>CM021100.1:758935831-759060748 GCA_007115665.2 Sequoiadendron giganteum
TCTTTTTTTGGAAAGATTAACTTTGTCCACAAGTTCATCATAGGCTTCGTGGAGATCATCAAACCACTCAATGCTATGCTAAAATAGGACGCTAAGGTCAAGTGGACCCCAAAAGCAAAGTAGGCTTTTGGGGAAATCAAGAAGGAAATTGTTGATGCCCCTATGTTGGTTAGCCCCAACTACCTAAAGTCTTTCTACATCTACTCCTTCACTTTAGATCATTCGTGTGCTAGTATCTTGACACAAAAGGATGATGAGGGTAGCAAACATTCAATCGCCTTCATGAGCACCCCTCTCAAGGATACTGAGCTACAGTATCATAACATCAAAAAAAAAAATCCCATGCCCTTGTTAAGGGAGTCAAGAAGTTTAGGCATTATATCCTAGGCAATAAAGTGTTCGCTATAGTTCCCGACCCCACAGTGAAGACCTTGCTCATGTAGAATGAGCTAGGGGAGCAAAGGGAAAAATGGATTGCATTGCTGCAGGAGTATGACATGAAAATATAGCTAATGAGGCTAGTGAGAGGACATGCAATTGCCAAAAAAATGGAAGAGGTAGTTGTTGAGGTTGGGCCCGAACTCATAGTGCAACAGTAGTAGCTGGAAGATGTCTTTCCAAGGGAATGGTAAGATGATATAGTATATTACTTGCCAAATCATAAATGTTTGCATCATCTGTAGGGAGTCCAAAGGAGGGCCCTTAGATTAAAAAGCAGTAGTTACATGTTATAGGGCGCTGTGTTTTACAAGAGGAATCATGAAGGTATCTACTTGAGATTCCTTAGTAAAGAAGAGGTTGATCGTGTTCTCAAAGAATTCCATGATAAGTTCGGGACTGGCCACGGTTCCGGTTTGTCAGCTATGCATCAGATATTAAGAGCTGGGTACTATTGGCCCATGGTTTTCAAGGATTCTCATGGTCATGTCCATACCTACCACGTATGCCAAACCGCTACCACCCGAGAAAGGAATGTTTTTGTCCCATTGCAACCTATTTTAGAGGTAAGACCATTTGTACAGTGGGGTCTTGACTTCATTGGTCCAGTAAGCCATCCATCATCTACTGGACATAGGTACATTCTAGCCACAACTAATTATTGTACTAGGTGGTCAAAAGCAATCACTTGTAGGCAATGTACAACTGAAGTAGTAACTAATTTTCTAGAAATTTTTATTTTAAATCACTTTGGTTGTCCTTATGCTCTGGTATACGATAATGATCATGCATTTGCTTCGTTAAAATTCACAAGTTGGGCCTTTGACTATGGTATTGCCCTTAAATTTTCATCGAATTACTATCCTCAAGGCAATGGCCTTGTTGAGTCAACCAACAAGAAATTGATCACTATGATCAAGAAGCTACTAGATAGGACTCCCAAAGACTAGCACACAGACTTCATTTTGCCCTTTGGGTAGATCGTACCCATCACAAGGCTTCCCTTGGAGATTCCTTGTACCATCTCATTTATGGCTTGGAGCTCGTCTTCCCCATACATTTGAAAATCCCTACCCTCCAATTCATCAATGATTTTTATGAAGGAGGAGACCGTAGAGAATCTCTCCTTGCCAAGCTACTACACCTAGAAGAGGTACGAGACCATGCAATAGAAAATTTTGCCAAACATCAAGGCGTAGTCAAAAGATGGTTTGACCATCGAGCCAAAATTAAGGCCTTCTGAATTTGAGATCTAGTCCTTCATTGGGACAAGGTCCATGAAAAGAATGGGGGACACAACAAATTTGACAAGCTTTGGCTTGGCCCCTTTCAAATTGCTGAAATCTTTGGAGAAAACGCTTTTCTTTTAAAGACTTTGACTGGTGAAGACATCTCCTTTCCTATCAATGGGCAGCACCTTAAGCATTACTTCCAAGCCTGAGCTCTTCTAGAGCTACTTGTGTAAATACCTATACATAGGCTAGGATAGGTTTCCCTGCTTTGCCCTTATGTTTTGCTCATTTCCTAGCTATTTTGTTTTGACCTTAGAAGAGTCTTCCTGTTCTGGTGTGGTGGTCGTGCTCAGCTCAGCAAATGGTTTGCCTTGTTGTCCACTCTTGTGTTGTTCTCTACATAAGTCTTCATTCCTTATTACTAACCTTTGAAAGCCCCTAAGCATTGGTTTTCAACTTTCGAACTCTGAACTAACCTAGGATGGTGTTCCGTTTGAATTCCCTGTGTTTATCATGGAACACACAGAGACACATTTTAAAATTTCCAAAGAATGGTATGGTGATTATTGAGAAGGATGGATAAGTGAAAAATCTAAATTCTACTCCAATGACCACTATGATTCCCAAGCCCATAGTAAGCTTCATTTCTTACATGGTTGAATAGAAAAGAAAAGAGGAAAATGCTGAAAAGAAATATGAAATGAAAAGAATAGACAAAGTGAAAATAAAAACCATATGGGTGTGTGAATATCTCTACTTGGGCTATGGATGCCTAGCTGGTAGTAGAGCTATGTTCATGGGGTCACAACGACAACTCTGTCGAGGCTATGAAAGCTTGACTAGTAGTGGAGCAATGTCCAAGTCACTTTTGGGGTCAGGAAAACTACGTAGCTTATCCCTCCCGATCAGTGGTTGCTCATGCTATCTCCAAGGAAAGTAAATGAACTCACCATGCACACACCTCTGTGATGATTTGGCAGCATGATATAATATCATCTTCCTTAACCTACTCTTAGTTCATCTTTGAAAATCAGCTTTGGTATGTGAAACTAGAGATCATGGGTTCGAAATGAATATTTATCTCTAGAACGTTAGGAGCATTCTCCCGGTGGAATCACCACTTATTGCGCCTACTGCACACATGCCCCATTCAAAATAAGGACCCTCTCTTTTTTTTTGGCTTTTTGGGTCCTTTTTGCTTTGCCTCATTTTACGTGCCCAATTTTGGGGTTCTTTATGGTCAACACATTCTCAAAAGTCCCATTTTAGGGTTGACCTAGTTTTTCCCTTGTGAAATCTTCTAAATCTAAAGCCCTTTCAGGTTTTCCTTGTTTGTCGGCCTTTTTGGCATCCATGGTGCCTTCCAGGCCCGAACCCTCGGGTTTTCGTTTGTGGGTTTCCGTGTCATTTTTTCTATTTTATGTGGTCGGCGTCTGGCATCTTCTTGGTCCTCAGACCCTGGCTATTGGATTTCCTTCTCTGAAATTCCCTCCATCTTTCGCCATTCCACATGGCTGTGGCTCAACATCCTTCCGGGACTCAGACCCCGAGTCATTCATTTCCATTTGACTTAACACTTCATAGATTTTGAAACGACCGTGGCTTGATGTATTCTCGACCACCAGACCCCGGTCCTCCCGTCGCCGTCCCAAAATTTAAACTCAGCTACCACAATTGCCGTCGTACCTGGGCATTTAGTTGGGACATTAATAGCGCTGGGGGTTATATAAACAAGTTTCCAACTATCATTTTCATATGTCAAAAGCGATAGAAAAGCCCAGCGCCACCCTAGAAATTTCCACCACCGCGCCCTAGCCCCTTCTTCGCCATTCCTCGCAAATTTAGCAGAAATCTTCTTCGAGATTTTAAGGTATGTTTTCCATCCATGTGCCTTGTCTTCTTTCCCTCAAAATCATGGTCTAAATCAAGTAAAAAACCTAAAATGAACTTGAAACCTAGTAGAATAGTACCTTAGCCTAAAAACCCACAAATTCAAAATCGAAAAATTGATCGTTTCAAGGATGAAATTCAGAACCAAGGTTTGACCTCCCTGTCCTTGTTTTCTAGAACAAGAGACCACCTCCTTTAGGCTTGGACCTCTCTGCCACTATGTGCAAAGTTGAAACTTAGGAATTTGACAGTGACCAAACTCATCCTGGGTCCCAGCCTCCAAATTTCCCCTTTTGGGATTCTGTTGCGGCTCCGCCGTTCCAAATGGCGTCTATGCTCTGTCCTTCCGGCCCTCAGACCCCAGGCCTACAAAGTCCATCACAAATTGCAACGAAAATTTAAAACAAAAGGTTTTCTTCAAGCCCCAGACTCTAGAATTCCGTTCTATTTTTGTCGTTCTCAACGGTTGTCGATGGGCGTCTTTCTGACTCCCAGACCCCGGTCACCCTTTTGCCACGCACTGGTTCAAACAGAAAAGAATGAAACATCCAAACGTTGTTTGGACTCTGGACTCTGGAATTACATCTATGGGATTCCACTCTAGTTTCACAATTCCAAATGACCAAACCTGACCATCTTTTCAGCCTCCGGGCCCCGACCTTTGGTCAGTCACTGAGCTTTTTTTAGCTAATAAGTTTTCCTTGGGTGTAATCTCCTGGACTTCCATCCCCAGAATTTCATGGCACTTTCACCATTTCAAACGGCTATCCCACAATAGCTTCCCAACCCTGGCAACCTGGACTCTAGAACCCAACTCCTGGAATGTTGTCCTCCCTGCGCCATTCCAAATAGCCTTCCTGCAACTGAAATGGACTCCAAATCGAAAACGAACTTTGACCCACTTGCTAAAAATGAGCCTTCTTTCATGCCCAACCTTTTTTTGATCAAATCCAAGACCGAAAAAATCATTGGGAGTGCCTTGCCTTGTTTGCTCTTCCAAATGACATTCTACCAAGGGAATTCTGGCCCATTGGGCCCAGGTCATCCGTGTGCCTCCCATAATTATTATGATCTAGTGTTGAAATTTTCTAGATTAATGATTGTGGATCTAACTTTGATTTGTAGGAATTTGACTAAGACTGCATCTGCATGTTTGATGTTGCTAACTCCCATCTCTTTGTGCAAGATTTATGGAACCCCATGCAGAAGCCTCTGGTGCCGCCAAGGAAAAGGGGGAAGGAACTACAAAAGTGCCTCGAGGAAAGGAGGACAAGGATCAAATGAGGTACAAATTCCAAGGGGTGCCATTAAAATCTAGTCACCACTCTTTCGAGGGACATCATAGATACCAATATCAGGCATGTCGATATTGACAAGTTTACACAGAGAGTTAGGGTGGACCTGAAAATACACAATGAAAAATTAATCAGAAGCAAAGGACTTGCCAAGGTTGCAGGTTTCCCACCAGCATTGGTGGCCCCCAAGTTGGTAATGGCATGCCGGGAGGTGTATCAACTTGAAACCAGAACCATAGTGGACAGAGATGGCAACATCCTGGCTGATATGTTCCCTCCTGAAACAACTAAAACTTTCCATATCCCCACCTTTGAAAGAATGGAGACCCCAACCATTGAGGAGTGCAAAGCATTATGGGATCAGGATCGCATGAGATGCAAGAAGTTGACCAACCAATATTGGTTGAAAGACAGGCAGGTCACTATTGGAAAAGTTCCCCAAGAGCTCGTGCATAGCAATTTATTTGAGGATTATCATGATTTGGTCACCCTACTAAGCAGGGTAATGGGCCTTCCTACTACGGCCTTCTTCCAAGAGTGGATGTTGTACTTTGTCGAAGAGATTCTTCGTGGGAGTGACACTGCATTCGATTGGGGGGAGATAATCAACAATTGCTTCCATGAGCAATTCATTAGTGTGAAGAAGACATCAAAATTCTATATGACATCCTACCTGGTCTATTTGCTTGCCAATCAATGACATTATAATGGATTTACTACAATGCCCAATGGGGCATCGGGGAGGGAACTTTAACCCTATGACAAATATCCTTAGCTGTAATGCAATAATTTCAAGAAGGACTACTACAAGGTAAATGATGCCATCATTGCCTACGTCATTCGGTTGCTTGGAGGTGATTTTGAGAGAAGAGTCTCCCACAGTGCCAGAGCCCTCCTCAAGCATTACGCCTTCCTATTTATTCAATTTCCAAAATTCACCTATATTCACGCCCAAGGATTCATGGAAAGGCCAAATAAGCTGCCTGAATACCCGAATGATCGAATCATACTATTAGAATTGACATGGTAGCTATAGCACATCCACAATATTCTGAGTAGAAAAAATCTAGTAGGGAAGCCTTATCCTATCAAGCTTGATCAGGGAATGTATAAAATTCATACCTCCTAATGTGCGGGTAATTCAAAAATGGAGCTGGCCAAGTACCACTTCAAGAAGTATATAGCTTGGCCATAGATGGAACCATATGGTAACATCAAAAAGGCACTTGGACAAGAATACGCCCACCTCCACCATGTTGAGGACTTTTGGGAAAATTGAAAGGATGATTTTGAAGTGTGGATACGGCATTACATGTGTATGACCACCTACTTTGTAAAGAGTAAACATGTGTCCAATTCTGAATCAACTGGAAGAAGATGAGAGCATGGTGATAGATCCTAGGTATAATGCTATCACAAATCTGCCACTGCCTTTGATTGATTGGGATGAGCAAGAGGTTGATGACCTCGACATTCTCACCAAGCCTATTGAGGCTTGTACAAAGGCGTGGATCAATGGGCAGGTCGCTTGGTTAAAACAACAAGGAGTTGCCTTGACATTCAAGGGACTCGAGAATGAGCCAAGTGGCTCTGATAGTGGGGTGGCTACTACTACTAAACTTGGATAAACCTCTAAGCCTCCACCATCTATCGAATCAAGGAAGAGGAAGGAGTTTGATGAGCAACAATCCAATCTAAAGGTGTACGCTAGAAAGGTCTTGGAGGGCGAGCCTACCAAGAAACATAGAAGAATAGGCAGCATCATGGAGATGCCTATAATTCTTGAGGATCCACTCCATGAGGGTGAGGAGTTGGAAGCTGATCCACCCAGGTCCCCAACTGCTTCATCGACTGCTGCAACCGATGATGCCATTGCTACCATTGCATCCACTCCACTTGCAATGGTTGCTTCCTCTCCGCCTATGGTGGACATCTCTATCCACCTTGCCTCCGATTCTCCAATCATGCAAGTCATATCGATAGATTCATCCTCCACAACGACATCACCCATCTCATCATCCTCCATGTCTCCTTCCCTTCCAACCGCTTCACTTGCTATTGAAATGTCTACCCTCACTCTCCCAGAGTCCTTTGTTAAATACATGCAAAATGTGCTTTCTGAACTTTCAGGGATGCTTGCAAATCCAATGGTGCAAGCTGCAATAGCTCAAGCAATGGTCAATGCCCCAACTCTCCCTCCTCTTACAGAACCACCTAGGATGGAGCCCACAATGCAAATCTCAGATGAGCTCAAGCGATGAGAACAATAGGCAGCTGTGAGACCAAAAGATGAAAAATTTGTATATCATGAGCATCCCATCTATGAGCATCGAGTGATCAATGAGGTGGCATATGAATCTTACAGTGAGGGTAGAGAGAATCAGGGAATGGAAATTCTCCAAGAGATGGCTGATCCAGAGCTCGGAGCAGAGTGGAACAAACAACTCAAGAAAATTGAGGATAAAGAGGCTGAAGGATAGCTTACAATTGAAGAAAGAGTTGTTGTTCTAGGGACTGAAGGTAGTAGGTCTCTTGTGGAAAGGCGTAATCAAAACCTGGGGCATGAGGAAGAAGCATCCCCCCATGAGGATGAATAAGAAGACAAGCCCAAGGGAAGTGAGCATGAAGAAGAAGAAAGGGGTACTGAGAAGGAAGACCACCCTAGAGAGAAGTTGCTTACCAAGTCTCCCATCAAGCACATTTCTCTTATACAAGATTATTATGAAGAGAAAGAGGATGCAGGGGTTGATTAGGAGACCGTAAATGTCAAATCCATTGAGCTTAGGGTGGAGGATAGCAAAGGTGAATAGAAATCACCCAAGGCAGGGCCTTAGATGCCTAACTAGCTACAGAAGAAGCTCGAAAAGAGAACTCCCGCCCTGAAGGATCCGAAAGCAAGGCTGGAGGCTATTGATGGTGTGTTCATGCACTTCACAATACAGGTAATATGCAGGTGCATTACCTCTCTTGAATTTTTTTTTTCCACAATCAGATTGCAGAACACTATCCCAAGGTCTCTCGGATGTCAGGTCTTGACGATGCTTGGAATATATCAATTGTTTGTGTGATTTGCTCGAATCACAAGGTGGCCTTATGTGGTCTAAGTTGTGGGAGAATTGAGTCAATAAATGGAGTTCTAGGGTTCTGGAATTGATATGCTTTACTGCAGCCTCAGGCAACAGTCTTAGACTCCATTATCTCATTGGATTTGGCTTTACAATGTGCAATGAATCTTGGCACAAGTTGTTTCTAGAAAAAAAATAAAAAAGAAAGGGCGAGGAAGAAAGATGTTTTCTGGACCTACAACTACCGATGAATAGTGATCATGGAGGTTCCTATTGTGGATAGTTTCCTTAAACTGGATTTCATTTAAATTCTCACAATATCATAAAATATGTGCTATCTTCTAGGCACTGCAGATGTTCATCATTAATTCATTATGGAAACGTGAATAAAGATAAAGTTTAATGAGCAGCAATAGAATCAAAGTCCAGACTAACTTTGCACAGTCATCTACCTTTAGCAAATGACCAAAAATATGGACAAGGAAAGCATACACACAACAACTATCTCCAAAACCAGAAATAACATTATAAATCAACCAAGTCTAAACTGAAGATGCTAGAACAACAAAGTAATTTAAAGCAAAACTATAACTAAAAGGGAGAGGAATCATGAAACATATTGGGAAACCCAGAAAATACACCAGAAAATGATTGTATTTGCTATTTATAATTTTCGCAGCATGTCTTTACAACAACTCAACTCTCTTAAAATGAGAGGAGGAGAGCCCTATTTATAGTTTTCAAAAAACAAAATGAGTGGCCAAGATTCATTTTACATTAGGGTTTCACCTACCCCCAAATATATTACATTTATAAATACTTTCTTGTCTCTTCCCTATTTCGTCATCTAGTGAAAACACTGTAGCAAATTTGTCTTTTAGCCATTTTCCCTTTGCTGTAGCTATTCTTCAAGGAATTGTTCGTCGATGACTGGATTTCCCTCTCACTTTTTTAATGCGGCATACTCCATAAAGTCAGGATCAGGGACTGGAGCTTATCTACCTCCACGATGTCATATTTCAGGATTTGGTAACTCCATTCTTGGGAATTACTACCAAGCTTCTTCCAGTCTACCTTGTACTTAGCACCATTCTCTTTGTAAACTTCTGATTGTGTGAAGGCTTAGGCCACAAAACACATGAACTCAGTGGTGATTTCGGTGGACATCCCATCTTCCATAATCTTCAATAAGTGGGGCTTGATGTTCTCGGGATTGATCTCAACTACGGGCAACTCATACCCCATTATCAGTTTGAGGTACTGAGTAAACTCCTCCCTGGACTCCCTTGCCCATTTAATGTCAGGCGCTATCCATTCCAAAATCTGCTCCAGCCTTCTCTTTCAGTGATTATAGTCTTGCTTCTAGGTATCCAACAGCCAGTGGTCGTCGTCTTTGAAGGCTAAGTCCTCCCAGATATCACTTGACAACACAAGAATAGCCTCAATCTTCAGGTAGGCTACGTCGTATTTCCTTGGAAACTTCTCACAAATCTGCCTTGTGTCTTTGAGAGTTTTCTCAACCTCTAGGAACCTATTTGCTGCCCAGACAGCCACGTTGATACCTATGTCCCCTATGACCAAAACCTACCAGAACCAATTTTTTGTAGTTTTGTCCAAGTTCCGTCTCTTTTCTAGTTTGTCAATCTGTTCTCTGGATAACAATTGAGGCAGGGCCGATGATTTTGTAGACTACTCATCTGGAGATGACCACTATTGAATATAAGTTGTTAGATCAGCCACCTGCTCCTTTAATTCCTCTTTGGAGATCTTATCCTATTGGATAAGGTGCAGCACTGTGGCGACCGACTCCTAGAGATGCTCAACCTTCTGCTCCCTTGTGGCCACTCCTAGGTTGATGGTGGAGACATTGTAAGTTATGCCATGTTCCCCAACCATCGGCATTGCTATTTGCACTACTCTTGATCCTGAGGCATCCATGGTTATCTTTGATCTAACCCTCGGCTTCTTGTCCTTTCTAGTGCTTATTCGTGCTCTAGCCATGATGGCTTCCAGCCTTGCCTTGGGATCCTTCGATGTGGGAGTCTTTTGCTTGAGTTGTCTTTGCAACCAATCAGGCATTTGGGGTTCTTTCCTTGGTGCTTCACTTTGAGTCCCGCTGTCCTCCTTTTCGAGTTCAATAGTTCTAATGACAAGAGCCTTCTCATTTGTTCCTGCATCTTCCTTTCCTTCATCAGAACCTTGTTTGAATGTTTCATGTCTGGCAGGGGACTCGGTATGTAGCTGCTCCTTGGGTGAATCCTTCTCCTCAGTATCCTCCTCCTCGTTTAAAGCATCCTGATGGTCCTTGGGGCTCTCTGCTTGTTTATCCTCATGGAGGAAAGTTTCCTTATCATGCTCTGGAGTCTAGCCATGTTCCTCAATTGGAGACCTATCACCTTCCATCTCTGGAGTAGCAGTCTCCTCTTCCTGTGCAAACCGGTCCTTGGCCTCCTTGTCCTTAATTTCCTTGAGCTGCTTGCCACACTCCGCATTAAGCTCACGATCATTTGATTCTCGGATCATTTCAGCATCAAGGTCCTCACTGCCCTCATTAGACTCACTGGAAGACTCATAGGCCACCTTATCAATCTTCTAACACTCAAACAAGGGATGTTCATGATTTTCAAACTCTTCATACTCCGGCACCTCCTCAGCCTCTAACTGCTATCGTTCACGCTCGTCTGATATCTACATGGTCGCCTTCATCTTTAGTGATTCAGTAGAGAGGGATGTCGTTGGAGTGGAGGTCATAGCCTGAGCTATCATAGCCTGGACTATTGGATTGGTGAGTATCCTTGAAAGCTCGGAAGGCACATTCTGCATATACTTCACAAAAGACTCTGGAAGGCTTGGGGCTAGTGTCGTTGTAGCTGAAATGGAAGGAAGGGAAGGAGACATGGAGGAAGAAGTCATTGGCGAGGTGGTGGCAGACGATGAATCTACAGAAATGACCTCTAATACTGGAGGAGTAGGAGAAAGGTGGACGGAGATATCTACCGCAAGCGGGGAGGAAGTAGAAGCTGGAATTGAGGCAAGCGGGGTGGTGGTGGTGATTATAATGGGTGGAGATGTAATGAGCTAGATCCTTTGCTTGTGATCTCGAGGGGCAAACCCTTGGGCATCACCATTGTCTCTGTGCCTCTTGTTGTTTTTGTTTTCTTCTTAGAGGGCTCCAGCTCGGAAGACTTATGGGCATAGACTTTTGGTTTGGGTAGTTTTTGGCTAGCCTCCTTTCTTGTTCTGGTCCTTAGAGGTGGTGGGGCCTTAGATGTCTCCCCAGTTGCAGCGACGGCTTCCCCACCTTCAGAGCCACTTGGTTAACTTACATGCTCACTTTCAAGCTTAGTGAATGTCAGGATGACATCTTGTTGTTTCAATTGGGCCACCCTCTCGTCAATCCATGCTCTCATTTGGACTTTGATGGCCCTGGTGAGCACGCTGATATCATTGAGCTTCAGCGCATTCCAGTTGATAGCGGGCAACGACAGGTTGGAAACTACATCATAACCTAGATCCATAATTGTGTCCTCATCCTCCTCCAACTAATCAGGGACCAGGCATAAGTTCACCCTTCATACATGGATGATGGTCATGCGCATATAATACCACAACCATACCTCAAGATCATCCCTACAGTTGGCCCAAAATTCGTCAATGTTATGGAGGTGGGCATATCCGTGCCCCAGTGCCTTTCTAACATGGCCATAGGGATCCATTCGTGGCCTTGCTGTGTATTGTTCAAAATTATACTCTGCCCACTCCCTTTCTGAACATCCAACGCACTACGAAGTGTGGACTTTATACATCCCCTAACCAAGGTTCATGGGGTAGACGGGCCCCGTCAGATGTTTTTCACTCAAGACACTGTGAATGTGTCACAGCTGCCAAGTCAGTTCCAAGAGAATGATCTGGTCATTTGGGTATCGGGGCAGCTTGTTTGGTTTATCCGAGAAGCCTTCGGAACGGATGTATGTGAACCTTGGGAACTGAATGTACCAGAAGGCGTATTGTCTGAGGAGGACCCTAGCACTGTGGGACATCCTTCTATGAAAATCTCCTCCTACCACCCAGATTATGTGGGCAATGAATGCATCATTCACCCTACAGTGGTTCCTTTAGAAATTCCTAAACTACAACTGAGGGTACTTGTCATAAGGTTTGAGCTCTGGCCCTGATGGATCACTAGGCATCATTGTCAACCCTTGATAATGTCGCCGATTGGCGAGGGAATACACCAAGTAAGAGGTCATGAAGAATTTGTTAGTTTTCTTCACAGTGGTAAACTGCTCATGGAAGCAATCACTAATTATCTCAACCTAAGAGAAGGCGGTACCCTTACCTCAGAGAATCTATTCTATGAAATAAAACATCCACTCTTGGAAGAAGACTGCACTAGGAAGGCCCATGACTCGATTGAGCAGCGTTACAACATCATGGTAGTCTTCGAAGAAATCGTTACGGTAGAGCTCCTGAGGGAGCTTCCCAGCACTAGCCCGTTTTTCCTTCAACTAGCACTGGTTGATGAGCCTTTTACAATCCAATGGGTTCTTTTCCCACACCTCTTTACAGTCTTCCATGGTGGGGACCTCCATGCTCTTGAAGGCGGGAATATGGAAGGTCTCAGTTATACCCGATGGAGACATATCTGCAAGGATATTCCCCTCATGACCCATAATTGTTCTGGTATCAGATTGGTATGCCTCCACATATGCCATCACCAGCTCTAGGGCCACTAGGGTCGGCGAGAAACCTGCAACCTTAGCAAGTCCACTGCTCTTTATCAATTTTGCATTTGCTATTTTCGGGTTGATTCTGACCCTCTATGTGGATTCATCAACATCAACTTGCCCGATGTTGGTATCTGAGAAATCCCTCCAAAGGGTAGTGATCCTGGATTGAATAGGGACCCCTTGGAACTCGTACTTCATCAAGTCTTTATCTTCCTTGCCCCTTGGTGGCTTAGCTATTCCTTTTCCTTTTCTAGAAGCACCGGAAGTCTTTGGACCAAATTCCATAAATCCTGCACAACATACGAGAATTAGTAACAATGAACTTGACAAAATGGCCAATGGAAAATGCGTGCATGCCAAGATTAGCTCGACAATCACAATTCATACTTAATAATCATGGAAGCTAGATACTTCACCATTAGAGGGCAGTGCAAACAATCCGGAATTCCTGGGATGGAAATCCCTTGGTAGAATGCCATTTGAAAGGGAAAAATGAGAATGGGATTCCCATATGCATTTTTCGAAGTTAGATTTGAAAATTTGAAGTTGGAAATGGAGGAAAACCGAATTATAGAAAATGGGTCGAAATCCATTTTGGATTTGGAGGTCATTTGATGCCCCATTTGGAGGTTCGGACATAATCTGCAGGGGAGCCGTCTAAAACGATGCAGAGCAAACATAATTTCGGACGACGAAATTCAGATCTCAGATTGCTGTCGTCGGGAAGTGGCTATGGGTTGGCCATGCGGAATGGTGAAATGAAAGAGGAAACCCCGGAAGAAGTTTTCGGAAGCAGCCAGAGGATTCGAGACAACCGGGCGGCAAACGAGGCTCCAGGACCTGGAGGTCGGGAAGACACTCCGAGATCGCCGCCTGAAATGGTGCAGGAGGAACAAAATTTTGGGTGGGGAATTCCGGCGTCCAGAATCCGGAAGAAGCTCGGAGGAAAGTAAAACCAAGGTTTCGGGTTGCGGTGGACAGAGGACCGTGGTCCAGGATCCGGGGAGACGCTCGGACGGGGCCATTTGAAATGGAAAAGACACAATGGAATCTTGGGAACGGAATTCCGGAGGCGGAAGTCCGAGACAGTAAAAAGTGGTGAGAGTTTCAACTGAGAGATGGAAGGTTTTGCGGCCGGGAAGTGAAGTTGGGAAAGCCGCAAGGTGAAAGCCGTTTGAAATGGCGAAATTGGGATGGAATTCTGGGAAGGGAATCCCGAGGACCAAATCCCGAGGGCAGATTTGAAGAGAATTATGAAGTTTGAAATTTGGACGAACCTCAAGGGTCCTGGGTCCGAGGGTCAAGAAGATGCTCGGGTAGGGCCGTTTGGAATGGTGAAAACACAACAGAATCCCGGAAAGGGAATTCCAGAGGCGGAAATACGAAGAAGAAAAAGCAAGTTTAAAAAATGAAGAAGGGGGATACAAACGACCGCAGGAAGACCTGAGCCCGGAAGGCGCCAACGCTGTTCTGAAGAATAGCCGTGACACGGGAAGGTTCTGGATCGAATTTTGGGTGCTCTAACGGCTGATTTTCAGATTTTTAAAACATGGGTTATGTGCGGAGGGTGCCAATTTACCTAGTTTGGGTTTCATTTTACATTTTCCCTTTAAGAAAATTTGAAAATTCACAAAAATAAAAAGTGAGGGCGCACAAATAGAAAACCTACCTCGAGAATCTGAAGAACAAGCTGTCGGATGCGTGGAGGTCATCGGGAAAAAACTTCAAAATCCAAGACAGGAGGAAAACCAAATTCGCGGGGAGTTCTTCAACTTTCTCTATCACTCACGAAAATGATAATGGCGGCCGAAAAATTCATTTTTATAGCAGAAATTCCATTAATGTGATATTAACTCTTCTAAATGGTTGTAGGTTTGATTGGTGAGCTCGGAAAATGCAAAGGCGGCGGGAGGTCCGGGGTTCGGGGTCCGAAAAGCTGTCCCGGGGCAGCCATTCGGAAACAACGAAAACTGACACGAAAGCCAGTAGGGGAAACCCGACAGAGGCAATCTGGCAGAGGAAATCCGAAAGGGGAAACCCAAAAATTCCCACAAATGCCAAAATTTTGACAAGAAAAACTAGGATAACCTGAGATTTAAAATATGGCATTGGGAAACGTGCTACCCCTGCTTCGGGGCACAAAAATGGGTACACAAAATGAGGTGAAACGAAAGGGACCAAAAAGCAAAGAGGGAAAAGAGGGTCCCCATTCTGAACGGGGCATGTGTGCAAAAGGCACAACAAATGGCGATTCTGCTGGGAGAACGCTCTCGACGTTCTAGAGATAAATATTCATTTCGAACCTAGATCTCTAATTACGCAGACCCAAGACAATTTTCAAAGCTGAACTGAGGACAATTTAATGAAGGCATGATTGAGTCAGACCACAACTTTATCATGGAAGTGTGCATGGTGAGTTTATTTCCTTTCCTCAGAGAGAGTATGAGTAACCACTAGTCAGAGGGGATAAGCTATGTAGTTCATCTAATCCCAAAAGTAACCTAGACATTGCTCTGCTACCAGTCAAGCGTCCATAGCCCCAATGGAGTTGTCGCTACGATCTCACGGACATAGCTCTACTACCAGCTAGGCATCTATAGCCCTGGTGGAGATATTCGCACACCCATACGGTTGATTTTTGCAATTTATTTATTGCTTGTGCTAGATATTTCCTTTTAGCACTTTCTCTTTTCTTTATTTTTTGTGTCAACTGTGTGAACAACAAAGTTCACAATGGGCTTGAGAATCACAGTGGTCACTGGAACAGACTTTGGATTTTTCACTTATCTCTGCTTCCCAGTGATCACCATACCATTCTTTGGAGATATTTTCTTAAATTTGTTTTGTGTTCCATGATAAGAGTAGGGATTCAAGCAGATAGCCATCCTAGGTTAGTGCAAAGTATGAAAGTTGAAAACCGATACTTAGGAGCTTTCATAGGGTAGTAGTAGGGAATGATGGCTTATCTAGAGAACAACACGAAAGTGGACAAGGTAACCATTTGCTGGACCGGGCATGACCACCACAGTAGAACAGGGAGACACTTCCCAAAATCACAACAAAGCGACCAGAAAGGCAAACAAAACCATAGAATAAAGCAGGAAATCTATGTTAAACTATGTATAGGTATTTACATTGACAACTCACAAGAGCTCAGGCCTAGAAGTAGTGCTTGAGGTGCTACCCATTGACCGGCAATGGGACATCTTCACCAGTAAGAGTCTTTAGATGGAAAGCATTATCTCCAAGGATTTCAGCAATCTAAAAGGGGTCAAGCCAAAGCTTGTCGAATTTATTGTGTCCCCCTTTCTTTTCATGGGCCTTGTCCCAGTAGAGGACTAGATCAAAAATGTGGAAGACCTTAATTTTGGCTTGACGATCGAACCATCTCTTGACTACGCCTTGTGTTTGGCAAAATTTTCTATTGCATGGTCTCGTACTTCTTCAAGGTGCAGCAGCTCGGCGAGGCAACCTTCTTTGCGGTCTCTTCCTTCATAAAAGTCATTGATGAAATGGAGGGTCAGGATTTTCAAATGTATGGGGAAGAAGTGTTCTAAACCATAGACTAGATGGTACACGGAATCCCCAAGGGCAGCCTTGTGGCAGCAATCTGCCCATAAGGCGAAATGAAGTTGGGTGTGCCAATCCTTAGGATTCCTATCTAGCAGCTTCTTAATCACCATGATCAAGTTTTTATTGGTGGACTCAGCAAGGCCATTGCCTTGAGGGTAATAGTTAGAGGAGAATTTGAGGGCGACACCATAATCAAAGGCCCAACTTGTAAATTTCAATGAAGCAAATGCAGGGCCGTTATCACATACTAGGGCATACGGGCAACCAAAATGATTTAAGATAAAAAAATTTCTAAGAAATTGATTACGACTTCAGTTGTACATTGCCTACAAGTTATTGCTTCTGCCCATCTAGCACAGTAATCAGAAGTGGGTAGAATGTTCCTGTGTCCCGTAGATGATGGAAAACTCACTGGACCAATGAAATCGAGACCCCATTGTGCAAAAGGCCTTACCTCTAGAACAAGTTGTAATGGGACAGCAACATTCCTTTCCCTGGTGGCAATGGTCTAGCACACGTGGCAGTTACGAACATGACTGTGGGCATCCTTGAAAATGGTGGGCCAGTAGTACCCGACTCTCAGTACTTGATGCACAGTCGATAGGCCTAAGCCATGGCCAATTCCAAATTTTTCATGGAATTCCTTAAGGACGTGATCAGCTTCCTCCTTTCCCAGGCATCACAGATAGATGCCTTCTTGATTTTTCTTGTACAAAATAGAGCCCTACAACATATAGCTACTATTTTTTAACCTCAGAGCTCATCTCTAGACTCCTTGTAGATGGGGCGGGCACTTGTGGTTCAGTAGGTAGTACACTACGTCATCATACCATTCTCTTGGGGAGACATCCTCCAACTGGTACTGTTGCACTGTGAGTTCAGGTACAACATCAATAACTACCTCCACCATTGTTCGGGTGAGTGCCTATCCTCTTACCAGCTTCATCGGCTAAATCTCCATGTCGTATTCCTATAGCATCGCGATCCACTTTGCCCTTCGTTCCCCCAACTCATTCTGCATAAGCAATGTTTTTACGACAGGTTCAGGAACTATGGCAAAGAATTTTTTGCGTAAGATATAGTGTCGAAACTTCTTGACTCCTTTAACAAGGGCTTATGCCTATTTTTTGACATTGTGATAACATAGTTCGACATCCTTCAAGGGGGGTGCTCATAAAGGTGATTGGGTGCTCACTTCCCTCATCGTCCTTTTGCGTCAGGATGATGGCACAGGAATGATCTGAAGCGAAGGAGTAAATAAAGAAGGGCTTTAGGTAGTTTGGGATGACCAACAAAGGGGTGTCAGCAATGGCCTTCTTGATTTCCCCAAAGGCCTATTTTTCTTCAAGGGTCCACTCGACCTTAGCATCTTATTTTAGCATGGCGTTGAGTGGTTTGACTATTTCCGCAAAGCCTGTAATGAACTTGCGGACAAAGTTGATCTTTCCAAAGAAAGACTTCAATTCTTTCTTACTACTTGGTAGCTGGATTTTAATGATGGATTAGATACGCTCGGGGTCAATAGAAATTCCCCGTTCAAACAGAACATGCCCGAGGAGTTTCCCTTCCGTGACCCCAAAGATACACTTCCTCAGGTTAAGGGATACCCCAAATGTGCAGCACCTCTCAAAGACCTTGCATAAATCAGCGACATGATTACTCCACTGCTTTGAAAACACCGTTAAGTCATCCATGTAGATGATGATGCACTTACCAATAAGGTCCTTGAATGCGATGTCCATGGCACATTGAAAACTGGCACCATCGTTGATTAGCCCTAAGGGCATTTTTCTATATGCGAATGTTCCCCACTTGGTGGTGAATGTCGTCTTGTGTTGATCTTCATATTGCACCATGACTTGGTTGTATCCCAAATATCCATCCAGAAAGGACATCATCTGGGACTTGTTCACTACCTGTAGCACCTCATCCAACGAAGGTACAGGATAGTTGTCCTTCTTTGATGCTCGATTCAGATTGCGAAAATCCACACACAACCTGATTTCTCCATTTTTCTTTCTGATGGGAACCAAGTTTGCTACCCATGTAGAGTGTCTAACCAGAAAGATGATCCTAGCTGATAGCAACTTCTATACTTCCTTATAAATGATTGGCTCTAATAGAGTGTTGATAGGGCACTGCCGCTGGTGGAATGGTTTCGTATTTTGCTTGAGAGGGATAGTGTGCGTGATGATCGATGTGTCATACGTTTTGAGGTTGTCATAGCTCTAGGTGATGATGTCATGATATTTGCATAATATTTCAATAATCCCTCTTCTTTCTTCAGGAGCACATACCTTTCCTATAAACACATTCTTGGTATTTCCAACTATTCCCAGGTTGCAGGTATCACACTGATTGCTGATAGTATCTTCTTTGGCCCATTGATCTTGTTCTTTAATTTGATCAAGGTCAAAGATCCGCTCCAATTCAACCATGCCCCTAGGGATGGTTTTGGTCTTCAAGTTAATGATCCCCTCTATATCTAAGTCTGCTTCTTAGGGTTTGACTTCATCGATTATTTGAGTAGCGAACACATCTGAACTGGTGATGAAGTCCAAGATATGCTTGTCATCGTTGAATACTTGGAAATTGGCCACGTTATTCGGCATGGATGGGATAGAAGTGAGTTCCACCGTGAATCGCTTGAGGCCAGATAGGGATAATGGCGGCAGTGTACGGTGGTCAGAAAGGGAGGGGTCTCAAATTTCCCTTGAAACAACCCTCCAGAAACGTCCACCTGAGTGACCTGGGCCTTTTCTTTCTCGTTGCCTCTGTTTTGGGTTGGTGCCAGATTAGCTGCCCTTTTAGATTGCTTGTTTGCCTACTGACCTGATGGCGGGTCTGGCTTATTGTTGAAAATTTGTCTAACAACTGGCTCATTTGATTGATCACTAAAAGAAACCTTCTTAGCTAGGGTCTCTTCTTGAATTGTCCCTTATGACGGGGTCCCATTTATCATTCAAAAAGGTGTTCCTGACTGCAGGCACCTTTAGAAGTTTGAATTCGGACACACTTAGCTTCACCTTTTAAAATTCTTCAGCAATATACTCCCCTATCTGCTTAATTTCTTAGTCATTGGAAATGTTCTGGGAGGGGCTAGCGTTTTGACCTTGGCCAACGCTTTACTATTTATTTCTACTAAGGTATCGTGTGGGTGTAAGCGAAAAACCCAGATTATTGTTCGCACTTAGATTAGGAGGGGTGCTGAAATTGTTTAGTGAGGTGGAAGTCATGAAAGGACCTCCAGCATGGCCTCTTGCTTGTCTATTCCTAAGGTTATAAGGGGTAGTCCATTGGTGAAACATTTGGACTTTGTCCTCCCTAAATTCCTCTTTGTCATCTTCGGGACCATTATCTACTGAATTGAAAAGCTGAGCCAAAGGACTTTCAGAACTTACCTCTCTTGCCATATCATGATGATTTGAAGCAGTGTTCTCCAGCTCAGGGGCGTTGCATTCTACCTTTGGGAAAGGGGCCTGATTTAGCACCAGCACCGAGGCATCATACGGATTAGATGGGACAATGTCCCGACATCCCAAATTGTCGACTACATTCAAAACTTCTACTTGGAAGATCTCAACCATAGTTTGAAACTCCGGACAATCCAACTTGGAATGGCAGCTTTTCTTGTGTATGTGGCACCAACCGGATAATGCAGCCTCTGCCAAGTAAACTCCACTTCTGAGGTTTTCATTATTGCTATTGTTGGGCTGATCAAGGGGTGTGGAAATGCCGCCATTGTTAGGGCGTATATTTCATGTCTAGTTTTGCCTTTGCAAGGGCCTCCTATCAAAGTTCTAGCCCAAGTTCTGATTCCTATCATAATTCTGCCCCGATGATGTGCTAGTGTCCTGATTTCACGGTGATCTCGATTTTCCCTATTAAAGTTGGTCTGGATGCTCTTTTGCGACGTTTGTAGTTGGTTGTTCTGATTTCTTAGGTGTGTCATCTCAGTCAACATTTTCTTGACCATCTCTGTAAGCTCATCAATCTTGTTCCTTTCAGTACTACTTGGTTGCGGCGCGGTATTTTGAAGGAATACAAGCTGTGGTGCTGGCTAATTCTGATGAACGGGTGGGAACTTTGCTGCTTGAAGGTATGCTGGCATCTGGGATCCTTGTGGATGTGATTGTTGCTACTGGGGTAACAAGTAATGAGGCATTAGGTACACCTAATTCATTGACTATCTAGGATGTGGAACCATAGGCAGCTAAGGTACCGAATTTAACAAAGGCGTTTGATGTTGTAACGCTTATGTGAGTCCCTGTATCTGTGTTGATGCGTGATTTGTCTAAGAGAAGGTAATGGGATGGATATATTTTGTCCCAAATCTATACTGGCAATGATGGATTCAGCATACGTGTCGACCAACCTGGCTGGTGGCGGCCTCATCCTCTTTACCAATGCTAAAGTAAGGTTGTCTAGTGCGGCATAGTAAACGAGTAGGATAGCCGCATCATTAAAAACATACAGAGCTTGCAGCCGAGTGTATGCTCTATGGAAGCGATCGTTGAACATGTTGATTGGTTCATTGATTTCCCTTTGAACCACCATGAAATATTTGTATGAATCTGCGAGGCTGACTGGGGTCTTGAATTTTTGTAGAAATGCATTCTTCAAGAGATCTCATGTGCTGATGGTTCTAGCTAGAAAATTGACATACCAATAGAAGGCCTCTTCCCCCAAGGAGTAAGGAAAGAGCCTGCAAGCTACATCCTTATAAATTATCTGCATAGTCTTCAAGGTGATTTCAAAAATCCTGACATGTTCCTCAGCTATCCTTTCTGGATCCCGGGAGTTGAATTTCGTGCAAAAATTCTCAGGATTCTTGGGCATGTCATGATAGAGATTGAAAGCAAGGGGAGATGGGTTGTTACCAAGCCACACCATTGGGAAAGGTGGTGGAGGTGGCTGTGCCAGGTTGTTTTGTGGCTGGGATAGGACAGCAACAGCCGGTGAGGCAACAATTAGGCTGGGGACTACATTTAGCTGGGAGGCGACGTACAACCCAGATGAAGTGGCAACTTGGAAGGTCTCGGTGGTAGGATGAGCGGAAGATGAACCTGTTAATGAGGATGAAGAGGACAGGGGTGAAGGGGCAGTGAGCTGCTCCATGGAATTGGTGATAGATGATACCCTTCGTTTAGCTCTCTTAACTCGGATGGGGTTTGTAATTCCTGCAACTCCCCCTTGTTTGGTGTAGATCTCAGTATTCGGTGGAATCTCTTAGGGGAGAATGATTCAATTCGATTCAGCTTTACCCTTTCAAAGCCCTCCTTCTAGCACCAGTTCTATTGTTGGTGTTTTCATGCACTTCACAACACAGGTAATGCGTAGGTGCATCACCTCTCTTGAAAGACAATTTTCCACAATCAGATTGCAGAACACTATCCCAAGGTCTCTCGAATGTTAGGTCTTGACGATGCTTCGAATATATCAGTTTTTTGTGTGATTTGCTAGAATCATAAGGTAGCCTTACGTGGTCTAAGCTGTAGGAGAATTGAGTCGATAAATGGAGTTCTAGAGGTCTAGAATTGATATGCTTTGCTGCAGGCTCAGACAGCAGTCTTAGACTCCATTATTTCATTGGATTTGGCTTTATAATGTGCAATGAACCTTGGCACAAGTTGTTTCTAGAAAAAAGGAAAAAGGAAAGGGCGAGGAAGAAAGATGTTTCCTAGACCTGCAACTACCGATGAACAGTGATCATGGAGGTTCCTGCTGTGGACAGTTTCCTTAAACTGGATTTCATTTAATTAGAATTCTCACAATATCATGAAATTTGTGCTATCTTCTGGGGACTGCAGATGTTCATCATTCATTCATTATGGAAACATGAATAAAGATAAAGTTTAATGAGCAGCAACAAAATCAAAGTCCAGACTAACTTTGCATAGTCATCTACCTTTAGCAAATGACCAAAAGTATGGACAAGGAAAGCATACACACAACAACTATCTCCAAAACTAGAAATAACATACTAAATCCACCAAATTTAAATTGAAGATGCTAGAATAGCAAAATAATTTAAAGAAAAACTATAACTAAAAGGGAGAGGAATCATGAAACATATTGAGAAACCCAGAAAATACACCAGAAAATGATTGTATTTGCTATTTATAATTTCTGTAAAATGCCTTTACAACAACTCAACTCTCTTAAAATGAGAGGAAGAGAGCCCTATTTATAGTTTTCAAAAAACAAAATGAGTGGCCAAGATTTGATTCTATTATGTGGCCAAGATTCATTTTACATTAGGGTTTCACCTACCCCCAAATATATTACATTTATAAATACTTTCTTGTCTCTTCCCTCTTTCGTCATCTAGTGATAGCACTATAGCAAATTTGTCTTTTAGCCATTTTCCCTCCGCTGTAGCTATTCTTCAAGGAACAGTTCATCGATGACTGGATTGCCCTTTCGCTTTTTTAATGTGGCATACTCCATGAAACTCAGGATCAGGGACTGGAGCTTATCTACCTCCACGATGTTGGATTTCAGGATTTGGTAACTCCATTCCTGGGAATTACTACCAAGCTTCTTCCAGTCTGCCTCGTACTTAGCACCATTCTCTTTGCAAGCTTCTGATTGTGCGAAGGCTCGGGCCACAAAACACATGAACTCAGTGGTGATTTCGGTGGACATCCCATCTTCCATAATCTTCAAGAAGTGGGGCTTGATGTTCTCAGGATTGATCTCAACTATGGGCACCTCATACCTCGTCATCAGTTTGAGGTATTGAGTACACTCCTCCCTGGACTCCCTTGCCCATTCAATGTCAGGCGCTATCCATTCCAAAATCTACTACAGCCTTCTCTTTTGGTGATTATAGTCTCGATTCCAGGTATCCACCAGCCAGTGGTCATTGTCTTTGAAGGCTAAGTCCTTCTCCCAGATATCACTCGGCAATGCGAGAATGGCCTCAATCTTCGGGTAGGCTGCATCATATTTCCTTGGGAACTTCTCATAGATCTGTCTTGTGTCTTCGAGAGTTTTCTGAACCTCTAGGAACCTATTTGCTACCCAGATAGCCATGTTGATACCTATGTCCCCTATGTCCAAAACCTGCCGGAACCAATTTTCTGTAGTTTTGTCCAAGTTTTGTCTCTTTTCAAGTTTGTCAATCTATTCTCTAGATAGCAACTGAAGTGGTGCCGATGATGTTGTAGGCTGCTCATCTGGAGATGACGACTGCTAAATATAAGTTGTTAGATCAACCACCTACTCCTTTAATTCCTCTTTGGAGATCTTATCTTGCTGGATAAGATGCACCACTATGGCGACTGACTCTTGGAGATGCTCAACCTTCTGATCCCTTGTGGCCACTCCCAAGTCGATGGTGGAGATGTTGTAAGTTATGCCATCCCCAACCATCGGCGTTGCTATTTGCACTGCCTTTGATCCTGAGGCATCCATGGTTATCTTCGATCTAACCCTTGGCTTCTTGTCCTTTCTGGTGCTTATTCGTGCTCTGGTCATGATGGCTTCTAGCCTTGCCTTGGGATCCTTCGATGTTGGAGTCTTTTGCTTGAGTTGTATTTGCAGCCAATCAGGCATTTGGGGTTCTATCCCTGGCACTTCACTTTGAGTCCCGCTGTCCTCCTTTTTGAGTTCAACAGTTCTGATGACAAGAGCCTTCTCATTTGTTCTTGCATCTTCCTTTCCTTCATCAGAACCTTGTTTGAATGTTTCATGCCTAGTGGGGGACTCGGTATGTAGTTGCTCCTTGGGTGAATCCTTCTCCTCAGTATCCTCCTCCTCGTTTAAAGCATCCTGATGGTCCTTGGGGCTCTCTGCTTGTTTTTCCTCATGGAGGAATTTTTCCTTATCATGCTCTGGAGTCTGGCCATGTTCCTCGATTGGAGACCTATCACCTTCCATCTCTGTAGCAGCAGTCTCCTCTTCCTATGCAAGTCAGACCTCAGCCTCCTTGTCTTCAATTTCCTTGAGCTGCTTGCCCCACTCCGCATTGAGCTCGGGATCATTCGATTCTCAAATCAGTTCATCATCAAGGTCCTCACTGCCCTCACTGGACTCACTTAAAGACTCATAGGCCACCTTATCAATCTTCTGAATCTCGAACAAGGGATGTTCGTGATATTCAAACTCTTCATACTTCAGCGCCTTCTCAGCCTCTAACTTCTGTCATTCACACTCATATGATATCTGCATGGTCACCTTCATCTTTGGTGATTTAGTAGAGGGGGATGTCGTTGGAGTGGAGGCCATAGCCTAAGCTATCATATCCTGGACTATTGGATTGGTGAGCATCCCTGAAAGCTCGGAAGGCACATTCTGCATATACTTCACAAAAGACTCTGGAAGGCTTGGGGCTAGCATCGTGGTAGCTGAAATGAAAGGAAGGGAAGGAGACATGGAGGAAAAGGTCATTGGCAAGATGGCGGTGGATGATGAATCTACAAGAATGACCTCTAATATTGGAGTAGGAGCAAGGTGGATAGAGATATCCACCACAGGCAGGGAGGAAGCAGAAGCTGGAATTAAGGCAAGCGGGGTGGTGGCGGTGATTATAATGGGTGGAGATCCAAATGAGATAGATCCTTTGCTTGCTATCCCGAGGGGAAAACCCTTGGGCATCACCATTGTCTCCATGCCTCCTGTTGTTTTTCTTTTCTTCTTAGAGGGCTCCGACTCAGAAGACTTATGGGCATAGACTTTTGGTTTGGGCAGTTGTTGGCTAGCCTCCTTTCTTTTCCTGGTCTTCAGAGGTGGTGGGGCCTCAGATGTCTCCCCAGTTGCAGCGGCGGCTTCCCCACCTTCGGAGCCACTTGGTTCACTTACATGCTCACTTGCAAGCTCGGTGAATGTCAGGACAACCCCTTGTTGTTTCAATTGGGCCACCCTCTCATCGATCCATGCTCTCATTCTGACTTCGATGGCCCTGGTGAGCACATTGATATCATTGAGCTCCGATGCATTCTAGTTGATAACGGGCAGTGGGAGGTTGCAAACTGCATTATAACCCAGATCCACAATTGTATTCTCATCCTCCTCCAACTGATTAGGGACTAGGCATAAGTTCACCCTTTGTACATGGATGATGGTCATGCACATATAATACCGCAACCGTACCTCAAGATTATCCCTGCAGTTGGCCCAAAATTCCTCGATGTTGTGGAGGTGGGCATATCCGTGCCCCAGTGCCTTTATGACATGGCCATAGGGATCCATTCGTGGCCTCACTATGTATTGTTCAAAATTATACTCTGTCAGCTCCCTTTCCGAATATCCTGTGCACTGGGAAGTGTGGACTTTATACATCCCCTGACCAAGGTTCATGGGGTAGACGGGGCCCGCAAGATGTTTTTCACTCAAGACACTATGAATGTGTTGCAACTGCCGAGTCAGTTCTAAGAGAACGATCTGGTCATTTGGGTACCGGGGCAGCTTGTTTGGTTTATCTAAGAAGCCTTCAGCATAGATGTATGTGAACCTTGGGAACTGAATGTACCAGAAGGCGTATTGTCTGAGGAGGACCCAGGCACTATGGGACGTCCTTCTATGAAAATCTCCTCCTACCATTCGGATTATGTGGGCAATGAACGCGTCATTCACCCTGTAGTAGTTCCTTTAGAAATTCCTAAACTACAACTGAGGGTACTTGTCATAAGATTTGAGCTCTGGCCCCGATGGATCACTAGGCATCATTGTCAACCCTTGATAATGTCGCTGATTGGTGAGGGAATACACCAAGTAAGAGGTCATGAAGAATTTGTTAGTTTTCTTCACAGTGGTAAACTGCTCATGGAAGCAGTCGCTGATTATCTCACCCTAATAGAAGGCGGTACCCTTACCTCAAAGAATCTGGTCTATGAAATAGAACATCCACTCTTGGAAGAAGACTGCGCTGGGAAGGCCCATGACTTAGCTAAGCAGCGTTACAAGGTCATGGTAGTCTTCGAAGAAATCACTGCGGTAGAGCTCCTGAGGGAGCTTCCCAGCAGTAGCCCATTTGTCCTTCAACTAGCACTAGTTGATGAGCCTTTTACAATCCAATGGGTCCTATTCCCACACCTCTTTATAGTCTTCCATGGTGGGGACCTCCATGCTCTTGAAGGCGGGAATATGGAAGGTCTCAGTTATACCTGATGGAGACATATCTGCAAGGATATTCCCCTCATGATCCAAAATTGTTCTGGTATCAGATTGGTATGCCTCCACACATGCCATCACTAGCTCTGGGGCCACTAGGGCTAGCGGGAAACCTACAGCCTTAGCAAGTCCACTGCTCTTTATCAATTTTGCATTTGTTGTTTTCAGATTCATTCTGACCCTCTGTGTGAATTCATCAACATCGACTTGCCCGATGTTGGTATCTGAGACATCCCTCCAAAGGGTAGTGATCCTAGATTGAATAGGGACCCCTTGGAACTTGTACTTCATCAGGTCTTTATCTTCCTTGCCCCTTGGTGGCTTAATTTTTCCTTTTCCTTTTCTGGAAGCACAGGAAGTCTCTGGACCGGATTCCATAAATCCTGCACAACAGATGATAATTAGTAACGATGAACTTGACAAAATGGCCAGCGGCAAATACCTGCATGTCAAGATTAACCCGAAAATCACAATTCATACTTAATAATCATGGAATCTAGATACTTCACCATTAGAGGGTAGTGCAAACAATTCAGAATTCTTGGGCCAAAAATCCCTTGGCAGAATGTCGTTTAAAAAGGTCAAAATCAAAATGGGATTCCCATATGCATTTCCCAAGGTTAGATTTGAAGATTTGAAGTTGGAAATGGAGGAAAACCAAATTCTAGAAAATGGGTCGAAATCCATTTTGGATTTGGATGTCATTTGATGCCCCATTTAGGGGTTTGGGCATCATCTATAGGGAAGTCGTCTGAAACGGTACAGAGGCAACGGAATTTCGGGTGATGGAATTCGGGTCTTGGATTGCCGTCAGCGGGAAGTGGCTATGGGTCGGCCGTGCGGAATGGCGAAATGAAAGTAGAAACTTGGGGTAGGAAACTCGCGAGCAAGTTTCCGGAAGCAACCAGAGGATTTGGGACAACCGGGCGGCGAACGAGGCACTGGGACCTGCAGGTCGGGAAGACGCTCCGAGATCACCGCCCGAAATGGCGTAGGAGGAACGGAATTCTGAGTAGGGAATTTTGGCATCCAGAATTTGGAAGAAGCTTGGAGGAAAATAAAACCAAGGTTTTGGGATGCGACAGACAGAGGACCGAGGTCTGGGATCCGGGGAGACGCTTGAACAAGGCCGTTTGAAATGGCGAAGACACAACGAAATCCCGGGAAGGGAATTCCGGAAGCGGAAGTCTGAGACGCAAAAAAGTGTCAAGAGTTTTGACTAGGAGATGGAAGGTTTTGCAGCCACGAAGCGAAGTCCAGAAAGCCGCAAGGTGAAAGCCGTTTGAAACGGCGAAATCGGGATAGAATTCCGGGAAGGGAATCTCGAGGACCAAATCCTGAGGGCAGATTTGAAGAGAATTGCAAAGTTTGAAATTTGGATGGACCTCGAGGGTCAAGGGTCCAAGGTTCGGGAAGACGCTTGGGCGGGGCCATTTGGAATGGTGAAAACACAATGGAATCTCGAAAAGGGAATTCCGAAGGTGGAAATCCGAAGAAGAAAAAGCAAGTTTACAAAACAAAGAAGGGGGGGTATGGACGGTCGCATGAAGACCTAGCCCCGGAAGGCGCCAGCGCCGTTCTGAAGAACAGCCGCAATGTAAGAAGGTTCCGGATTGAATTTTGGGTGCTCTAACGGCTTATTTTCATATTTTTAAAACATGGGTTATGTGCGAAGGGTGCAGATTTAACTAGTTTGGGTTTCATTTTACATTTTGACTTTAAGCAAATACGAAAATTTGCAAAAACAAAAAGCGAGGGGGTGTGGATGGAAAATCTACCTCGAGAATCCGAATATCAAGCTATTGGATGCCCAGAGGTCGTCGGGAAAAAACTTTGAAATCCGAGACAGGAGGAAAACCAAATTCGTCGGGAGTTCTTCAACTTTCTCTATCACTCACGAAAATGATAATGGCAGCTGGAAAATTCATTTTTATAGCAGAAATTCCATTAACATGATATTAACTCTTTCGTACGGTTGTAGGTTTGGTTGGTGAGCTCAGAAAATGCAAAGGTGGTGGGAGGTCCGGGGTTCGGGGTTCGAAAAGCCATCCTGGGGCAGCCGTTCGAAAACAACGAAGACCAACAGGAAAGCCGACAGGGGAAACCCAGTAGAGGCAATCCGACAAAGGAAATCCGGAAGGGGAAACCTGGGAGGGCAAACCCGAAAATTGCCACAGATACCAAAATTTAGACAAGGAAAACCTAGATAACCCAAGATTTAAAATATGGCATTGGGAAATGTGCTACCCCTATTTCGGGGCACAAAAATGGGTACGCAAAATGAGGTGAAATGAAAGGGACCAAAAAGCAAAGAGGGAAAAGAGGGTCCCCATTCTGAATAGGGCATGTGCGCAAAAGGCACAATAGAGGCAATACGAGCAAGAGCTCAAATTATCTCAAAGAAGGAGAAGAAGCCAAAGGTTAGGTCTAAGATAATGATGGATGCCTCCGGATCCAGGATAGTGTAGATAGATATGCTGGTGGTTGGAGAACAGGAAGTTATAACGTCTCCACCATTGAATTGAGAGTAGCCACATGGGAACATAAAATTGACCATCTCCATGAATCAGTCGCCACAATGGTGCACCTTATCTAATAGGATAAGGTTTCAAAGGAAGAGCTTAAAGCACAAGTGGCTGATTTGATAGCCTACATCCAACAATGGTCATCTCTAGATGAACAACCCACCACGCCATTAGCCCCATTGTAGTTGTTGTCCCAAGAATAGATCCACAAGTTGGAGAGAAGAAGAAACTTGGATAAGACCATGGAAACTTGGTTCTGGTAGGTCTTGGACATCGGGAACATGAGCATCAACTTGGCTGTCCAAATAGCAAATAGGTTCCTAAAGGTACAAACATCTCTTGAAGGCACAAGGCAAATTTGTGAGGAATTCCCAAAGAACTATAGGGCTGCCAATCCAAAGATTGAGGCTATCCTCACACTACCAAGCGAAGTTTGGGAAAAGGACCTTGCCTTTAAGGATGATGACCACTGGCTAATGGATGTATGGAAGTGTGATTTTGATCACTGAAAGGGGAGGCTAGAACAGATCTAGGAAAGAATAATTTTGGATATAGAATAGGCCAAAGAGGCCAGAGGAGATAGTATCAGATATCTCAAGCTGATGACAGGGTATGAAATTCCTGTCGATAAGATCAACCTGGAAAGCATAAAGCCCCACTTCTAGAGAAGGATGGAAAAGGAAATGACAGCCGAGATTACCACAGATTTCATGAGCTTTGTTGCTCGAGCTTTCACCCAGTTTGAGCTTTTCAGGGACAATGCTACCAAATATGATGAGGACTGGGAAAATCTCGTTAACAACTCCAAGGAGTGGAGTTACTAGGTGTTAAGGTCTAATATCATTGAGGTCGAAACGCTCCGACCGGTAATCTCGAGATTCGTAGAATATGCAACTTTGAAGAAGCAGGAAGGTAATCCTGTTATTGATGAAGAACTTTTGAAAGAGTAGCTGCAGCAAAGATCAATCAGCAAAAGACAATACTGCTACAACACTGCCACTAGAAGACAAAATAGGAAAAAGACAAAAGATATTTTTAAAATATAATATATTTGGGGGTAGGTGAGACCATGTTGTAAAGTGCATCTTGGCCACACAATAGAATTGAATCTTGGCCATTCATTTTTCTTTTTGAAAACTATAAATAGAGGTCCCCTCCTCTCATTTTAGGAGAGTTGAGTTGTTGTAAAGGTATGCTGCAGAAATTGCATTAGAAAATACAGTGATTTATTGGTGTATTTTGGATTTCTTCACATGTTTCATGATTCTTCTCCCATTAGTTAAAATTCTAGTTTAGGTTATTTTTTTGTTCTATTGTCCTTTTAGCTGTTCTTGGTAGATTTAGTGATGTTGTGTTTGGTTATGAAGTTTTATGTTGTGTGTATGCTCTCCTTGTCCATACTTTTAGTCATTTGTTGCTGGTAGGTGACTGTGCAAAGTTAGTCTGGACTGTAATTTCATAGCTTCTCTCTAAACTTTGTCTTTGTTCACATTTACATAGCGAATGAATGATGAATACTTGAAGTCCTTAGAATATAGCATAGATTTCATGACATTGTGAGAATCCAGATTAAGTGAAATCTTATTTTAAGGAAACTATCCACAGTAGGAACCTCCATGATCACTATTCATCGGCAGTTGTAGGTCTAGGAATCTTCTCTCTTCCCTGCCCCTTTTTCCTCTTCTTTAAGAAACAACCTATGCTAAGGTTCATTGCACATTGTAAAGCCAAATTCAATGAAACAATGGAGTTCTAGACTGTTGTTTGAACTTACAGCAAAATACCATAATTTCCTATTCAAAGAACTCTGTTCACAGACCCGATTCCCCTACAGCTTTAACTCCTATAAGGCTGCCTTGTGATTCCAGCAAATCACATCAATTAACTGATATATATTCCAAGAATCGTCATGACCTGACATCCGAGAGACCTTGGGATAGTGTTCTACAATTTGATTATGGAAGATTGTCTTTCAAGAGAGGTAATGCACCTATGCATTACTTGCATTGTGAAGTGCATAAAAACACCATCAACAATAACATTGTTGTATGATCTACCTCATTTTGGAAATGAGATTTTTAAATTCTTTATGGAATGAATGTAATTTATGAATGGTTCTTTTATGTACCTTGTATCTTATGGAATGTATTTAATGCTTTGGATGTATGATCTTTATTTCATGAGTATTATTTTTATGCTATGGTTAGCTCATTTTTATATGTTATGGGATTCAGATGTAAGATTTGTCACATACCTTAGAGGATGTATGTGTTAGTGTAGTTCAATTTACATGTAATTAATTACGCTTTTAAAAAAAATTGTTACGCTTTCATTGTAGTTGCATCTTCCTCTAGGGTTATGTTTTAGGACATTATACGTAATGTTAGCCTACTCAAACTATGTAATTTGACAACTTGACATTTGGAAATGAACATAAATTATTATTTTGGACATATTGTACTATGATGGAAATTAGATATCTGATATATGTCTCTAGTTTAATATGCATAGTTTTATAATTGATTTATTGGTGTTATTTAAGAATGAAACATTGTTGAATATCTTTAATACTCAGAGGGGGGTGAATCACTATTTGACTGATAAAATTATTTAGTAACCATCCAATTATCAATCTATATTTAGAAACAAAGGTGAACCAAAACATAAAGGAGATCCCAATATTTTTACGTGGAAAACCTAGAATGGGAAAAACCATAGTGGGGATTAGCTCACAGTATATTATAATCGATTATAAGATATTACAAGGCTCACTCCCAAGACTCACTATCCTTAGAAAGGCTCACAACCTGAATAAAAAAGGATGGCTTAGTGCCAAGATACAAAATATGTGGCTCACTACCAAGAATTAACTATAGAAGTGCACCTTCATAACATTGAATACAGTTCTAGTTAAGCTCTAGGATTTTTCTCTGGTTTTTGATACATAAAAGAATATCAATAGCTTTACACTATTACCCTTGTCACATAGCTCACAAATCTTCTCTTTTTTTCATCTCTTAGACATCATAGATATATGCAAACATAGCTTCCACTATTAATTAGGTGATCCTAAATAAGGGAATACATAAAATATTAAAGATCTTGTTTGCATAACATAGAATTTCCAAAAAAATTGTCCAAAATTTAGGTCAACCCAAACCTAAAGAAAAACACAAATAGAAGATACACCTTGTTTTATCATCAAATCAAAGACTCGTTGAATTTCTTCTTATTCCAAAGAATTTAGGATCAAGGTATAGATTCCATAAATAGTTACCAACCAATGTTGGCATCAATGACAAGCAAAATGAAGGGAACCTTCTTCATTCTTCTAATAATATCCCCCTTTGTCATTGATGGAAACATGTGCCAAAAATGAGATTTTCCTCAAAACAAAATGTATGCACAACTTCACCTAATATATGTATAAAAAAAAAATATTTTATCTTTCTCTTTTCTTCTCCCCCTTTGAGATCAAGGAAAAGGGATAGGGAAACAATTCAAATTCGGGAATTGAAGGCACCTTGTAATTCTTTGAGAATTCCCTCCCAATAAGGATTTCCATCATCCCAGATGCATTTTACCCAGGAGAGAGTCTTATGTAGAGATTATATTTCCACCAAGTATTCTTCTCCTTCTTCTAGAGTGGATGGAGCAACATTCATTTTCGCAAGTTTTTTGGCCTCCATCAAATCATGTGATACATCAATATGTCTAGACATGATCAGATTTCCAAGAAGGGCATACTTCCTCATGTCATATTTCCTCTGCCTTTGTAGGATTAATAACTTGTTTTGTAGATCTGCAATAGAAACCCACCTAACATAGTTTCTATCACATGCAATCTTATAATCTCTGGAGGTACCAGCAAGTTGAGACTCAATTGAGTCCATTAGATCCCTAATACCTTGAGTAGATTCCAGCCATTTCATACAATAAATAAATAGCAGTTGGGCTTCTTCATCACAATCTCTTACCTCTTTAAGAGTTTCCAAAGATTTTTTATGTGCAATAGTACATTTATCTTTCAAAAATAACAACCTTTTCTCAAGCAAGTTAAACTCAACTTCTTTTGTAGTTAGTATATTAAGATTGGATGTGTATTCTTTAACAGAATCAATAATAAGCCTCAAATTTTCAATCAAAGCTAAAGAATTATCAAGAGTACTACTCGAGGTTGTCTCTTGTCGAGATTTGATAGCTTAATTTATCATCCCATTGAATTTTTGATATGACTCTGAAGCTTCCTATGTGATAGAGCTGATGAAAGTGTTAGCTAGTTTCACTCTATCACTAGGTGTGATTTTTTTCAAATCCACAAAACCTGGGTGAGATGGCAATTTGACTAGGTGAGGTGGAAGCATAGGTTGGATTATAGCTTGTTTTGAAAGAAGACCTTTAAGAGTAATTCCAGATGATTCTTCAAATTACTTTGATGATTCAGGGTCTTTAAGAGTTTCACCTTTAGATGGAAAGACTTCCTTATCTTCTTCTTCCTTCTTTTCTTCTTCTTCTTTTTTATTTCCATCGTGGATGGCTTTTTTTTTCTTTCTTCTTTCTATCTTCATCATTTTCTTTGTCTTCATTCCCTTAATTTTCATCTTTTTTTTCTTCTTCTCTATTCCCAAAGGATTCTCGATGTTCTTGATGTTCTCTATTTTCACCAAATTGATCCTTATGATGATCTTAATACCTCTTAATGGTAGTTTCATTTATTTCCATTTTAGGGGTAGGGATCTCCTGAGCACCGAGCATCTCATCAATAGTTTTTGAGATAGGATTGTCCATTACAATTTCTGCAACTGTAGTAGGTTCCTGAGTCTGAGTAGTGTCAGATGAAGAACTGGTTCTTGTCCCATAGCTCCTTGCAATTTTCCTAATTACATCATTAATTTCTTTCCTTATTTTTTCAACATACTCTTCTTCCTTAGTCATTAACATGTTGACTCTTTGTTTGACTTTGAACATTCTAGAACAATCTTTCAACAAATTTGCAGCTTTTATCTCTGATTGAGTAGAACTAACAAATTTTGTACCTTCTCTTCTCATCTTATCTTCAACTCTCAATGCTTCTTTCCTTCTAAGTACTAACTCTTTCCACACATTTTCAGTGAATTTTGGTTGTATTGTGTCCATGTTTATGTTACCAATAACAATGTACTGAGCAAAGTCATTTAAGATGGTTTATTTTCCTTCATCATCAACCTTATCATATAACTTAATAGTGGTCATGAGTTCATTATCAATCAAATGATTCACTAAAGTTTCAAGAACTAAGGGTGGATGATTCCTTACTGAAGGAGAGCTAGGCATGGTCTCCACATGGTCAATTGAGCCTTCTTCATTCTTCTTTGTATGCTTATGAATATGGTAGGTATCTTCCTCTATTTTTGTCTCCTCATCAGTGGATATATCTACACTGATTTTGACTCCACCAAACGTACTACCTCTTATGTTTCTTGTTAGTTGATTCTCCTCTTCAAGACTAGGCTCAATTTCTTCTTCAACTACATCACTCAAATTCCTTTTCCTGTAAGCCTTTTCTTTTACTCTTCTTTTTCCTTCTGAAGATGCAGAAACAAATATGTTGCTTTTCTTGGATGCCCTAGTACTTGGACCAATAGGAGAAGCAACATCGACAAATGCATGGATACTTTTCTCTTTTCTTTTCCCTTTCACATCCTTAGTTTTACTAGGTGCGACAGAGCTAGGAATAGGTGCTTGTGTAGCACCAGAAGATAACCTTTCCAATTTTTTGCGTCCAGCAAGTACATTCATAGATTTAACTTTCCTTTTGTTAAGGACCTCATTCAAAAATTATATTTCATCCCTAGTGTATGTTATGTCCTTAAATAAGGCTTCAACTTTCTTTCTTCATTTAGCTGTAGAGGCTTCTAAGCGAATTTCATTAGATTTCTCCTCATATGTACCTAATCTAGGTAGAGAGGGGTGCAATCTCAATGTATCCTTCTACTAGATTCCCTTCAATTTCATAACCTAGTGGTTCAATCCAATGAATTCTAGGTTCTAATACCTTAATGATGCATTCGTCGATAGACACAAATGTTATCTCATTTTCATACTTTTTCACCAAACTTCTTGGAATCCTTTCTCTTTCTTACATTTCATTTTGAAAGACTATAAAGAAGGAATTTAGGGAAATTTTCTATACCCTAATTGTTGGGGAAATGGACAGGTCATCTTAGAATGAAACATCTAAGAACAACAGTGCCTTAGTGACTTTGATTTCTTCAAATCACCTCAAAGACGCTAACTACTATGCCATAAAGTGGAAACATGCATAGTTGTTTCCCCTATTAATCCTTCTGAGAAAAGTACATGTAGAAAAATAATAGATTCAACACATACACATATTCAAAACACAAAATCTAATCAACATGAAAGACAAAATAATGAACACACAAATATATGTGGGGAAAACCCTTTCGGGTAAAAACCCCACCCTCCAAAAATGCTTAGCTCAATTGTATTAATCAGAAAAATAACAATTATAATACAATCTCAAAGCTATGCTCTTCAAAATTTTACATCTTATCCATCTGGAGAATACAGGAAACACCATTATACAAAATCCTCGCACTATTACAATGTCCTCACATGACATACAATACAGATTCATTTCATCTCACCAACCCACTCGTTCAACCAACCTTTCAGCTAACATAGCCTCATAGCCACTCAGGTTCACATCTTCTCGGTTTTGTGTGTCTTAGTGTTCACAGTTATAATGCAATAAGCATACCACTCAAACACACACCCTGATCAATCTTATCTCACATCTTGATCAACCACTTGACCCCTTAGTCATGTCCAACCAACAACCAATGGCGTATTTAATTACCCCACCGACAAGCCTTCATCATTCTCTGATCTCATCGCCCTACAACACGTAGCAGGTCGCCCTGCATTAAAACGGTTGCCAAGAATGCACTTTGTCAACCTCCTAAATCAGATCATTCATTTAATGCAGATATTCTCTTTCAAAGAATAAAGATTTCTTCCAATCAATGTTGATTTACAACAATGATGCAAAATCAATGAATATCATCATGCCACGTGTCATTGCACTATTCGTCCATCACTTTGACCATCGAGTTAGACCTACCAATTGAGCCCTAAGATCCTTCTACCTCACTACTGCTCTCCATTAATCATACACCCATGCTAAGGCAGTATACACCGCACTACCACACCCTAGCAAGAAGACACCCTCGGTAAGGCAGTGACAACCCGCTTGTCTGACCATCACCGTCAATCATGCCACCATAGCTTAAAGAACAAGCCTTAGCAATATAGTGGCAAGCACATGTCATTTTTTGCCATGTCAACCATGTAACCACCCAATAACAATGAGACCCTCACGGTATGGTGGTACTTACATTGCACCATTGCGCCAAGGCCAGAAGGCCCCCATGGTATGGCGACACCACCGCCCAACCATGAGGTAGAGAAAAACCTCTCACGGTATGGCAGTAAACACCCAAGCCGACTTCCAAGCTCACCATGTAGCCATGCCATGACCTAAAGACCTCCCCGATAAGAAGGTAACCACATTGCCAGACCGCCACATTCACCACACCACCACCAAGGTAAAGGAACCACCCTACGATGACACCACATAACCGCACCTTAACAAAAAGGGGGTCACGGTAAGGCGGTAACCCTACACAACCATGCCATGTTCAAAAGCTCCTAGTGGTACAGTGGTAGAGGCATGAACAAGAGAAAAAAACACCAAGTCTTCAAGAGATTTCAAGCCAAAAAGTTGAGGCATATTTTTCCAACACTAATGTCTCCTAGACTACGTAGATAATCACTGATCTAATGAGAAGCTAGTTTAGTATTATCCCATATTATATTATTTCTTTCAAGAAGTTCCCTTAGAAAATAAAATAATAGGAAAACAACAAGAGTACTAAAACCACCAAAAATGAAGAAGGTGAAAGATGATTCCCTAATGAGCTTCTAGGGTTTTTCACCCTAGAAGCTAACTAATAGGAGAATGTATATCTTTCATACCTTTCCATTTTAGGGTTCATTAAAAGAGGAAGGGGATTCATTGAGGGTTTGTGATATGTGTGCAGTGTTGGAAAGAAATGAATCTAATTAACTGTGAAACATGAAACAAATGTAAATCTAAACTATGTACAATGTAAATAAATTAACCTAAATGCTTATAAATAGAAGGGAAACAGGAAAGGTAAGAACTTATGCACCTGGGTATTGGAAGTAGCAGATGAATGACCTTGGAATCCTCTAGAAAATGTCTGAAATATTCATAGGGATATTCCTGCCAAGTTGGGAAACCTAGTCCTCTTGTCGGGAAATTTTTTTGGAACACATTTCTACCAAATGTGTGCTCAAAAATGTGAAGATCCCAAAAACACAAGGTTAGAGGGACTAGGTCGCCATTATGGGTGACCTAGTCCTCTTCTAGGTTTTCGAGAACCTGAAAGAGGATATTTGAGTCCTTGTTCTACACTCAGGATTCCAATAGATATCTTGTTCATATTCTACTGAAAACAGGTAGATAGAGGCCTCCAAGCTTGACCTAGGGTTTGGTTGACTTGAATTCTTGTGATGAGTTGATGACACCTTCCAAACACCTTTCTTCTTCATATTCCTACATACAAAAACCTGCAAATCACACATGTAAAGAAGAGACAAGGGTTATGGTTAGAGATTAGGGGTTTGCCTTAGTCAAACCCCTTTTGAGTAATCAAACCAAATGAAATAGAAAATGAAATAAAGAATGAAAAGAAGCATGAAACAATGGAGTTTACTTTACCTTGGATGATTGATCTTGTGTTGTTGTAGCAACCAACCCTTAATGCTTTAGAAATGGTGTCTTTTTTACTTAGAAGATGAAACCCTAGTTTTCTTGAGAAGAATGAGAGGTGGGAGATTGAGAGAAGTGAAAATGGATGGTGCATAATGAGGATTTAGGTTTTTGGAAGTTATTTATACAAGTTATGCCCTAACTTTCCTGAAATAACATCATACTGACTGACCTTAGGGTTTTAGAGAAAATATCCCGAAAGAAACTTAGGTTAAAAATGAAATTTATGCCATATGGGACTAGGTCGCCCAAGGTGGCGAACTAGTCAACCTGGGCAATTTTTATTGTTTTTCGAGGATTCAAATATTATTAATTGTTTTCTTTGGGATTGTCTCAATAAAAAAAAACTAAGATAGGATTTGTATGAAGATTAAGGGGTTAATAAGGCATATTAATGTATTGATTTGGTGATCAGAAGCCTAGGAGAGTGTGAAAATTCTTTGCAGCACTTTACAACACTTCGTCAGAAGGATTGGAAAGATATAAAAAGGGACTGAAAATGGTCCAAAATCCATAGGAAAAGGTCCAAATGAGCGAAAAGTGACAAAGTCCTCACTTTTTGGCGACACATTTAGCCCCCACTTTAGTGAGAGGATGAACTTGCTTCAAACTCACACTAAAGTAGCCCAATGGAGATAGCAAAGAATGACGAAGAAGAAGAATGGGAAAGATGAAGGAGGAGGTGGTCAAGCCCCCAAGTATTTGAGATTCCAAGTCAACTTGACATCAATGCAAAAATACATTCAAGGGTGAATGTATAACAATAAGACGAGATACATGATCATATGATGACAAGGTTTTGTGTGAAGAGAATGGAAAGGGTGAAAAATATGTACTCACTCTGGGGCCACAAAACATTAGCTTGTCCGCAGGGTGAGATGTCCCACAAGGTGAGAAACATACACATGATTGGTATGTACTCAAAAAGGTGGATATGGGGAAATTCATGCCATTTTATGGGCTTTCTGCTCAAACCATACCGAAGTTATACCTTGTGATAACTTTGATAAGGTGCCACAAAAGCAAGTGATGTTTTGAAATGATTTTGTTTCAAAGGGATTTTTCTTTTGTTCATGTGATGTCTCATCTTAAGGAACATTATGCATAATATGTCAAGAGAGGACATGTGCAAGTGTAATCATCTTGTATGCAAGAGAGGTGAGGGCTCATCTTGTATGCAAAAGAGGAAAAATGTAGATGTCTCAATCCTGAACAACATTGTGTGCAATGTTTTCAAGAGAAGGGATCACAAGAAAAAGAAGATCACATAGTGAAATTTGAGTGATGATGTGTGCCCCCACTTTAAAGGAATTGTGAAACACCATACTATGAGCAATTTCTTTAAAGTAGAAGAGGAAAGGGAGAGGACATAAGATATTTATTCAGAAAGTCCTATGTTGAGTCATATGGTTCTAAAAAGATATGCCATGAGAAGAGGAGTGTATTTCAAATGTGAGTCAACTTAAGATATGTCGTCCACATCCAAAGATTTCTCTTATATGTTCATGAAAATTTAATGCCAATCCGAAAGAGACAACGACAAGTGACATACAAGGGAAAAGGCTAACTAACCCCTTGCCCCTACTTAGAGCAGAGCAAGAGTGAGTCGAAAGGATTAAGGGAATGCAAGGGAGGGTGAAATTTTATCAATTTGAGGATTGATGTGCCCCCACATGAGGGAGAGAACCAAGCTCCTTAAAATGTTGGATTGTGTTTATCAAGGCCGTACACTTGTTAGTGTGATGACCATGAACTCGGTGGAAGGAACAAAATAAATGTTTGTTGGAACATTTCTTTCAGGTGCATGGAGGAAGGGATATAAAGTGATCTTGGAGGAGTCTCAACAAGATACCTTCTTGAGAAAGGGGGAAGGGGATCCTTTAGTTGGGGATAGGGAAGGGTCTTTGTTAGTATAGGATGCCATACCTACATAAGGCTCTATGGATTGTGAGATATTATACACTCTCCTAGAAGAGTGTGTAATGTCTGAATCTAGAGGAGGATGTGAGATGGCATGGTCATTAAGAAAAGTGTCATTTGTGGGTGTCAAAGGATTAGTTGGGGAGGTAGGGTTGGAAAGGTGAGGAAGGATAGTGTTGGTGTAAGGGGAGGGTTTGAAAATTTCAATGAAGGGGAAAAAGCCAAGACTATGATGTGTTGATTGCATGTTAGGATCTAAAGGGTTGTGGATACCTTGTTCATTAGTACCACAACCTTTTCCCTTATAGCCAAGTTTCTTCATGATCTCATAACCTTTTCCATAAAGATTTTTCAACTTCTTTGGATCGAGTGAGGGTTCATTGTTTGCATTGGTGGAGATAGCAGTTAAGGTGGATTCTATCAAAGGATCAACTAAGTCTTGTTGTAACAAGACTATGTTTCCCTTTGGAGAGTCTCTATTGTTGGTCTTTGTTGTTGGTTGTCCAAATTTAAAGACATGTCTCTTCACCTTTGTCATACTCAAATTTTCCATGAGTTGCAGTCTCAGTAGCTCACAAAGATCAAAATCCTTCACGTTCACCACCATTTCATAAGTTGTGTGAACTGTCATGGCCGATACAGAGTTTTCTCTATTTTTGAGGTAGACCTTTTGCCCAATCATAATAGCAACATACTTGACAACAGGGTTTGTAATAGATTTCATGGTTAGGGCTCTTCCATAAAACTTGACACTAGTTAACCTTGTGACCTCATCATTCTTCACTTTTTCAGGACTAGATGGTACTAGTATCACAAAGACCAGTAACTACATGAATTGCCTCCTTATTGATAATACATGATTCATTTACCCACACAAGATTGTTGTGAACCCTAATTAGGGCCATTCTAACAAATTTTGCATCACTTTCGCTAGAAAAGTTCAGAAACCATATCCAAACACTCAACTTCATCTGAAAAAAAAATTCATACTCTGACTTAAGTAATAAATTATTGGTCAACTCATTATCCCACAAATTCTTAATCTCCTGGTGATTGAATTCATTGAGCTTCCCATGAATATATAGTCTTGGGTCTTTGATGGGTAATACATTGCTCGAAATGTGTGAGAATGTACCCATTGGATTATTTTTATAAACCTTCCATGAACATCTTTTGAAATTTGGTTGAAGCCTCTCAACAATTTCCATGATAGTGGGAGTGACCATATATCTCAAAACAAACTTGAATGAAAATGATTCTTCAAAAAACACATAATTCAGATGATGGAGAATAACTTTCAACCTAAGAACTAGGGTTTCAAGTTATGATACTTTGAGTCACTTCTTTCCTACTTCATCTTGCACCATTTCTCCCAAATTTTCTCAAATTTTCTTTCCCTTTAACTTAATGGATTGCTTTATTATCATTTTTCCCTAATTTTGCATTTATTACTTTTTTGATTTAAAGTTCTTTAACCACTTTGTTACATACCATGTAGACCAGAAAGAGCTCCACACAATTTTCTTGATTTGCATGATTTTTGCCAGAATTTTCTTCAACACCATCTAAATAGAGATTCATATCACTTATCTTTGTGTCATCACAAGACATCTCATAAATCAGGGGCTTGATAGATTTTTATGTTTCTACTCCCCCTGAAGCCATTACTAGTATTAGTTCATAGAAGAGATATCTACACCAGATGCAGATATAGGATCATTTTTTTTATCCTTATCCTTAGGTTCTTCCTTCTTCCTCCAAATTCTTGTCATTTCTTTCCTAACTTCTTCTAGATTTACCTTGTTCATAGGCTTTCTCTTTTGATCCATATTTGGTTTCTTCCCAATTTCTCTCTTACAAAAATTGAGATATGTCTTATTTTGTTGCAAGAGTGGCATACAACATATATTTGATCAAAAGAGTTTGTGTTCACCCTTATCCTGCATTTACTAGCCTTGTTTCCAAAAATATTGTATATGTAATAGTAGAATTTCAATGAATGAATTATTCTACTAATATTAAACATGTTCATCATTATTTGACTTCTACATTCAACAGATTTATGTCCAAACTATTGCAAACATAACAATGTGCACCAAAAAATCTAACATTCTGAATTATTTTATTTTGATTCATCATACTTCTATATTTTGTTGCTCTATGTTCTAATTTATTGCAAGAGTAACAAAAGCCATTAAAAGATGGGTACTTTTGAGTGTTAGGCTGTTGGATGGGAATCCTTTCGGTAGTGATCCTTTGGTCCTTACTTTGATAAGCATTCCTTTGGGGTTCCTTTGATTGTCAACTTTGTTGTAGTTTTTTTTGGTTTTTGATCTTTTTCCGTCTTCGATTCCTAAGCCACCTTTATCCTTTGAAGGCTTCTAAAATGAAATTAATTTAAAAATAATTGTAGAAATTTTCTTGAATCTTTCTTCATGTATTTTTACTTTTTCCAAATCAGCCCTTAAGGTTACTACTTCTTGTTCAAGCTTCATGCATTCATTATTTTTAGTCTAGATCTCAACTTTTTGACATTCCTCAATTCGCTTTATTTCTTCTATTTCTACTTTTAGTTTGGTAATATCCTCATTGACATTCTTCAGTTGATCACTAACTTCTCTATGTCTGTCTTTGAATTTTTTAATATATTCTCTCAACTTTATGATAAAATCATTGGCTTTTTTCAGATTTCCTTTGAGGGTTTCTTTTTCATCCCCACTTTTGTTCAATTTCCCAAGGGAATCATTGATCTCTTCAGATACATAATTTTCTTCCAAAGGACTAGAATGATAATTTCTAGCCATGTATTCAATTTCCAAAACCTTCCTCAAGCTATAGTACTTCTTCTGAGGAACCAACCTTTGATACCAATTGTTGAATATCCGAAATACTGAGAGGGGGGTGAATCAATATTTGGCTGACCAACTTAATTATTAACCATCCAATTATCAATCTATATTTAGCAAGAAAGGTGAAACAAAACATAAAGGAGATCATAACACATTGACACCAAGATTTTAATTTGGAAAACCTAGAATGGGAAAAACCATTGTGAGGATTAGCTCACAATATATTATAACTGGTTATAAGATATTATAGGGATCACTACCAGGACTCACTGTAATTAGAAAGGCTCACAACCTAAATACAAAAGGATGACTTAATGCTAAGATACAAAATATGTGGCTCACTACCAAGAATGAACTATAAAAGTGTACCTACATAGTGCTAAATGTAGTTCCAATTAAGCTCTAAACTTTTTCTCCGGTTGTTGGTACATAAAACACTATCAATAGCTTCGCACTATAACCCTTGTCACATAGCTCACATATCTTCTATTTTTTTCATCACTTAGGCCATCATAGATATATGTAGACATAACTTCCACTATTAATTAGGTTGTCCTAATTAACAAAATACATAGAAGATAAAATATCTTGTGGGCTTAATATATAATTTCTAAAATGTGTTGTCCAAAAGTTAGGTTAGCCTAGACCTAAAGAAAAAAACACTCAAAATATACAGCTTGTCTTATAAAAAAATCAAAGGCTCATTGAATTTCCTCTTACTACGAAGACTTCTAGATCAAGGCAAAGATCCCATAAATAGTTACCAACCAATGTTCACATCAATGACAACCAAAATGGAGGGCACCTTCTTCATTCTTCCAACAATTATTACATTTGGTATCAGAGCTTAGGGTTCATATCTAGACCTATGAGTCCACAATAGTCAAAATTGGGGTTAGTCGACCCTTATTCGATTTTGATTTTAATTAACCTAAATTGAATACAGGTATGGGAAGGTCAAATTTTAGGAAAAAGAAGGGAAAGACAATTAGGACTTCCAAAATTAAATTTATTGTTGAAGAGAAAACAAACGCTAAATTTAAACCTAAGATTCTTGATGATGAGACCTTAACACATGCCCTTACTTGACTAAGGTTAGAAAGGGGCAAAAATATTGAAGATTCTTAACACATTGTCAAAACCAAGAAACCTTCTACAATACGAGATTGGCCTCTAGGATGCAAACCCAATGCACCCATTCTAACAAAAGAGGAGGAGTTCCTACATGCACATCCTTCCTCTTTCAAGAAGGTTGTTGTAGATTCGGATGATGACCCAAAAGAATGTCCTCTATCTAAAAATGAATAACCCACCTAATAAGGGGTAAATTTTGTAAAGAAGGATCTATGTAATCCAATATTATAATAAATAAAGGAACCATTTTTTTTGTATTGTTGTAGATAAGGGGGATTCACTACTGATGAGTTCTCTTCATTTAGAGAGCCTCACGGGGTTTATTACCTCAAAGGACAATGGCAAGAGTTCTAGAATTGGAAAGAGCGGGTCATGAAGATTCTCTAAACAAACTAACAAGCTCTCAGCCAAAGGATGAAAATGTGGGATACAGATGATAGCACAGTGCACTAGAGTCCCAGAGGTGCGTTGGTGTCTCGTACAAACCAGAGAGAAAGTTTATCACAAAGAATGGCTAAACAACTACTTCTCTAATTGTTGAGAACTTTCAGAATGTGATGAAGTAACATAAAGTAAAAAAACTAGAAATAAAGTAAAGTAGAAATGATAAAGATAAGGAGAGGAAAGGAAATACTTACAACCACACAAGTGATGTAGCCTTCGGAACATGAATGTCTTCAATACCTACACAGATGAGAGAGAAATTATTGGGGTTGTATAGGGGTCTGCCTCAGTTAGACTCCTATTTTGGTGTTCCCACCTCCATGAACAACCAAATAGATGGAGAGAAAAGTAGGAAATGAATTAGAGAACACATAATAACTACAAAATAGTGTTATGCTACTCAACCAAATAATAGAGGAGAGGAGTGGAAAGCTTACCACATCCACCAAGAGCACTCAAGGCTAATGGGGGAGAAACTGAGAGGAACTCAAGCCTCTATTGTAACGGTGTTTGTTCCACACTTTCTTTACCGAGTTGATGGAGTGTTGATGTTGTTGTTGTGAAGTGTAAATTGTTTCTTGAGAGTAATGGATTGAATGCTTAGAACTGGTGAATAGCCAAGTGAGATGAATCAAAGGATTAGAGCTTGTGAAGAGATCATGGAAGAACCTCCCAAATGGAATGAGAATGATGAGTTTGAAGTAGAGAGTGAAGAAAATGGCCATTTTTAGGTTGGTTGGTCGAAGAGGGCATTATAAGTCTAATTCCAATGGGAAGTGTAATGCCTCTACAAGCTCCAATTGCAAGAATCTATTAGGGATGTAAGCATACCGTGCAGATGTCTATAAACCGTGTAGGCATCCCCGACAGTTATTCCTCTACCAATGCACAAAATGGATGCCAAGTGGAATGAAGGCATCAAGCTTATATAGAATTTGGCCTTCAGATTTGGTTTTCTAAATTGAGGAAGGGTAAAAGGGGAATTTTTGTAATGGGTGAAAATTCACTTCTATACATTTTCCCCCACTTCAATGAGAATGAATACTAATGATTTCTTTGTTAAAGTAGATTGAAGAAGTAGTAGGCTTAGAAAGGTATACCTGAACTGTCGAGGAAGCAGACCATGATCTGGTGAACCCAAGAGTGCAGGACAAGCAAAGGACTTCATAGCTCCATAGGACTATGAAGTTGAAGAAAGAAAGTGCCTTACAGGCTCACAGACCTACAAGGAAGGTATCCTCCAAGAACTCTCACATGAAGAAACCTAAGAAAAGTGCCTTATAGACTCACAAACCTGCAAGGAAGGTATCCCCCAAGAACTCTCACATGAGGGAAATTGAGAAAAGTGGATTCTACAGAGTCAAAAAGAGGCTTCACGAGTGCACCCATGAAGCAACATTTTTAACCGCAGATAGAACATGTCAGGAAGTAGCCAAGCAGGAAAGTAAGCAAATAGTCACACATACCGTCATCAAGTTGGAAAACTTTCAAATGGGTCCCTTTTGAACCCTTCAAAAGGAAGAGGGGTCCACTTAAGGGATGCACTATTTGAAAAGTGGGGTCTAGTCAAGTTGCCCCCAAGCTAGATGTAAATATGTGAAGTAGGTCTAGTCGGGCTGCCCCCGAGCTAGATGAAAAGATATGAATAGGTCTAGTCAGGCTACCCCCAAGCTAGATACAAAGACTTGAAGTAGGTCTAGTCTAGCTTCCCCCAAGTTGGATGCCAAGATATGAAGTAGGTCTAGTCGAGCTAACCCCAAGCTAGATGCTAAGATTTCATTCAAGAGAAAATATTTCAAAGGGGATCCCTTGGTAACCCTTCACAAGAAATGAGGGGTCCACTCAAGGGATGCTTCATTTGAAATACACAGATAAGAGAGGGAGTCCTTTAAGAAGGAAACACATCATTGAAATGAGTTATCATTTCCACCAACATACAAGGGAGGAGAACCATGCAAGATACTTATAACATGCAGGATAGATGTAAACCTCGATACCACTTGTTATTTGAAGAAGAGGTGGGTGCATCAACAAAGAAATGAGTGGTGACACCTAAATCATGAATTTTTTGTATTTTATCCTTCAAGGCCTTACATTCACTAGTGGAATGGTCAAGCACTTGATGGTATGGAAAGAAAGAATGTTTTCCTTTATCATTCTTGTGAAATTTCTTGTATGTAGGAGGAAGAGAAATTAAGCGCACTTTAAGAAGCCTCAATAAAATATGCTCTTTCTCAGATAAAGGATGAGGAGTAGGAAGCAACCGTTTCTCTTGTAGAGAAAATCTTGACTACTCACAAGAATAAAATACAAAGATAGAAGACAAAGGAGGAGGATCTCTGTAGAGAGTGTTATTCCAACAAGGGGGATCATACTTTTCTATGGGATCACTATCAACCTTCTTGAAAGGGGTACCAACATTAACCTCCTTAACATAAGTCTGATCATCTTCCTTAAAAGGAGGATCAACACTAAGAACATTATAATTCATGTTCACATTATCCCGTGATGCTAAAGGATGACCATCCTCGATGGTAGGTTTAGATTATTTTATTGGAACGTATGAGTGGATCGAGTCAAATTTATATTCCCCACTAAAGGATTTTTTAAATTCTAAGGAACCCCAATCATCACCAAGACGTGCATTCTTTTGAGAAGAGGTGCAAGGAGTAGACTTAGGATTTCTTACTTCAAAAGGATCTTCTTTAGGGACATCTACTTCAAGAGTATCCTTTGTAGTAGGTACTATTGGACTAAACATTGACACATTGGAAGACACTGAAGGGATAAGAGTAGGTACAAAAAAAATCTTACCAGTATCTGCCATCTCACACAAGTGCATAGCATCAGGGCCAGCCTTGATTGTGACTACTTTATTATTGCAAATGAACTTAATAGTTTTATGCAAGGTAGATGTGACTACACCAATAGCATGAATCCATGGTCTATAAATAATAATGTTATATGGTAGCTTCTATGACATAACATATATGAGGGTAGGTATGGTAACAGGTCCCAACCTCAAAGGAAATACTATCGTGCCTAAGGCTTATCAGTCGGCATTATCGAACCCACAAATTTCAATAGAGGAAGTATTAATAAAAGATGAATCAATATTAATTTTAGGAAATAGACCAATACTGCATACATTAATCATTGAACCAGCGTCAACGAGAGTACATCTAATTCCGATTTTATTAATGTTAACTATAATAATTAGAGGGTCCACTTGCTTATGTACTTCCGGAGGTGGGAGTTCTTGTGGATAGAACATAATATTCGATGAATCCACACAAATATGAGCTATCAACACATCAGCATTTGTCGGCCTAGTGGAAGAATGCAAGAGGATTCTTTGCAAGGCTTCCTAAAGCATACCTTGATAAACCAGAGTAGACTGAAGCAAGTCCCATAGTGATATCTTATTCAGAGTAACTTGAAGTTTCTTGACAAGATTGTAATCACCAAGTGCTTTAGTTGTAGGTTTAGGATATTGAAGAAGGCTTGGTTGTTTGTTCATATTATTCTCATAAATATGGGCTACTACTCTGTAAGAGGGAGCCTTACAAAGATTAGGAGAATCATCATCAAATGGAACACCATTAATAAAGCAAGCCCTTTTAGGAGAAGGACTAGCTGGAGTAACATAAATGATTGGTCTCTTAGGCCTTTGAGGGGTAGCAGAGATAGATTACATTTATAGAATCATCACAACTAGTAGAATAGTTCCTTGAAGACATATTCTCAACATCTATCCGAACAAGATCAAATGTGGAAGGAGACTCATCATTCACCAATGTATCATCTCTAAAGGAGAGTGCATTGGAATAGATAAGAGACTCATCATTAAAAAACAAAACATCTCTAGAAGAGAGTGCATAAAAAGGAAAGTGAGATTCATCATTCACAAATGTATCATCTCTAGAAGAGAGTGCATTGGAATGAAGGGATGGTAAAGTAATGTTAAGAAAGGTATAAATGATTTCATCTTCTTGCAACAAGATATCCTCTAAAGCAAGAGGACTTTCATGAGAAGCATCAAAGACACCAAGTGACATGGGTAAATCGAATTCACCATCACATGCATGAAATGGAATATCATTAACATTTCAAACAAAATTATATACTGAGCTAATAAAAGATGTCAAATTCATCACTATTTTTTTGGTATTTTCTATGTTCTAGTAATTCGCGTTTTCAAAGGTCTTTGGAGTGGAATTTGAGGTAAAATCTTGTGCCGGTCCCTAAAATTTGATTGCCAAAGGCACTTGTATTTTAGGGACTGAACTAGCTCTCTAGGAGACCTTTCCAATGATGCAAACGGTTCTAAATTTTGAGCACTGAGTCAAATGCTATGACCTCACCAAGTAGGGGTAGATAAATTCCTAGTTTCCCATTCACGTCGGGTTCACCAAAATGTAGAGAAGTGGGATTTGCTACTCATGATTTCTCTTCATTAAAAGAGCCTCATGGGGTAAAATACCCTAAACTACCTCAAGGGATAGTGGAAAGAGTTCTAAAATTAGAAAGAGCAGGTCATGAAGATTCTTTGGACAAATTGACAAGCTCTCAGCCAAAGGATGACAATGCAGGATATAGATGACAACACGATGCACTGGAGTCCTAGAGGCTCGCTCGCATCTCATATGGACTAGAGAGAAATTTTATCATAGAGAATGGTTAAGTGAATACTTATACTCTAACTTCAAAGAACTTTCAAAATGTGATGAAGTAATAGAAAGTAATAAAACTAGAAATAAAGTAAAGTAGAAATGATAAAGATAAGGAGAGGAAAGGAAATACTTACAACCACACAAGTGATCAATCCTCCAGCATATGAATGTAGGACATAAGAGAGAGAAATTTTGGGGGTTGTATAGGGGTATGCCTTAGACATACCCCCATTTTGGTGTTCCCACCTCCACGGACAACCAGATAGATGGAGAGAAAAGTAGGAAATGAAGTAGCAAACACAAAAGAACTAAAAAACATTATTATGCTACTCAACCAAATAATAGAGGAGAGGAGTGGAAATCTTACCACCTCCACCAAGAGAACTCAAGGCTAATGGGGGAGAAAATGAGAGGAACTCAAGCCTCTACTACAATGGTGTTTGTTCCACACTTGCTCTACTGAGTTGATGGAGTGTTGGTGTTGTTGTTGTGAAGTGTAAAGTGTTTCTTGAGAGTAATGGATCCAATGCTTAGAGCTGGTGAATAGCCAAGTGAAATGAATCAAAGGATTAGAGCTTGTAGAGAGATCGTGTAAGAACCTCCCAAATGGAATGAGAATGAGTCAATTTGAAGTAGAGAGTGAAGAAAATGACCATATTTGCATCGATCAACCAAAAATGGGCATTACAAGTCAACTTCCAATGGGAAGTGTAATGCCTCTATAAGCTTGAGCTGCGGGAAAATGTTTAGGGATGTAAGTGAACTGCATGGATGTCTACACATTGTGCAGGCATCCCTAATAGTTTTTCCTCTACTGATGCACAAAATGAATGCTAAGTGGAACAAAGGCAATGGGCTTATGTAGAATTTTTCCTTCGGATTTTGTTTTGTAAAGTGAGGAAGGGTAAAAGGGGAATTTGTGTAAGGGGTGCAAATTTTCTCCTATACAATTCCAAGTTGTGAACTTGAATGGCTTATCCTTGTTCTGAATGGACATGAATATCTTTTAAATAGTTTTTATAATACTTAGTATTATGTGTTTGAATTGATTAAACATATCTTTTAAAGATTGCATGTCATAATACTTAGTATTATGTCTTTGAAGTGATTAAACATATTAAAAGTTGTGTCAGTTACACTAAACATGAGCTATGATATAGGTAAATTTTGAGACACCATGGTGAACACCAAGAATGGAGGTTCCAATGGAGGGGAAAATGAAGGTCAAAATGAGAGTTTGGACCGAATCCTTGACCTCTGAAATTGCCAAGAAAACAAGATGGACCAATTGGAAGGGGAATTTTGAGGTATGTGATATGGTCAAAATCTAAGGAATGAGGATCAACCACAATGAAATGGAGATCAAGGTGGCAATAATTGAGAAATAATTAATGGATATCTTTGCAAGCATATTAAAATATTATCTCCACTGAAATTTGACGGCAAGACCATCAGAGACAGAGCAAAAGCATGGATAATTGAAATGGAGAAGTATTTTGGGCTTCAAAATCTATCTAATGAAACCAAGGTTGTATGCACAACTTACCAACTCTCTAATGAGGTAGCTACTTGTTGGGAGAATGAGATGGTAGAATGGAAATTGTTACCAAGAGATACCACATGGGAGAAATTCCTTTAGAATTTTTAGAAAAGGTGGTTACCTCAACACTTTTCTGACAAAAAGATGATCAATTTCCAAAGCCTATCCCAAGGGAATATGTCAGTGACTTGATATTAATAAAATTTCACCCATTTGCTTAAATGCATGCCTCAATACCAGACCGATGAACACTTTCAAATTCAAAAGTTTATATTAGGGTTAATTCCCTAGATTGGATAATAAGTGATATACACAATCTGCATACTATGGAGGTCTTTGAGAAGGCCACATAATAAGAGAAAAAGTTGTAACAGTTATCTAATTTTTGTAAGAGTTGAAATTCCAAACCTCGTTTCAGAAATAAGAAGTTTCAGAAAGGAGACAAAGCCTGTCAAATTAGGAACCTAAAAAGGGGAAGCGACTCTCAAGAGAAAGGAGAGGGAAACAATGGTGGAAAGAACAAGAAGGATAATATCAACAAAAGTAATTTTGATAATAAACAAAAAATCTCCAAAGAAGATAGATCAATAGGTTGAAAAGGGCTACGAGATGGGTTCTATAATTGTGGAGGTGATTATTATGAATCAAGTTTCTTGCAGAGACTAAAGACACAATAGTAAGAGAACCAATATCAAATCCATGTGGCAGTGGATAATAGATAAGCTAATTTTCAAGTTTCTCCAATCCAACTGTTGAGTAAAGCTCTATGGTGAATTTTTTCCCATTTTGATTAATACTAGAACCACTGAATGTTTTGTTGATCCATGAATCATTTCTATGTTACCTATTAGACCCAAAAATTGGATGGTTCAATATGGGAATTGAGCAGAGTGGAGGGTGGATTCACGTCTCTATTGTAGTGAGTTAAAACTTCCCAATTTATAGACCCAAGTTGATCTTAATGTGTCACCCCTAGGTTCTTATGATGTGATCTTAGGGATTAATTGGCTAACTGAACATAAGGCCATTGTGAACTCTAAGGACAAAATTGTTAGTTTTTTGGATGACTATGGGAACCTAGTTGAGATTCATAGATTGCAAAGACCACGAAAGCTTAGGTAGATCTCAACAATGCAACTCAAGATGGAACAAAGGAAGGGGTGTACCGTCTATGTTGTACATGTTAATTAACCTAGTAATGTGAAACCTTATATGGATTATTACCCTATTCATAAGGAGTTTCAAGATGTGTTTCTTCAAGAACTCACAAAGCTACCTCCCAAGTGAGAATTTGATTTCTCTATCGACCTAGTACAAGGATTTGAAGCCTAGTAAAAGGAACCTTATAGGATGACCACCACTAAATTATTTGAATTAAAGGCCCAATTGTAGGAAATATTGAGCAAGGGGCTTGTTCAACCTAGTGTGTCTCCTTGGGGTGCATTTATTATCTTTGTAAAGATGAAGGATGGGACCTTGCATTTGTGCATCGACTATCAGATGTTGAACAAGGCCACCATCAATAATAGATATCCTCTCCTAAGAATTGATAAACTATTTGGTCAGATGAAGGAAGCGACAATGTTCTCTAAAATAGATCTCAGATCCGGCTATCACCAGTTGAGAATAAAAGAAGAGTACATCCATAAGACTATTTTCTAAACTTTGTATAGACACTACGATTTCATTGTAATACCTTTTGGTTTGAACAATGCACTAGACAATTTTATGAATCTCATGAATAGTGTATTCGGGGATTGTTTGAATAATTTTATGTTGATTTTCACAGATGAAATCTTGATTTATTCTAAATTTGTTGAAGAGCATGATAGGCATTTGAGGATAGTCTTACAATGTCTAAGAGAGAAGAATATTTTTAGAAATCTATCCAAGTGCTTATTTTATTAGGATAGGGTGCACTACCTAGGTCATATCATATTAGCAAAAGGAGTCTTTATAGATCCCGAAAAGATACAAGAAATTGTAGAATGGCTAGCACCTCAGAGTGTGATAGAATTTTGAAGCTTCATGGATCTTAAGGGGTGTTATGGGAAGTATGTACAAGTATTCTTTCAAATTGCAAACCCAATCATGTCACTTCAGAGAAAATGGAAAAGGTTTGAATGAATAGAAAAGTGTGAGCAAGCTTTTCAACTCCTAAAGGAGAAACTCACAATAGCCATGATGTTGATTATACATGATCCCAATAGTCAATTCATGATGATCATGGATTCTTCAAGAAATGATGTAGGAGTTTTACTAATGCAAGATGGGAAAGTGGTGGAATACAAATCAAGGAAGCTGAAGTAGCATGAAATGAATTATACACCACATGATTTGGAATTGGCTACAATAGTGCATGCTTTACACATGTGGAGGCATTACCTATTGGGGAATCCATTTGAGCTTAAAACAGATCATTTTGGATTGAAATACATTTTCACCCAACCGAATCTCAATGTGTGTCAAAGAAGGTCGTTGGAATTCCTTAGTGAGTATGACTTTGGAATTGAGTACATTAAAGGAAAAGAAAATAGAGTAGAAGATTCTCTTAGTAGAAGAAGGCATCTCACATTTTTAACCATGACAAGATGCAATCTAAAGTAGAAAGTGATGCAACACTTGTAGGGGGATGATCACTATGAAAGAGTAAATAAAGCTCTAGAATATAGTCCCTAAAATCATTGATTTGATGTTAAGAGATTGAATCAGATGGAATCCTAAGATATCAAAGGAGGATTTATATTCCAAATTCTTGATATCTTTGGAAGTTTCTCTTGGAGGGAATCCATAATACACCTTATTCAAGACACCCCTGAGTTGTCAAGATGATCATAAAGTTGAAATTTTGTATTTTTGGCCAAAACTTAGGAAGGATGTAGTCAAAAATTTAGGCAAATCCTTGGAATGTGTCATAACCCAATTTGATTACATATTAATTATAATACAAAAAATTCAATTACTGAAGAAATTCAATTAAATATTAAATGGAAATTTTGGAAGTTTTGAAAAATGAATTAAAGAAGTCGATAGATGTTGACTTTGTGAACTTTTGGAAATTACATTTATATGTTAGCAAGAATTGAATATTACTGATCAATTTTCAAGTGCAAGTGTGTGCAATTGCAGGGTGACAAGTTGAAGGATGAGAACACAGTTGAAGTAGGATTTTTTAGCCAAATTGAATGGTAAGATAGTTGGAATCTAGGTGCACACACCACAACTGGCATGATGACTTGTATTCAAACTAATTTGCATATGTAAGAGAACATAATTTCCTGATGAATTGTTTCAATGCTTGAAAATGAATGGGTTGTAGGATTAAATTATTTATTCAAACTTTTTGATTTGAAGAAAACAAAAGCGATTTAGTGTAGATATATATATTGTGAGATAAGAGGGATTCTTTGCACACAAGTCTCTTCATTCTCAAGAGATCACTAGGGAACGAACTTCCCTTATCCACCTCAAGATAAATAGAATGAAGAAATTTCAAAGGAAATGAATACACATTAAATTTCAAAGAAAACTACTTCAAATCACGAGAGAGTGAAACTTATAGATTTTTGCCTCTGACAGAGGATCTCTTAGCCAAAGGAAGACATCATAGATTTAGGACACCAACATCACACACTGCTGTCCAACTAGCATGTTGGAATCCTAAGCAATGGGAAGCTCAGTCGGGTAGAATAAGGTCTCACTTCATAACTTGGATCTAAGCTCTACCAAATAGAATAATTAAACAAAGATCAAAAACTGTAAGAAAAGCATAAGGAGAACTTGGAGAAAACTTACCCTTAATCGAAAATTTGAGTCTTCACTCCAAGCTCCACTTTGAAACCTACACACATAAGAACGAGCAGAAAATGTTGGGGTTGTATAGGGTTTTTCCTCAGTTAGACACCCATTTAGGTTTTTCCACCTCCATAGATAGCCATATAGAAAAGGAGTGTAACCAAAATGGATAAAGCGTGTGGTGAAAGAAAAACTCACTTTAGGATTAGAACCCACACCATAAGGTAGTAAATGAATGAGTAAGTAGAAAAGAGTGAGAGAGAGAGAGGGTGTTACCCATGGGCCTAGGCCCTCTCCAAAGCACATTGATGCACCTTTGAATGCTTTTTTAAGAGTCGTAGTTGTTGGAGGGACCATAATCTACCATAGCTTCACTTGTAGAAGTGTTTCTTGTCAAGAATGGAGAAAGATTCAAGAGTGAAACTAGAAAGAGAGCTTGATTGAATGAGTTGAACCACAAGAATGAGGGGTTATGTTGCATTCAAGGGTGAAAAAGAGTTGTTACACCCAAAACTATGACTCCCAAGACACGTGTCAGGAGTCAAGATTCGAGATTCCTCAGTTCAAACTTAGAAAACTGTCAGGAAGCTAATGTGCCATGCAGACATCCATGCATTGCATATGCATCAAAGGTGTTAGTTTTCAGGAAACATGTCATCAAGCTATTGCTGCTTCACCACTGGTCTACATGGAGTCAAAAATGTGAAATTCTGACCCACAAGATTTTTGTCATTAATGCTCTTAGGCATCATAAATGCTAGGAAAAGTGCTAAAATGTGGGATTTCCCTTAGGTGCAATTCTATGATACTAGATTTTCCCCACTTTAGTGGGCTCAATTTTTGATAAAACCAACCACACTAAAGTAGAGAAGAAAATTTGTACCCAAATTTAAAATTTTACAAATTTGCATGCCAAGAAGAAGGGCCTTAGAGATCACCGAGATCAAGCTATCTAGTATTGAAGGTTCCCCCCAACAACTGAGCTTGACAAGTAGTATGAGACTGGTTGTGAAAAATCACATGAATTTATAGTCTACAAAACTCAAATTTAAGTCAGTTTCAAAAAATAGAAGCTACCAAGGTGAGAAGAATGATCAAGAAAATTTTGATGATTCAGAAGAAAAATATGGTAAAGAGTTGACTATATGTGTGCTCCTGATATTTCCCCCAGCTAGATGGGGTAAATTCAAGAGAAGCTAGGGAGCCACAAACTCCAAGAAAAATGGGCCCAGGGGAGCCTATATACCTAGGTGGGCCCCTACAAGTGTCATTTTCAATATTCACTATGAGTAAATTGTTGAATTTTATGCAAGAAAAGTTATCAAAATTCCAAGCAGGAGAGAGTATGAGGCACTAAGACTGGAGCAGCTGAGGGAGATCATCGATGAGGGCTACGAGGTGGACTAGGTAGGTCTCAAAACCTTATTTTTAGTGAATCTTAGCATGTTTTAGGAAAGTTCTTCCACTTCAAGCTACATAGGAATCCTTTTTGTGTAGATGTCTAACATATGCACTAGTGTCCCATATATGCATTGTCATCTTGAGTATGCACTGGCATCCTTAGGGTGTTAATGGAAAAATGAGACATATGCATGGTACGCAGATGTCTACACGGTGAGAAAAAATCCTTAATAAATTTTTGCTTTCAAATTTTTCAAAATACCATTTTCTAACTTAAGATTTTTTTACTTCTTGCAAGACTATCCTAAGATCCAAGAGAATCTCTATGGGTGAGCATATTGATTATTTTGCAAGTAGAGGGACCACCTCAACAAGGATGAGGTCACACATCTACATCAATTCAGTCTCTGGTATGCGTTCACCATGCTAGAGATGCGATATCATGAGTGGATGCTAACATCCCTAATGGAGCGGTGGGATGCCACCACATCATCTTTCCAGTTACCTACTAGAGAGATGGCTATCACTTTGGAGGATGTGTATTGGATTCTTGGACTCCCCATCCATGGATAGAGGGTGGTGATCGACAACACCTGGTCAACATGGGAGTGATTGAAGGGTGTCCTCTACTACTTGGGATAGACTAATGATGGTGATGGCACATATCACATCTACACACATTGGTATGATCAAGTGTGGACCACTACACCCTTGTTGCATCAAGTGATGGTCATGAATGTGGTCTTCAAGGTCACTATAGATGGGTGAGGCTCTCACTTGCATGGATGCCTCATCCATACTATTCATGAGATGGTTGATTGCATGATAGTGTTTTCTTAAGGGCACAACATACTATTGCACCTATACCAGAAGTTAGGGCAGTGCGTGCACAAGGATGATTGGGTTCCCATAGAGGCAATTGTACACTTTCCCCATGGCCCATTGGTATGAGGTGACAAGGTAGTGGAGGCATGGAGACTTACAATTTTGGTGCTCATAGTTCGATACCCTTATACCTGATCGATTCAAATGGAGACCCTACCAATTTTTCATATGGGTAGATGACATCATGTACCTTAGAAACATACAGCAAGACCATTTTCTCATAAGTAACCATGAGCATATTTATTATTCCCTATTATTGGATTTGAGTCATGCGGAAACATGGCTATGCATAGACTATCCCTTTTGTAGTTCCCATGTATACATGGGCTTTTAAGAGTGTTGCAAAACTTGAGGACATCCCACACCCCTCCATTATGAATTTTGTTCCATCAGATGATGGTGATCCCAACTAAGATCTATTGCGATAGTGACAACAGATAACATTGGTGTATCTATGGATTTCAAAGCATGGTGGGAGAGGCACCATCCTCATCTAGTGTTCATTGAGCATGTCCCTAGAGGGGATCTTGGCCCACAGGGGGACTTTCTAGCACAAGCACCATGGGACAAGATGAGAGGGTGAGGAGGCAGGTTGGAGTGGCCAACAACACTGACGGTGTAGGTCCTAGTGTTGCTCCTTACCCACACCCTACTTGGCATCCAAGGGACCCAAGTATATTGAGCATTCTATTTATATTTCAATAGTTTTTAGTTTTCTTTATTTATGATTTGATAGATATGCCATGTGATATTGAACCTACTCTTTCTTTTTGTAGTTGCAGAGGATGTACATGGATGGACCGGGTTGATAGCCCAATGCTTATTAGAGTTAGCCCCTGATGTACCCATTTAGGGGATGGTTCTTGAGGTATATCAACCAGTTCCATGGAGTGACATTCCCACTTTTTGGAGCTAGTAGCACATCTAAAGAACTCATATGAGGAGCACTAGGCAGAGATTGTGTAGGGGATGAAAATACTACCACACTTCAAGGATAGCATGACCGGTTATTAGGGGAGCCGTGGATGGCACTTGTAGAGTGAGATGTGGTTGTGATGAGGGATGATGCCACTGAGTAGGAATGTGACACCCTTCAGAGCTATCTCGATGACCTCGATAGGCAGCCGACAATCGTGATCTCATTAGGTGATCAATAGTTACAATAGGAGTTGATGCACACATGGATGAATATAGCTTCCCTACAGGGAGAGATCAGAGGGATGTGTGTAACCCTATCTAAATCATGATTGCACTACTAAAGATCCATCACCACTATGTAGCCTCCTCCTAGACCATAGCTGTAGCCAAATCCAGAGGGCTCCAAAAGCCATATGTCATAGCCATAGGGTGCTCCTATTTTGTACATTAGTTTTGTAGCAAGATATATATACATTTTGTAGATCATTTTTTGTATAGACATTGACGTACATATTCAATAGCCACTCATTCTTTGATGACAATGGCCTGATACATGTACATGAAATTTGACATATATATATAAATGAGATATTGGTTCTAATATCATGGTATTGTGTATTTTGATATGTATGCTTCTTTATTCTCATGTATGGATGTATGTTTACATTAGATGCTAATATGATTTAATGAACACACATGGATGTATGTTAATTAAATACAATAATGATCTAACTACCTTAAAAGATGTAATGTAATGCATAGATACATATCATGGTAAGACTCATGTATGTATGTTTTACACACACACACATGATCAAGATACTACACATAGTATCGATGAAGATGCATCGTATTAACATGCTCTTTTAGAGGCGTTCCATCTATAGACAATAATCCATAGGTACCTGAACCATACACTGAGATGACAATGTAAGGGCTGAACTTTCCCTTTTGATTAGGCAACACATACATTTCTCTAATTCTCATAAAGAAACAAGTCACCTAGCTTGAAATTTCTAGGAAGCACACTTTGATTATACTGTCTTGATAGTGATCATTGATAAACCTCAAGATGATTGAGGGCCTATAGTTGGAGCTCATCAAGCATCCCTATCTTATGCAAGTGATTGACTTGATAAGTCTCTTCATCAATTAACTCTTTAAGGGAAACTAGTAGAGACAAAATTTCTAACTCCAAAGGAATGATAGCCTCAACACCATACACGAGGTTGTAAAGCATCATTCCTACCACCATTTGAACAATTGTGTGATAGGCTCACAAAGTGTATGTTAACTAAATGTGCCAATCCTTAATGTGCTTATTAACTATTTTACAAAGAATAAGCACAATAGTCCAGTTAGATGCTTCTTCTTGACAATTAGATGGAGGATAACATGTAGAAAATATATGTTGAATATGAAATTTCTCCAAGAATTGCTTCACTTACTTGTTCTTGAATGTTGTACCATTGTCACAAACAAGTGTAGAAGGTAATCCAAAATGATAAATAATGTTATTTAGAAGGAAACTACAAATAGCTTCAACACTTATGGAGCGAATCGAGATAGCTTCAACCCATTTCATGAAGTAATCGATAGTAGTAATGATAAGGTATGTCCCTTAGAAGAAGGAGGTGATATTTTTTCAATGATATCCAACCCCCATTTTGCAAACGGCCAAGGAGAGGTCTGGTTTTGTAACTCTTATGCAGGTGCATGAATAAGATGACTATGTTGTTGACATTGCAGGCACTTCTTAACAAAATTGAAGGAATCTTGTTCCATCATCTACCAAAAGTATCATATGTGTATCAATTTCCTCACCATGAATTTACCACCAAAGTGTCCACCCCCAGAGCCTGAATGGGCTTATTTAAGGGAAAGGGGTATTTTTGCTTTATTGAGACATCAAAGAACCAAGCCGTTATAAGAATTTTGATAGAGAACATCAAACATAACAACATAACAGGTTGAAAGCTTCCATATACGAGTGCGATCATTTTCTATCACATCATCAGGAAAATTTCCAATCTTTAGGTAGTTATAAATATTAGATCTAACCATTCTCCCAAGTCTATGTGAAAACACATAAAGGCATTAGATTCAGGTTGATTGAAAATAGCTAGGGTCTAAAGGACCTGAACCATGAAGTGGTATTCTTTCATATCCTCATCTAAAGGTACCAAGGAAACAATGTTTTCCATGGCATCTGCATGTCTATTCTCCCTCCTAGTGACATTGTCTATCATGAAAGAGGAGAATTTCCTAAGTAGGCACAAAGCAAGGTCTCAATATAGAGACAAATTACTTTGTGTAGCCTGGTAGGTCCTCATAATCTAATTCATAATTAGCTCAAAATCACCTAGTATACAAAGATGTTTTATCTTTAGACCAATTGCAACACGCAAGCCAGTGATGAGAGATTTGTAGTCAACAATGTTATTAGTACAAGGAAATTCCAATCGAAAGGATAGAGGGACCAACTTACCTATGAGTGATATCAAAATCACACCTACTTTGGAGCTAGTCTAACATCTCAACCCATCAAAGTACATTTTCCATTCAAGTTCATGATTGATTGCAAGAATATTCTCATTAGGAAACAAATCCAAACACAAGAAGTAGTGAGATGAGGGAGAATCTTCCAATTGATTGCCTTTATTGACTTCTAAGTAAAAAAAATTATGTCAAACTTAGAAAGAAACATCACCCATTTTGCTAACCTCCCACCAAGGTCGATACTAGAGAATTTTTTTTCTAGAAGGTCACTTTTCACAATGACATATGTTTCAGCATGAAGAGGATAGTGCCATAGCTTCTGTGTAGCAAAGACAAGAGAAAGTCATTACTTCTCCATGTAAGAGTAATGAGTTTCATATTAAACCAAAACATGACTAATATAGTAGACCGCTATCTCTTTTCTGGCATCATCATACTGAGCTAGAAAATCCACTAAATCATATGGTGATGCTATGAGGTAAAGAAAAAAGGGTCTATCCTGCATAGCCGACATCAATACATGAGGATTGGCCAAATAGGCTTTGATTGATTCAAAAGTTTTTTGGAACTCTTCATCCCATATGAAATGAACATCTTTCTTTAACAAATGAGTGAAAGGAACGGTATGATCAACCACTTGAGATATGAATCTTTGAATTTCTTGAATCTTCCCTTGTAAACTTTTCAACTCAATGATATTCTTGGGTGGAGGCATGTTTACAATAGTGTTGATCTTATTCATATCAACTTTGATTCCACGATGAGAGACTATAAACCCCAGAAGTTTTCTTGCATCTACACCAAAAACACACTTAAGAGGATTAAGTATCATCTTATAGAGTTGAAGCCTCTCAAAGATAAGATGAAGGTTCTTCACATGATCTTGATGAGTTATAGACTTCACCAAGATATCATCAACATAATCTTCTAAAATATTATGAATGAAATCATGAAATATAAGGGTCACAACCCATTGGTAAGTAGCTCTTAGATTATTTAACCCAAAGGGCATGACGACATAATAGAAAGTACCCCAAGGGGTAGTGAAGGCTATATTGTACTAATCCTCTAGATTAATATGGATCTAATTGTAACCTAAGATACCATCCATAAAACATAACAATGCATGGCCTATAGTCGAGTCCACAATCATATCTATATTAGGTAACAAAAATTCATCCTTAAGAGAAGCCTTGTTAAGGTCATGAAATTCAAATGCATATATGAATATGACCATTATATTTACTAATGATTAGAATATTTGAAATCCAAGGGGAGTAGTTGATTGCACGGATAAAGCCTGCTTTCAACAACTTCTCTATCTCAGTCTTAACCATCAACACCATTGTAGGATTGATCTTTTGGATTTTCTACTTAACTGGCTTGGCATCGAGACATAAAATGATATTATGAGCCACTATAGACTAATAAATGTTGGAAATGTACTCATACATCCAATCAAAGATGTCAGGATGAGAATGTAGGAGGTTGGAATGTTGCTTGGCTTCATCGAAAGAGAGGCACTTCCTGATATTGATCACCTTTTCAAAAAACTTAGGTCCATAGAGATTTCAGTAGGATCTCCCTGAAGGAGAGAACTACGATCTCTAGGATGCAATATTGGAACATCATCACCAACATTGGATAGAGGGTCTTCCTCATCAAAACTCAAGATAGATACTCTAAAGTATGCATGTTCATGCAAGTGATATGAGAATCATCCTTTATGATGAAAGGGAGCAAAAGCGGAGTAGGTTCCTAGGAATTCCTTGAGTGCTTTTTGTGAAGAGAAAATATCCAAGGGGACTTTCTCACCTTGACCCCTATCCTCTATCAATTTAGGATGGACCAAACTCAATGTTTCATCTAAAATCATGTTAACACTCCACCAAGGTTTCTGCTTAGATTGCTCAATAGAACACCCTAACCCAAATAACACTTTTGTGACTTAAATTAGACAAGGACTTGGATTCCTTTCTCAATACACCCTAGGCCTCTTTTCTCATATCCATACTGACAAGTGAGGTGATATCCAAAACCATAATGATTTTGTAAAACTTCAAGAGGTAGTGGTTCTACACAGAGGGCTTCGTTCCACCAATGAACATCGAATGCATCCACAAAATCACAACTGTCTCCTTTAATCGATTCACAAACATTAACCTCCTTTGTAAGAGTAGGTTTACTCTCCTCAGTAGCGGAAGGACTATTCTCCTAGATAGGATCACAACTCTTCTCCTCAATGGGAATATCATCCACCTTTACATCAAAGGCATTCAAAAATTCTAGATGAATGAGACTCACTTTGTATTCTATAATGAAGGGTTTAGAGAATTCCAACGAGCCCCAATCATCACCAAGGAACACATTTAATTCAAAATAAGGAGTAGACGGGGAATACTTTAAGACTTTCTGCTTTAGGTGGTTCTTCCTTAGTGACATTAACTTTGGGGGCAACCTCCATGAAGAGTATAGCTAAGAAACACATCATAGAATCAACAGTTAGAGATGGAATACAATACTTGAGAGTGTAGATGACTGAAGCCCGACCTGTAGTTGCTAACTCACAAAGGTGAATAGCTTCTAGGTTAGCTTTAATCGTGACCACCCGATTATTTGCAACAAACATTAAATAACGATGTAGAGTAGAAGTTATGACACCCATAGCATGAAGCAAAAGTCTCCCCAAAAGAATATTGTAAGGTAAAGGTCAATGCATCACACAAACCAAAGCGAGTAGAGTAACGATACCTAATAGCAAAGGTAGTATTATCATGCCCAGAGCTTGGTGGTCAACATTATCAAACCCATGAATGTATAAAGAAGAAGCAACTAGAGAAGATGAATCAACTTTAATCTTAAGTATTATGTTACATCCCTAACTTTAACTATGTTTTACTTTTACTTTTGAAGTCATTAATAGATGATTACGCATGATTCAATGATCTGATGTTTAGTAAAAAAAATTCTTGAAAAATCAATGTTTTCATGATTTATGTTTATTTGAATACAATGGACATGTGTTTACAAGTTTTCAAGGTGTGACGATTTCATAAGTACTATGAAATGGTTAATGATACACTAATTCCTAGTTGATTACTGCAAGTTACATTCAGGGAACAAGTTCTCGCCCCTTCAAGAAAGGGAGGGAGAGCATCATTGGAGAGAAGGGTATAAATACAAGGAAAATAATAGGTTGTTGCCATCTTAGGTCTAGTGTTGATGCAAAATGGTGAACCTAGTTAAGTCAGTATAGTGATATCGAATTAACAATTATCTTATATAATATACATATAAGATTGATTAATACATCTTATATATATATATTATAAATAAAAATAATTATACAAATAATATATGTAGGATATTCATTACCATTTTAGAAAAAAAGTACCATAATCATGAAAGTGGCAATAATATTCACCAAGCCACATTTTCAAAATGGTTATGATGCATATTTAAATTTTAATTTAAAAGCCATGTTGAGACTGATTGTATACACTTGTAAATTTATTAATTATGCCACTCAAGTGGCAGGAAGGGTGTCTTGAATGGATTTTAAACAACCATTATTATAAGCATTGGTGTGATAGTGGTCAAGCCACTAAGATTCCTAGAATCGGGCCTTATTATAAGGCATTTTAATTAGTTGCTTATTATTCTTTTCTTTTTTTAAAATAACATTTGCATAAGCACAAGAAATTGAGTACAACATTTCTAGTTAATTTCAAACTTGAAAACAAATATATTCACAAGTAGAATCAAAGATAAATTCTTACACTTTTCTATTATATTGCATAAAATACATTTGGAAAAAGAATAGTTTTACCTCATAATTTTGACTGTTAGAAGTCGTACCAAGGAGTTCACTGCATCTAGATTATGGTTAACTATCTTCATGAGCCTCGGTGAGTCTTCTACTACAGAGGGAGAGCATCGTCCGAGTGCTTTTCCTCCCAACCAAAGACCTACTAGTCTCCTGTGTTTCTTCAACTAAAGAAACTCGTCCCCTCACGAAGGGTATAGATATAAGTAACTATCAAGTTTCTCCATCTGAGTTCTGGTGATGTGTCCTACAAAACTCAATCGACCATACAACTCTAGATCCCTTCTTGCTAAGTATGATCATCCTAATTGGTCATGCCATCTAGAAACACACTCCTAACTCGTCTTAGAAACTTTCTCATCCTATAGTTTTACTTACTTTATGTGGTACTCTAGTCACAACTTGTCAAAACTAAAACATCCATTCTAGCCTATCGAACTTAGAACTAATCCTTACTCCAAGATATACATGTAATATAAGATTTAGGTTTTTCTATCCTTTTTAAGAGTCCCTTATTGCATTCTTGCAATTTCTAGGGTTTATGACTTTCTATCATATTACTCTCTAGATTCAATACTAAACATCCTTGATGCTTTAAATTGAGTTTTGACATTACCATAGAATCCTTCCAAGCATTACAAAGACTCTTCATTCTTGTTCTATGGTTTCCTTGACCTTCCACTGTCAAACCACATATATATAAATATGTACAATGCTATATCCATCATAAGAGTTATAGTCTCCTATATCCTCCTTGCTTCAATACTAGGGTTTAAATTTTCTATCCCAATACATGGAAATATCAAACATTCTTTTTTTCCAAAGGTAATAGCATAAGTGTATCAAACATAAGAACAATGCTACTAGTCTTCCTAGACCACTTGGCATTGCTTGAGTTCACATTTTACGTAACATGAATAAGCATAGTACTTGAGGTATTTCCTCACCAATATAATATCTAAAAGAATACTATCACTTTATATTAATTGTTTTGAACTAAGACAATCTTTCAACCCTAAAAAGTTGATTTATAGAAGATAATAATCTACTTTTGACCCCTTGGTCTACTTGAGTCTACTAACTTTCAACATAGGTTAAGTTATGAACTCATAAGTAACTTCCTTGTCCCATAAACCTTAATTGATCATAATAGTTTACCACCATCATATGGAATTGAGTTACGAATCTCTCCTTATGCCCCACCTTGAGGTAAATCATTCTAGTGATGCCCAATCTTGGGCTATCTATGTCTTTTGTGCACTTAGCACTAAAATAAGTTATATTGAACAAGAACTATGAGATCTATATCTTGGCATTGCCTAGTTTACTCTCTCTCTCTCCTAAGACAACATAACATAAGTAATAATGGTTAACTGAAAGGCTATCTAACTTTCCACATCCCTGGATCACCTATTCTCCTGGATTTTTTTTACAAAATGACATGCAAAACTTAATTTCGTATAAGGAATTCTATATCCATAATGCAACATTGTCACTTCAATATCAAAAGGTTATTATTTTCATTGGACTTTCCAATCAAATAAATAGCAAAGATATGCATCTAAAAGAAAGAATACATCTATTGAACTATCAAAGTATTCATCCTAGATATTCCATTTAACCTTATATTTCTCTTTTAAGGGTATACTAATTTGGTCTTTCCATTCTCTAGAACTTGTATCGTTTTCCCTTTAAGGATGCATATTCAACAAGTTAAATAAAAGATTACATAGATTCATCCTTTCTTTCTTGTAATCAAAATTTATTAAGATATACACCCATAATAAACTGTTTATTTGCAATGGTATAAAAAGTTTAAGGACATAGAAAATCATGCATGTATAAACGGTGCTATTCTGCACTCTTTACCAATGATGCTTCTCCAAACTTGTGGAAATAAATAGATTTATAACCTCTTCTAATCCTTCTTGGAAGAAATTGTAATAACTCTGACCTCTTATCAATCAACATAGAGAATCGGTAAGGTTAATCTGCAGTGCTCCCATTGTTGGCATCGGCCTGTGTACAGAAAATGGCCCCAATAAAAATTAACGGTGGTTGCATTCTCCCCGACAACCCTTTAATATTAATCGCAAAACTAATATTCCACATTGCTCGTCTTATTTGGCTCTCTCTAAAGAACTTGTCAACTATACTTGACCAAGGCCAATGCCTATAGGTATGTGATAGAGTATACTCGACTACCTCTGAGACTCATTGTCCGCATCCCCAACAAATACAACATTTCATGGCATAAATAATACACAACACTGGCTACACACAAAAATATTAACAAATGCGATTGATGTTAGAATCTTGTTCCTTCTCCACATGAACATAAATAAGGATGCATTGAAGATTTATGTCAAGTGAAACGTCAATGAGTTCAGTGCTTCAAAGTATATGAAATTGCCCGATCATCAACACAGTCGCTCTGAGAAGATTCCATGGTAGCAATATTCTTCATGATATCATGAATGCATATTCTCGAACACCTACGACCCTCTGCCATTTGAATACCACTTCCTCCATACCAATTCACCAATATTTCTCACCATAGCATCCTCAGTAACAATGAATCCTAAATATGCCTTCTGCCACCCCCATAACTACCCATTTCTTTCGTTATTAAAATAGTTAGGAAACGGTTGCCATAGAAAAGAAAAACTACCACAACCGAATTTGCAAGAGATTAGGATTACCTACTAGTGACCATATCACCTTCATGGATTTAATGATCTCCCAATATGACTAGCAACGAATGGTTATAGTGGCTTCCTTTTTAAAAAAATAAGAATAATAAGCAACTAATTAAAATGCCTTATAATAAGGCCTAATTCCAGGAATCTTAGTGGCTCGACCACTATCACACCAATGCTTATAATAATGGTTGTTTGAAATCCATTCAAGACACCCTTCCTGCCACTTGAGTGGCATAATTAATAAATTTACAAGTTTATACAATCAGTCTCAACATGGCCTTTAAATTAAAATTTAAATATGCATCATAACCATTTTGAAAATGTGGCTTGGTGAATATTATTGCCACTTTCATGATTATGGTACTTTTTTTTAAAAATGGTAATGAATATCCTACATATATTATTTGTATAATTATTTTTATTTATAATATATATAAGATGTATTAATCAATCTATATGTATATTACATAAGATAATTGTTAATTCGATATCACTATATTGACTTAACTAGGTTCACCATTTTGCATCAACACTAGACCTAAGATGACAACAACCTATTATTTTCCTTGTATCTATACCCTTCTCTCCAATGATGCTCTCCCTCCCTTTCTCGAAGGGGCGAGAACTTGTTCCCTGAATGCAACTTGCAGTCATCAACTAGGAATTAGTGTATCATTAACCATTTCATAGTCCTTATGAAATCATCACACCTTGACAACTTTTAAACACATGTCCATTGTAGTCAAATAAACATAAATCATCAAAACATTGATTTTTCAAGACATTTTTTTACTAAACATCAAATCATTGAATCATGTGTAATCATCTACTAATTACTTCAAAAGTAAAAGTAAAACATAGTTAAAGTTAGGGATGTAACATATTAGGTCAATACCAAAAATGTTGAGAGTTGAATTGGTGTCAATGAGGGCATGCCTAACTCCATCATTATTAACATTAATTATAATCATCAAAGGGTTTGCTTGTTTCTGCACATCCAGAGGTGGGATTTCTTGTGGATTGAACGTAACATTCAACGAATCCACACAAATATGAGCCAACAATGCATTAACATACATAGGCCTAGTGAAGGCAAGAGGATATTTTACAAGGATTCCTTAAGCATTTCCTGATAAATCAGAGCAATCTAAAGCAAATCCCAAAGTGAGATCTTAGTCGGAGTAACATGGATTTCATCAACAAGGTCATAATCACCTAGTGCTTTAGTCCTAGGTTTAGGTGTTGAAGGAAGACTTGGTTGAGAAGGTGTTAAATAAGTAGGAACTTGAGTTGGTTGAGATGCAGGAACACAAGGTTGTTGATCCAAGTTATGCTTGTTTCTTCTTATGTTATATGTGTTCCCAACAACATTATAAGAAGTAGAGTCCTTAGCCTTTATGATCCTTGAGTATAAGTTTAGTGATTCATTGTGATATGAAATCCCATAGAAAGAATGATTCTTCTCTAAAGAAGGGCTAGCTAGGGTCAAGTAAATGATGTTTTTTTAAGGGCTTGGAGGAGCCACAAACACCACCACAACATTTATTGACTCCTTAGCTTGCAGGGAAGAAGCTTTCTCATAAGACTTATAGATAGGGGAAGATGCTTCTAAGAAATCATCTAGAGAATCATCAAACATATCAAAATCTTCCTTAGAACAAGTATTATCATAAACATTAAAAATTGTAGATATAGATATGACATGTTCACGTCGGGCTCACCAAAATACGAGATAAGAGGGATTCGCTACACATAGGTCTCTTCATTCTCAAGAGATCACTAGGGAATGAACTACCCTTATCCACCTCAACATAAACAAAATGAAGAAATTGCAAAGGAAATGAATACACATTAACTTTCAAAGGAAACTAATTCAAATCCCGAGAGAGTGAAACTTCTATATTTTGACCTCCAACAGAAAATCTCTCGGCTAAAGGATGGAAATGTGGATTCAAGACACAAGCACAATGCAATGTTGCCCAATAGGAACACTAGCATCCCAAGAAACATAAAGCTTAGGAGCTCAGCTAGGAAGAATAAGGTCCTACTTCCTAACTTGGATCTAAAGTCTACCAAATAGAATAGTCAAACAAAGAACAAAAATTGTAAGAAAAGCACAAGGAGAACTTGGAGAAAACTTACCCTTAATTGAACAATCGAGTCTTCACTCCAAGCTTCACTTTGCAAGCTACACATAAAATAACAAGGGGGAAATGTTGGGGTTGTATAGGGTTCTACCTCAGTCAGACCCCTATTTTGGTGTTCCCACCTCCACAAACAACCAGATAGAGAATGAGTGTAACTTAAATGGACAAAGTGTGATGAAAGAAAAATTTGCATCAGGAGTAGAACCTCCACCACGACGTAGTAAAAGAATGAGTAAGCACAAAAAAGTGTGAGAGAGGGCATTAACCATGATCCTAGGCCCTCTCTAGATCATAGAGACACACTATTTAATGCTTGTTTGAGAGTTGTAGTTATTGGAGGGACCTCAATCTGACATAGCTTCACTTATAGAAGTGCTTCTTTTCAAGAATGGAGAAATATTCAAGAGTGAAACTAGAGAGAGAGCTTGATTGAATGAGTTGAACCCCCAAAATGAGAGAAAATGAGGGGTTTTGTTGCATGCAAGGGTGACAAAGAGCCATTATACCCAAAACCTTAATTTCCAAGACATGTGTCAGGAGTCAAGATTCAAGATTCCTCATTTCAAACTCAGAAAACTGTCAAGACGCTAGCGTGCCATGCCAATGTCTACAAGCTGCATAGGCAACCAAGGTGTCAATTTATGAGAAATGTGTCATCGAGCTATTTTTGCTTCACCACTAGTCTGCATGGAGTCAGAATTATGAAATTCTGACCCACGAGATTTTTTTCATTAACGCTCTTAGACATCATAAATGCTAGGAAAAGTGCTAAAATGTGGAATTGCCCCTAGGTGAAATTATGTTACATTACACATATATATAAAGATGCTCAAAATAAAAATACAAGTTCCTTACTTTAAATGATAGTGTATGGAACCTATAAGTCATTCCAAAATAAGAAACTTATATATGAATACATATATACGTGTATGTAAATCAAACACATACATATATATTGATATATACATTATTCGAATACAAAGTAAATGTGAATGAAATAATTTAAATGCATATAGATATATAAATATATAAACTTATATATATGTATATATATATTCAAATTCATATTGAATTCAAAGTTGATAACCAATATATTATGAATCAAATTGTGGAAATCAATTAAAAATCTCAAGGAAAATCCACAATGGGTGTGACCTACCAAAAATCATAAAGATAATTTTCAAAATTAGACGCCGGTGGCATGGCCATAACGTCATCGCCCCAGAAAATATGCAAAATAGTGTTCTTTCCATTTTTGAAAGAGAACCCGGGATCAAAATCAGAGAAGAAGGAAGTAATTTAGGGAATTCGAAAGGACAAGTAGGGACAAACTTGAGACTAGAAAAATATGAGGAAAACAACATCAAAGTTTGATTGGGAGGTAATTTAATCTTCATATTTTTGCATAGACAACTTTATTACTAATATTGAATCATGCAATATTTTTTTCCTTCATTCCAATCAAGTGTTGCCATGGCATCATGAAAATGAGGTCGATGTTCTGATTATAGAAGGAGCAACAAGCGTGATTGTGGGAATTAAGATTAGGAAGTAATATCTTTCTTGAGAGCTATAATTCTAGGCACATTGGTTTTACTTCTCTATATGTTTTATGTTGAAATTATATCTGTTTAGGTATGCAAGTGTTTGAGGAAAAAATGATTATACGTTATGTTGATCTTGCTTGAAAAATTTGATAATTTATGATTTTAGTGAGCTTGCATGATCTTTGGGGAATTCTTATTTTGGTGAAACCTTATTGGTTTATATATATATATATATCAATTACCACCTCATGAAGGGTGCATGGCATGGAAACCGTCATAACTTAGAGCCTTCATGGCTATTGTATAGAGCTAGGCCGAGGCTTGAGAGCCTCCAACAGCTCAACCTTCATCCTTATGTTGCATGATAATGCTTAGCCTTCTATATAGGCTATCGGAATTCATTTTGATTTACTATATGTTTGCCATTATAATTCTTGAGAAGGATCAATTTTGATCTTGTGGGAAGGGTATGTTCCTCTACATTTTAATTGTATTGTTTCTAATGCTTATTATTGTTTGGTTGATAACTATAATAGGGATTGAATAAAATCTCTTAGAGTTTTGGACATATGTATATTGCCATTAATGAGAAGTCAACCCTATTAGGTAGAAATGATGGAAAGGTTTCTATGTTAGAGAAACACCAAGCCTTGCTTGGTTCAATCTAAGTCGATGGGTTGACCCCTAAATGTGTAAATGATACAAACAAAATTCTACACGTTTAATACTGTTACATGCATGGTATAAAATAGTAATCCCTCATGGGTGATTTCAATATATGTCTTTAATACTTAGAAAGAAGACACCTGACCATTGAGATTGGTCAATCCAGAGAAATCGTAGTTTGTTTTGTTGCATCTTGAAAAGGCATGAGCATTGTTTGAACCTAAAGCTTCTATGACTTCTTTGACTGAAATATGTGCTCAAGTATCTCATCGACAAACATGTCAAACATTTTTTTATTTATACTATTAAGTTCCTTATCATTTTCTAGTGATGAAAGTCTTCAAGAAATTGAATAATAGATATTTTTCCCTTATGTATGAACTGAGCTATTTGACTATTTATTTTCAGTTCATAGTGGAAAACCTTTTTTGTTGTTTAACAAAGAATATTTACTTGTAAAGTGATCTTTTAGCATGTAAGTAGCTTGACATCAGAAAATAGAGTAAATGAAATTATTTATCTTTAAATGAAACTATTTAGTCCGAAACAATAATATGTTGATGTAAACAGTGGTTATTCTTTTACAAATGTCACTATTTTGTTGAAACTTATATTTGCATAGTAAAATATTTAGTATGTAAATATCTTGCTATGTAACTATTTAGTAGGAAACATGCCTTATTATGTTCAAACAATGAATGTACACATGTAAACACTTTTTTGTGTAACTATTTAGTAGGAAACATTACTTATTTTGTTCAAACAATGAGTGTACACATGTAAAAAGCTTGTTGTGTAATTTTTTGGTAGGAAACAATACTTATTTTTCTCAAACAATGAATGTTTATATTTAAATAACTTATTGTGTAACTATTTAGTAGGAAACAATAATTGTTCTATTTAAACAATGAATGTTCATATGAAAACAACTTGATTTATAATTATTTAGTAGGAAACAACACTTGTTTTGCTTAAACAATGAATGGTCTTATGTAAACAACAATGTTAGAATATCACAGTTGTAAGAATGCAATAACATTTTGTGTGAAACTATTAGCATAGACTTGTTCTGATTTATTTATTTTTGAAAAAGAAACATAAAATGAAATACTATTTTAAGATTGCAATATGAATTATTGATTATTTCCGAATGTATGCACAAACTTTAACATAAGTAGGAACATATATGTGTATGCATACATACTTCATCTACATACATACACATACTTGTGACATACGTTATTTTTCTTTTAGTACATTTTTAAATACAAAATACTTATGATGAAAAGTATATAATAGTCATAAGAATGGTATGACTGGTTGTGGAATTACTCTATTGATTTATAAATCTAATTTTTGTTTAGAGTAAAATAGAATCTAACTCTTCTATTGAAACATGAGTGAAATAATATTCTAAATGGAATAGTGATACCTCAGTTGACTAGACCACCTCAGGGCAGATGCTACTAGAAGGTAGATAATTGTTAAGTGATGTTTAGTAGAAAGTTACCTTCTAGGATGGATTTTGAAATGGAGATCAGAGAGTATAGGTTTTCTTTATGAGAACCTATACATTATGTATGTATGAACTCTGTGATTTCACTCTCTATCATTCCTAGCATAGATCTTCCATTTTCTTTTCTAACTTGTAGATAGAAATTGCATGTTGGTGTATGGGCATGCAAAGATTCTATCTTGTAGATTTTTCTCTTGCTAAATATTTTGTACAAGGTTGGGCATTCTTCAAGTTGGAAGAATGACGGGGAAGTGTAAGCTTTTTGGTTGGGTGGTAAAGTGTTTCAACCATGTTCTCACCCACCAAAGGAGGTGAGCATTAAACAAAAACCTTAGTTGTTCACAAGTTTGTTATAGTCTAAGATGTAACCTAATGCAATTCATTCATGTACTTGATGAAAAGTGTACAATGTACAGACTTTGTGGCTTTAGGAACCAAGTCAAACCTAATATTGTAATTTGACTTTTGAAGTGAATATATAAATCTTTGACTCATTTTAAATGGACATGTGTAACTATGATTGACTTTAGCCACTAGTCATGTCTTTTTAATTTTGATTATATTCATGTGTCATTTACAATAATATTAATTAAGTAATAATATTGAATGGGTTATTACATTGTGTATCAGAGCTTAGGGTTCAACTCTAGGTCTTTGAGTCTACCATAGTAGACTAGGGTAGTTGACCCTTGACCCAAAATTTAGAATTCCTAAGATTTGGTAAAACCTTAATTGAATGTAGGAATGGGAAGGTCAAAGGTAAAACTCTTAGAACCCCATGCAAGAATAACATAAAGGAAGGAAAACACCAAGATGAAGGTTCAATTTGAAATTCCTGATGACAAAACTCTAGCTCAAGCTCTTACATGACTCAAGCTAGAGAGAGGCTTGAAGATTGAGGAGAAGCAAACACCTAAGATCAAAAGTCTTTCCATAATCTGAGACTAGCCTCTAAGGTGTGGACTTGATGCACCCTTGTTGAATAAAGGGGAAAAGGAGAGCCTACATGCTCAACCATCCTCTTTTGTAAATTTTGATGTAAACTTAGATGAGGACCCTAAGGAATGTCCTCTTTCTGATGCTAAGAAACCAGAATGATGTAAATTGAAGAATATTGTAAATAAGTGTCTATTAACTCACCTTTAATATAAATAAAATCAAATGATATTTTTTGGTCTATTCAATGAGAGACTCTAAAATGTGTTTTTTATGCATGGATGTGTATATCTTCTATATTGAGGATGTATGCATATGAAAATTATGTGAAGTAGCATAAGAATGTTTATTTGTAGAACCTTGTGTTAAGATGTGATAAACATGACTGTGTTGCAGGATAAGTGTGAGACGTCACGGTGACCACCAGGAAGGATGAGGGTGGTAGTGGTTTAGATAATAGAACTAACAAGAGGTTGGAGAAAATTTTAGATATTTTGAATCAGTAAGAGTCTCACATGGATCATATAGAGCAAGAAGTCTGAGTGGCATGCGAGGACTGGGACCGTAGGAACACTAGAGGCAATCAAGGGGATGGTGGTCCAGAAGTAGATCCATGAGGATGAATTGAGGAAAATCTTGGGAAATTCCTCAAAAGAGTAGAACTGCCCAAGTTTGATGGTAAGGCTATCGGATCAGGAGTTGAGGCTTGAATTATAGAAATGGAAAAATACTTTGGGCTCCATAACCTTTCTAAATAGACTAAGGTAGCATGGGCTACGTATTAGCTCTCAGATGAAGCAGCAACTTGGTGGGATAATGAAAAGTTAGAATGAAATCTTCAACCTACTAAGATCACATGGGAACTCTTCCTCCAAGCCTTTAGGAAGAGATGGTTACTGAAACTTTTCTTTGAAAAGAAAGTGACGGAGTTTTAAAACTTAACCCAAGGAAATATGACTATGATTTAGTATTGGGAAAATTTCACCAACTTGTTGAAGTATGTGCCCCAATATCAGGGAGATGAGCGGTTCTGCATCCAAAAATTTATAATGGGACTCAAACCTCACATTGGAACTGAGGTGTATATGCATGAACATAAAACCATGAATGAAGTCTTCCAAAAATCCACCAAACAAGAGCAAAAACTATAGCAGTTATCCAATCTTTGCAGTGACTCAAATTCAAAATTGCAATATGGGAAGAATAAATTTCATAAGGGAAACAAGAGTCATTAGATCCACAATCTCAAGAGGGTAAGTGAATCACAGGAGAAGGGTGAATACGGTAATGGTGGAAAGAACAAGAAAGCAAACAAAAGAAACATTATTGGTTTGATGATGGGGGAAGCCAACAGTCGGCTGCTCCTAGAGGTGGCTAGGGTTGCAGCAACATCCCAATTGGAAGCAGTGAGAGGGGAGTTGCTAAAAGGATCAAGTGGTCTAAGGAGAGATGACAATTGCAATAGGTTTAAGGAGTCTTTGGGTGCGGAAGGCAATTCAAATCCTCTGGCTCGGAGTCATGAGGAAAGTTTGGGTCCTCTTTTTGATGGCAAGAAATTATTTTGTTCCATATCCTTCTTCTTCTATGGTGCCTTTGGCTAGGTGTGCTAGGGCTTCAACTAAGTTGAGTACGCTAGAAGGTATGCACAATGATTTGGAGGGTGGGAAGAAAACTAGATTAGGATAAATGAAGAAGTTGTGTGGGGCTAGAGGGTAGAGAGATGATGGAATAGGTGGATCAAAGAAGCGAAACATAGAGAAGGCTTCCCCTATGTCGGTATCACTACAGGCATACCTTGAAAATGAGGTGAACCATAATGTTAATTTTTTTTCAGAACTAGGTTTGATAGGGCGCTTTAGGGGCTTTTGGCCCTGTTTGTGTGATCTCCATAAATGAATCTCTAAACATTGGGAACGTGTGGTTGATGTGTGTATTCAAATCTATCATGTCTCTAGAGGTTTTTTATTGTAGTATTTGAATCTCTAAAAGATAAAAATAAAATCCTATGTGATTGTTTTTGGAATTGGGAGGAAAAAATTTCTCTATCTTTGAAGCCATGGCACCTAGCGTTTAACCCTGCAATAGAGAAATTTGAGAAGGTGCCTTTGTGGGTGAGGCTTCCAAACTATCTACTTCACCTTTGGTTTGATTCTTGTTTAGAGACAGTTGATAATGCGTTAGGGTTTTTTTTGATGATTGATGATGATTCCTCAAACCTTATGCATTCCAAATATGCCCAAATCTTAGCGGAAATAGAAGTTTCAAAGGCTCTCACTGAATAAATTGCAATCAATACTTCTAAAGGTTGTTGGAGTCAGCCCTTGGATTATGAAGGTGTATCTTTTTGCTATAGAAGGTGCTTCCAAACTGGGAATAAGGTTGCACAATGTGTAAAGCCTTGAGCTCCCAAACTAGCATCTTGGTGGAAGGATGTGTCAGACCGACATTATGCAGTGGAGAAACAAGGGGAGAAGATGAAAGCGCAAGGTAAGAGCTACTCTCAGGCTATTTCAGAAACACATCAGCCAAAAAAGTCCTTAGAACAAGCAGAAGGGACGAGAAAAATAGAGGTGCATCCACCAAATGGTGTTTAAGTGGTGAAGGTGGATGATGCTTGGCTAGGAAAAATCTTGAGGGTGCTAAAACCCCGGAGTGTAAGGAAAAATCAAGGCCGGTTAGGATCAATGGAATAGAAAATGAGAAGGGAACCTCTAAGGGTCAGTGTGAACAATATACATGTGATTCTCATGGAGTGGCTGGGATACAGAATGACATATCAGAGGAATGATAGAAGAAGGTCGTAAGGATGAAGGAGGGGTGGTAGGTTGTTAAGGGGAAGAGGGAAAAGAAGGGAAAGAAGGAAACCTTTGACATGGTTCTCCAGTCACAGACCAAGGGAGGAACCAAATGAAAAGGAAACATTTGAATTGTTTTGATATCTTTTTAGGGGTTTGGGTTTTTTGTTCTGGGATTTAGGCTTTCAGCTAGTGTCATGTCCATGGGAAGATGGTGTCCCTTGTCACCATCCCTGCTTCGGGGTAGGACAAATCCTGAATTAATAAAATAAAAAATATTATCACCGATCAAAAAAAAAAAAGCAAACAAAGGCAAGAGAAAATATGACCATAAGTAGAAGGGATTTAGAGAGGACAAGTCAGGAGGTTGCAAAGGGCCTCAAGATGGATTCTATACTTGTGGAGGTTATCATATGCCTCAAATTTTCCTCAAAAATCAAAGACATGGAAGGAAGGAAGCTACTAGTAGACTCAACATCACCAGATCCACACTGTAGTGGATAACAGATAGGTAGAGTATCAAGCTTCACTAATTCAGCTAATGGGTAAGCTCTATGGCCAATTTGTCTCTATCTTAATTGATACTAGAGCTATTGAATGTTTTATAGATCCTAGAATAATATCCAAGATACCCATTAGACCTGGATACATGGAAAAGTCATGGGCAGTCCAATATGGTAATTGAGTAGAGAAAAGGGTAGATACCTATCTCTTTTGTAGTGAGTTAGAGCTTCCAACATTTCAAAATCAATTCAGCTTGTATGTGGAACCCTTAGGATCATATGATGTAATTTTTGGAATAAATTGGTTAACCAAGCATAAGGCTATAGTGATTTGAGAGGATAAGGTGGTAACCTATTTAGATGATTATGGAAACCCAGTTGAGGTTTGTGGAATGCAAAGACCCTTGGAGCTTAGAAAAATTTTTGTGATGCATCTTAAGAAGGCTTTTCAAAAGGGGTGTGCAATGCATGTAGTGCATGTTATTAATCCTGATGGTAAGGAGCCGTATTTAGATGACTATCCTATTCTTAAGAATTTTCAAGACGTATTCCCTAATGAACTTACAAAGTTTCCTTCGAAGCGGGAATTTGATTTTTCTATTGACCTAGTTCCAAGAGCTTAGCCTCAATCCAAGGCACCTTATTAGATGACTACTATAGAACTTTATGAGTTGAAGGCCTAGTCAATGGAATTGTTGGATAAGGGACTTATAAGACCCAGTGTGTCTCCTTAGGGATCGTCGGTTATTTTTGTGAAAAAGAAGGATGGAACTTTGCATCTATGTATAGATTATCGGATGTTGAACAAGGTTACCATCAAGAACCAGTATCCACTTCCAAGTATTGATGAACTATTTGATCAAATGAAGGGAGTGACAGCGTTCTCAAAATTGACCTCAGGTCATGGTACCATCAATTGAGAATTAAGGAAGAAGACATTCTGAAGACTGCATTTAGAACTCGGAATGGACATTATGAGTTCATAGTGATACATTTTTGTCTAACTAATACAACAACAACCTTTATGAACATCACGAATAGTGTATTTAGAGACTTCTTGGATGAATTTGTTCTGATTTTCATTGATGAAACTTTGGTCTATTCAAAGACTGTTGAAGAGCATGATAGATATTTGACGATAGTTTTTCAGTGATTGAGAGAAAGGAAACTCTTTGGGAAGTTGTCCAAGTGTCCATTCTATCAGGACAGAGTGCACTAATTGGGCCATATCATTTCAGCTGAAGGATTTTTCATAGACCTCGAGAAGATCAAGGTGATCATGGATTAGCGAGAGTGTGAGACCCATCTTTTATGTACCAGGGATTATGTGATATATAATATGATCTACATAGATGACCTTGATTCTGAATATTTTGTTACCATAGACTCTAGTTTTGATATATGACATGATCTGCATAGACAATGACTTTGATTCTTGACTATTCTATCATCATGGATTCTAGTTTTTATATATGATAGTATTTGCATAGACAACTTTGAGTTTTAACCATTATGTCATCATGGATTCTAGTTTTGATATATGTCATGATCTCCATAGATGTCTTTGATTTTACTTTTCTAATATTATAGACTCTAGTTTTGATATATGCCATGATTGGCATAGATGACTTTGATTTTGACTATTTTTTTATCATGTATTGTAGCCTTGATAAACTAATAATAGCATAAATACAATACACTTTCACTTATATGTTGAGCTTTAGCGTCATAGGTTTGTGGTTCTATGTAGTTAATGGGCTTAACCTGATGATTTTGTTATTATTAACCTGTGAGCATTTAATCATGTGATTAGACATAATTGTGGTTTTTCAGATGTAAATCAATTGTGAGTTTGTTGATTTTATTAATAATATGTCAATTATTCTATTTGGTGGATAAAATGCAACGAGTTGTTTACTTCTTTATAGTGCATTTACATACATACCATATTTTAACCTCATGGTCTAGTTTAATTATGATGACAGATTAACATCATAGTTGAGTGTGCAAGATAGCCATGACCAATGGATTTGGGGAAAAAAAGGCAGGGTGACTTATGTCGTGATGAATTGTGATGAAAATTTTGTGTTTTGATGGTAAGCACCCTTGTTTATTGTCTGGAGCCATGGCTAGTGCAAGTAAATTGTGACAAAAAATTTAATCCCAAGTTTTGGGTCAATTTAATGTGTTTTAGTAGTGTTATGTGGTATTTTCATGACCCTAGGTCATAAGATTAAGTCCTAGGGGTAATTTATGTGTTTAAAAATTTATTTGGAAGTCTTAAAACCTTTTTTTTTTTACATTTTCTTCATATGACGAAATTCAAGAATTTTGCATGTCTCAAAGGCTTACTCACCAAAAGGGTGAGGGGTTTCCAAAAAGGATGGAAACACATGTCATCTAGAGAATTGAGCAAGAAATGTTTTAGGGGCTTAAGGAAGTGGTTGCAAAAAAAAAAAGAGAGCTAACCATTCTAGTTATTCGCTAATTATGGAATGTCTATTATCCTGATTGGAGAAGAACAAAAGAGGTTGGTCTATCAACTGAGAGGGGGAGGAAATTAAAAAAGAAAGGAACATAATTGGTAGAAAAGGCTTGGAGAAACATAGTTCTGCATTTCCCTCACCAATTTGAAAAGTTTATAGGTTAGTAATTGTTACCTTATTATTGTGTTAATTTTCAGAAAAGAAATGTAAGCAAATGTTGTGAAGAATTGTGTCTTTTATGGTTGTTGATGAAAAAAAATTTAAGAATTTTGTGCCTTTTATGGTTGTTTTATGAAAGATAAACTTGTTTTGTTGAATGTGTTCAATGGTCTTGTGTTGAATGTGTTGTTATTATGAGAAGTTTATTTTTGTTTAAGGTAAAATGAGTTTTGAAGGGGGCCTGAAACCCTTTAACAGTAGAAAAAGAAAGGATAAAGCATTAAAATTTCAACAAAAGATGAAGAGCTTCCAGCAAAGAAAAACTAGAGACCAATGTAGAGACAACACAGAACAAAAAACTAGCTAAACATCTGCAAGAAACCAGCCACTAGGCTAGATTTCTCAAGATATCAGCGACCTCCTTTTCCACATTGTCCATGTTAATAGCAGCTTTCTTCATGTCCTGTATGTCCACATGGGGCTTGTCCAACTTCCTTTTCAGATTGGCTCTAGTGCATTTTATTCGCCCAACCCCTTCTGCCTGACTTGGATCTTTGACCTCCTCCACATCCACCACAGATTTTACCTGATTATGAGAAGTTTGTTACTATGTTCAATGGGCCTTCATAACATAAGGGTCTCGTCATGTGAAGGGGTTTAGAGTGGGAGAGATGTCCCATTGAGGGTTTGAGTTTTAGGGTATGAGTACCCAAGAAACCAGCTTTTGGTGGTGAAAAATAAAGTAAATTATGTCTGGAGGTGGAGAGAGAGTGTAATGGGGTTGAGTAAAAGGAATAAGGAGGTTGTGTGATGGAGTTGGGAAGTTACAATGTTGAATATACAAAAAAAATTCTACTAATCAAAATGGGCTCATGGAAATGAGTCCTTTGTGGGATGTCATGTAATGTGTTAAAACTAGTGATGTTCATCTTGGCCTTGGATGAAGTTGTTATTTTTATGAGGTTGGTGTAGAAGTTGATAAATCTCAACCTCACAGTCCCCAAGAATCACCTGCATGCAATCACCTATCACATGCAATAGATATCCAAAACAAACAAGAGGATGTTTTGTAAACCCTCAGAGCAAGAATGTGCAAGCATAAACCAGAATAATATTATGGAATGATATGTTTTACAAATACAACAAAATCCTTCAAAAGGAAATCATGCAAAACCCTAATCTTATCTTGAGCAACAAGATAGCTCAATAAGATAAAGATTATAATTAACCTAGGAAATAAAATATGCCTAAGTAAACTTACACTAAAGTGTAATTAAATAATTAATTACACCAACACCCCCCCATAAGTGCAACTTAGGGAGAAGCAAATTATTATGCAAAGATGAGTCCCGAAAACAAGGCCTGATCAGGTACCCATTTACAAATGCAATGCAAACTAAATCAAATGGGGTAAAGGAGAAAACCCAGTGGGAACAAAACTCCTCCCCAAAAAAGAATGCAAAGAGCAACTAAGTGATGAAAGATGGAGGACTCCATAAGACCCCCCAAGGACACCATCCATCACAAAGATACATAAAAGAACACCCCCAGAAGAGAGGAAGAAAGAGACCACAGATCCCCCCCAGAATGAAGTAGCCCCAAAAGAACTAAAGAAACTGCATCTCCTGAAAGAAGTGAGAGGGAAGAGGTTGAATGAAAGCAATCTCTAAAGGTGAAATAGGTGTAGCCCATGATGTCTCCACAGAAGCAGGTGTGACCTCAACAAATGAAGAATTCAAAGTGGGTGAAGACTAAATAGGAACCTCCAAAGATGGATGATCAATTGGATCTTGTTGCACTGAAATAGAAGAACCCACATCTGGAGTCATAGAAGTATCAACAACTACAACAGTAGGTGAAGGAGATGGAATAGATGGCTCAAGAGCAGGATTTGAAGTGAGAACTCCAATGTTCAAGTAGCCAAATGTCTCCTTTGAATGATGATTCACACTAGAAGTGTGATGAACAGCTGTAGGAATAGAAGCACCATCAGTAGCAAAATCTGCAAAGGAATACAACCGAGATGAGTGATCCACCACCCCAGTAGCAATAACTGCTCTACTCTCCAAGTCTCTGATGATAACTAAATCAGGGGTGAACTCCACAGACCTCCCATTGCCTCCATGTGTGATCTGATATATAGAAAGAAGGTTGTTCATCAAATGAAGAACACACAAGACATCCTGAAAAGTGTTGTCCCTAGAACTAATAGACCCCTTCCCTATAACACTCATGTATGTATTGTTTCCCATCAAAATAGGAGACATAGTGTGAGACTCAAAGGAAGTGAACATAGTCTGTGTAGAAGCCATCTCCCTGATCCAAGACTTGAAGAAGCACAAAGAGCATGCCCCCCTCATTACTGATGAAGTGTGTAAACTAGTTGTGCCTAAAGAAGAAGAAGAACAAGGAGGAGGAGGAGGAGGGGAAGGGGATGATGCAGACATCCTAGAAGAAAAATCAATATGATGTTTTTGAAGAAGATTCTTCAGCTCATCAATGTCCTTCTTGTAGCAATTATGTTCTGCATGTCCTTCTCTCTTGCAATATGCACATGGGCCCTTCTCCTTCCTAAATGATTTCCCCTTAGAAGAGGATGATGAATATGAGGACTCCTTCTGCTGCTCATAAGATTTGGAATCCTTTTGTTTTTGTTTCTTTCCTTTTCCTGTAGAAGACTTCTGATCTCTGGGCTCCTGTGATGCAATAAGTGCCTGTGATGAAGAGGGCTTCAACTGGCCCATATTGGCCAACTTGGCTTGCTCTCGAGTGACAGAAGATGCAAAATCATAAAAAGAAGGCATAGTAAATCTAGTACCAAGTGCATCCCTAGTAGCATAAAAGGTAGAAACAAAAACTGAATAATCTGGTCCAAGCTTAGAAAGAATGGATAGTATCAACTGAGAGTCTTCCTTCTGAACACCACACTATGACAACTGCAATCTAAGAGACTTGATTTTGGTGAAAAACTCCTAGATGCTATCAAAATCCCTAGGATTTAAGCCAATAAGCTCATTCTCTAACTGAAACCCTCTCATAGTATCCTGCTACCCAAATAAAGATTGCAAAGTAGTCCAAACCACATGGGGTGTAGTGCAAGACTCAATATGAAAAAGAAGGTTAGAAGAAAGAGAAAGACATAATGTACCATAAGCTTCATCACATCTATTAAACCACTTTCTCTTTTCAGTAGCACCTATAGGTTCAATTTATGTACCCATGGTTACCCTATACAACCCTTTGTGTTTCAAATGAATCTCCATTTGTTTTTTCCAACCAAAATAGTTGAATGGAGTAAGGGGTGCAATATTATGTGTATCCATGATAGAAAATAGCAATATATACTCTCAAATAAAATAACAATGCTCGTTGATCTCAAAAAAGTAGCCTGATTGCACGCTTCCCAAGAAAATAATTAAAAAACTAAATTCTGAGATCAAACAGTAATATAAAATACCTAATAAAAAAATCTGGAAAAATAGGTCTAATTTCTGTGTAGAGTACTGAATCAGCTTTCCGATGCCTATTTGTTTTCACAAAACGGAGTTCAGACGCAAAAGTTATGCCTCCCAAAGTGAAAATAACAACTTCTGGCTTTAACAGGAGAAAAAGGTACCAAAACAGCAAAATCAAAAATTATAACCTCCACCACTGTGAAGAGCGTCAAAACAACTTTCCGACAATATTTCATTTTCGAAAAAAGGCCTCCGTTTGCCCAAGTTATGACAAAATGAAAAAAAGCCCTATAAAAAGACACTTCCGGCACTAATCAAGGGCAAAACTTAAGCACCTTCGGCTCTGGCCCTCAATTCTACACATGACCGGCGGTCGGCTCTAGGGGCTGAATCTGTAGGTCATGGTCACAGATGGGACCACCCGCTCGGCGCTTGAGGGTTGAAAGGCCCGTGGGGGCTAGTGCAAAGCTCCCAGTCGACAATGTGACTGGAGCTGGTGGAAGGCGGCGAGGCTGGAGGGAGGACGACAGTGCTATGGTGGTTCCCGCTGGTGTCGGTGGTTGCATGTGGTTGCCACCGGGTGGCAGGATGGTGGCGGCCTCCTTTAAATGAGCAGTGCAAAAAATTAAAAAAAACTTTTTTTTTTTTTGCAAATTTCGCTTCGATCTGCGAGCCCTGGGGCCGTACGGCTCTGGGGCAAAAAAATTTTGCCTTTTTTTTAACAGGTCCAAAATTGACCAAACGAAAGGCGTTTCTAAGGTTTTTGGGCACTTTGAACATGATGGCAATGCCTGTTTGACCCAAAAATGTATAGAAAAAATGCCTACCCCTAGATGCATACAAAATCAGTCTAGCTTGAAACCCATGCACAGAAAAAGATGTTGTGAGAGAATATCTTCAAATCACGAATAGGCAGCCGTAGGTCTGGAGCTCTGATACCATGTAGAAGTTGATAAATCTCAACCTCACAGTCCCTAAGAATCACCTGCATGCAATCACCTGTCACATGCAACAGATATCCAAAACAAACAAGAGGATGTTCTGTAAACCCTCAGAGCAAGAATGTGCAAGCATAAACCAGAATAATATTATGGAATGATATGTTTTACAAATACAACAAAAGCCTTCAAAAGGCAATCATGCAAAACCCTAATCTTATCTTGAGCAACAAGATAGCTCAATAAGATAAAGATTATAATTAACCTAGGAAATAAAATATGCCTAAGTAAACTTATGCTAAAGTGTAATTAAATAATTAATTACACCAACAGTTGGTTGTTTCTTTTGAGTTTTCAGTGTTGTGGAAATAGGTACTTATGGCCTTGGATGTGGGTCTAGGTGTTTGGATGAGCCTATCACCTTGGTGTTTTTTTCCAGCTTGGGGGTGGGCTGTAATCAGCCCTATGGTTGGGAGGTGAGCTTCCACTGGTCATAAGCAATGTTGTGTGTATGTGCAGGGAAATTTTGACAAGAAATTTTGTTCCAAAGAAGTGAATGTTCTTCTTCCATCTGTTCCTACTATTAATTCTTTCAAGAGAACCTGACTACATTGCCTCATGGAATGGAATACTATGAATTTGAAGATAGGAAGTTGAAGTGTTGCTAAAAGGTAGTATGTGTAAGTAAATAGAAAGAAAAAAAATAGTGATATTAAAAACACTACAATGAAAGAGGAAATTATGGGTTCTGATGGCTACAATTACTGTTCTTCAATAGAGCTAGCTTGAAAAAAAAATTACCTGTAAAAAATGAATGAATTGTGTTAGTGAAAGTTTCAGTAGCAATGTACAAAAATGTTAACATATGTCACATTTTCTAAGCAATCTTCTTTAACTGTATTAGTGATAGAAACTCTAAAAGGAATAATAGGAATGAGAGTACATTTAGTTTTGTAGAATGCAAAAGATACAGAGAAAAGGAAAAAGAAAGAAAAATGAAAGAAATGTAGAAAAAAGTTTGTGTTGTGCATTTTTTTTTTTGAAATTATTACTTAGAAATGTAGTAAAGAAATTTTTATGTGATGGGTATTTCTTCTAGACAACATTATTTTCCATTTTTTTTAATGCTTATGTAACCTACCATTTCTAAAAACAATGTTTGAATGCAATAGAATAAACCATCAAATATTAGGCATGGTTGTAAACACCCTGGTTACTTCTTGCAAAAGATGCCTTACACTTAGGAAATGGATGCTTTAAAAAATAAATGAATAAATATATACATCCATAGAGAGCCCATCCTTTGTACATAATGACTCTCTGGAAGCTTCCTAAGCAAAAAAAAAAAGTGCATTTAATAAGTAAGCCTGATAAATGTAAGAAACAAAAGAAAATAAACAGAATAGTAATGTTGCTGAAATTTGAGTTTTTTTTTCTGTCGCCCTAAAATGAGGATTCCATAGTATATCAATAGGTGATAGTTTACAGAAAAATCCTAACACTAAGATAGGGGCTCCTTCAAAGACCCTTCTTTGGAATCTACCTTTCTTGGGTGGCTACAACTTGGAGCAAGTTTTAGCGTAGGTAGAAAATAGGTAGATAATTTAAACTTCAGCCAAAATCCAAATAATGAGCACATTTAAGTTTCAGCATTGCAGCCTCCCCTTGCTCTTCTTAAGGAAATACTAGTTTGTTGCACCTTAGGAAGCTCCTAGACGATCCAAACAACACAACATCTTGTCATTGGTAGTGCCATTGAATTCCTGATGGTAGATAGATGAAACTAGGGCATGCATTTTGGTGTTTAGGGAAAAATAAGACTTGGTGGACGTGTGAAGAAATTGCAATAAAATAAATAAACATACCTTAAGATGATGACCTTTTGTTTTAATTAGTAATACATGTCGTTCTAAATCTGAAACTACGATTTAGTAATTTCTTTTACCCAATGCCATTAATTTTATTATCCAACAAATCATTTCTTCTAAATAGTTTCAAAGAGAAATTGTAGGCTAGAAAGAGATAATAAAACACTGTGGGAACAAAATATAAATCTGCAAGCTAGCATGGAGAGGGGACAACAAGAATAGATCACTCTAAAGCAAGAATTAGATCAACTCAAAACAATTGAAAATAAGGAGCCAGAAGTGGAGGGAGGTGAAAATAAAATGGAATTAAAGATGATTCAATCAACACTAGTAGATATGGAGAAAAAAAAAGAAATTAAGAGACCAGATTGAAGAGGCCAAATCATGGTCACAAGTGGTAAGTGGAGCATCAAGTGAGCAGAAAGTAATCATTGAAAAACAAGTCAGAAGACAACTAAGGGAAGAAAAATACAAACAAAGCAAGGCTACAAACATTATTATTAAAGGTTTGAAAGATTTTGGTGAAAAGGAGAGAATGGACATCCTAGCAAGGGACTTCCTTAAAGACAAGCTAAATTGGACAGGTTATATTCAGCAAGCAAACAGGATTGGAAAAAAGATAGATGCAAGAAGAGATAGACATGTAAGAGTCACCTTGAGTATCTTAGAGGATAAGAATAGGATTCTAAAAAAAAGAGGGTTACTTAGAGGCTCACATATTTATCTAGACGAAGATCTAACCTTCGAGCAGCAGGAAGAACAAAGGAAAAAATGGGAGAAAGTGAAAACAACAAGAAATGAAGGAAAGTGGGCATGGCTGAAGAATGGGAAAGCCCAAATTGGTGATCGTCTTTCAAACAAGAAATAGGGATTTGGGGCCCCACAAGAGTACTTACGTGTTGTAAGTTGGAATTGTAGAGGATATCCATCGAGAAGAGGACCTCGATTAGGGCCCATAGAAAAGGAAAATATATTATCATTCTTACCAAAACACATGAACACGATGGCTGCAAGGTTCCAATTTGTAACAAAGGGAATGAATCAGGCAAAGGTCACGGGGGAGTTATAGTGCTAATAAGTGAGAAGTGGCAGGGAATTGTTGAACTCAAAAAAGAAGACACAAATAAGCAATACATATGGCTGCAAATAACTGAAAATGGGGTGACTTTCAGATTGGTTGCTTTTTATTTTGCTCCAAAAAAATCTAAGTTCTATAGAAAGAGAAATTTAGACAGTGAAGACCCGTATGCCTCACTAAAAAAAGATATATCTATTTTCAACACACTTGGAGATGTTGTTTTAATGGGTGAATTTAATGCAAGGACAACTAATAATCAGTCTCTTCAGTTGAGCAGGGAAGAAAAAGGGGAGAATAACCCTCTTTGGTTGGAGGAAGGTGGAGACCATTATTGGGAAAGAACATCCCAAGATGGAAATGGTGAGGTGACCTCGTTTGGGGTAGAATTACTTGGACTTTGTAGTCTATATGGCATGGTTATCTGCAACGGGATGAGAGATTGGCCAAAGTCAGGAGGTATCACATGCAAAATGTATAATGGTCAAAGTGTGGTGGACTACATGATTTTCTCTCAAGTTTTTGTCTCTAGATTGATGGAGTTTGGTATTAAGGACTCTCCTATTAGGATGAAATCTGACCACTTACCTCTTCTGGTTAAGCTTTGCATGTCCCCAATCATCCAACACATTAAACAGGTTCAACACATGCAAAAAAAGACCCTCCCCAAGGGAAAAATCCTCTTGAATAAAGAAAATAGAGAGATATTTAGTGTTGTTCTTGAGCAACATTTCCATGATTTAAAGAATAATAGAGAGGTCAAAATAGCAAAAGAGGGGGATGTCCACATTCACAGCAACTTCTTGATTCCAATAATTCACAAAGCCTTAAAGGCATGCAAAAGGTCTCACCCCAAGATGAGGGTTGCAAACACTTTCCCAGCAAATCCATGGTATGATGAAGATTGTAAGGCACCCAAGAGATCACTAAAAATGAGTGGAATGGACAAAGAATACAAGAAAAAATATGAAAAATTAGTGCAGTCTAAAAAAATTGATTATGTTAATGATAGAAGGAAGGAGCTAATATCTCTTGGAAAACATAATCCTCAAGGCTTTTGGAGAGAACTGCAACAAAGGAAAAAGGAGAAAGAAAACAGTATTACGAATGTCCAATGGTTAGAATATGCTAGGCTTCTTTACAAGCAGGTCCATGAAAAAGACCATCCACCTGTTATTAACACATCAATGGAACTATTCACTGTGGATGATATTAAACAAGGAATAAAGAATTTAGCTAGTGGTAAAGCACAAGAAATAGATGGGTTACAGGCAAAAAAATTTTAAATGGAGGATTGAGACTCTTTCCCCTCACATAAAAAGAATTTTCAATAATGTCAATCATGATGGATTCCCTATGGAGTGGACTACCAGTGTGGTCATTCCTTTATTTAAAAGTGGTGATATCAATAATCCATCTAACCACCGCACAATTATGGTCAATCCTATCTTTGGTAAGCTCTCTGGGAGAATGGTTGAATGAAGGATCAGCAGTTCAGTAGAAAATGAGGGCAAAAGGGAAAAGGGGCAAGTAGGCTTTAGGTCAAGACACTCTACCATTGATCAATGTATCACCCTTAGACATTCTATTGAAAAAATTTGGAACACCCAGGGTGAGGAAGCTTACTACTATTTTGTATACTTTAAGAAAGCTTTTGAAACGATACCTAGAGACAAACTATGGAATAGAATGGAGGAATTAGGCATCCCAAATGAGTATAGAGCAATTGTTCATAGATTGTATGAGAAGGTTAGAGCTAAAATCAAAACTAGTGATGGTATGTCAGAGTTTTTTGGTAGCAATATTGGAGTTAAACAAGGTTTCCCTCTATCCCCCACACTTTTTGGGCTATACATTGATAAGTTGGAAGCTTGGTTAAGCAATGCAGACAAGGATGGTATTCAGCTAGCAAGCTATGTGGTGAAACTTCTATTAAATGTTGATGATCTTATCCTAATTTCAAAAACACCTCATGGGTTAAGAGAACACTTGAAATCTCTTGAAATCTTTTGTCAGGAGGTTGGGATGCAAGTGAATATCGCTGAGACCAAAATCATGATTTTCTCATTGAATAGAAAGAATAAGCAAAATACCTTTCTTTTTGAAGGTAGCCTGCTTGAAATTGTGAAAGAATACAAGTATCTTGGGATAGACTTTCATTATAAGCTTAGTTGGGAGACTTGTCATATGAAAAGGATGCTAGGAGGTTGGAAAGCCTCCTACCTTTTGCATAATAGGTGTATAAAAGTCAAGCTTTGGGATTGGAAAACCATGAAAACCCTTTTTGGTTTGCTTGTTGTTCCAGTTGTTCTTTATGGGTGTGAAGTGTGGGGAAGTAGTATGTCAAAGTGCAATTGGAGGAAACTAGAAAGAATTCAAAAACATCTAATAACAAGTAGTCTCAAAGTTAAAAACACAGTCCCATATGAAATTATTTTAGTCGAAGCAGGGACTTTACCATTGGAAGCATTGTCATTAACTCGATTGATAAGCTATTTAAAGAAGGTTGAAAACATGGATGACCATCGTTGGCCTAAATGGTCATGAAGGAGATGCTAGATCGTAGGAATAAAACTTGGATGAAGTAGAACAACAAGTGGATGAACAAGTGGGACATCAATTTGCAAGAGTGTCCTAACACCAATAGTGAAATAAAAAGCTATGTGACTGAAAAATTTAGAATTGCCATGTGGGCAAATCAGATTGGGCGAAAAAAAGCTTACTACATCAAAGAGTTTAACCCGGAAAAGGATCATGGTGAAAAAACTTATTTAGGTACAGATATTAAAGGGAAAGCAAGGTTTTTATTTGTACAATTGAGGACGGGATCACATCACCTTAGGTGTGAGACCAGTAGGTGGAAGATACCCAAGGAAACTTGGGAAGAAAGAACTTGTATTTTCTGCAATAAGGGGATTGTGGAAAAGGAATGGCACTTCATCATGGAATGCACTGCTTACGAGGATATCCGTACTCAACATGAAAATAGTTTGAAAGTTGATAATATGCACCAGCTCTTTGGGGAAGACAAGATTAATCAGAAGGCTAGCCTTCTAGTCAAAATTAATAGTAGGAGATTTGACTTGGAAAAGAGCATGAAGACAGATTAAGCCTAGTTTTGTCTTGGTCCCTTAGACTGTTTAGTCTCGTGGACGTCATTAAAATCTTTCATTTCATTTCATTTCAAATGAGGAAGAGACGATTTTTTCCAAATACTTAATAAAAAAAAATTAGTCTTCAATAGCAAGAGCTTGTAATTATAAACAAATAATCATCAGAATTTCCTTGTGGCGATTTATTTGAACAATTTTATTATCGGACACTAAAATTAAATTTGATAGCCAAATCACGAAGAGAATCGAGATAAAAACTTCAATAATAATAATGGAAATATTTTAGTGAGAGGGAATTAAAAAAATATATATAGAAATATTTATTTGGTACAGTTAACAAATATAACTGCTAATGAAATTTACTTTCCATCTTTTAATTTTTTTTTTAATATATTGATTACAATAATATTAAAAATAAATAAATATAAATATTTATATCGGTACAGTGTTAAAAAAAACAAATATATTTAGGGATGGAAAATTTAGTAGTAAGATTGATCTATAGTAATGTTAATCTTTAATTTAAAGTATGTCATATCATATTCATTAAGTCATAGAATTGTGGAAGAATAAATATGAATGATTATTCATATTTTTAAAAAAAAATTAAAATTATATCACCATTATTTAAATCTCACTCTCAATAATTTTAACATTATAATATTTTCAAAATATTTCATGATGAGTGAATATTCCCATTTTTATATTTTAAATTATATCACTATTGTTTAGATCTCTCATTAATATCCTTAAATTTAATATCACTATTATTGTATTATTCCCAATATTCCATTAAATGTGATAAGTAAATAATTCACATTATCATTAATAACTTTCCAATTTTAAGTAAAAAGTAATAGATATTGATTTCCCATCTATTGGCCCATGAGCCTCGTTGTGTAAGGGTACAAAACCTTATAAATGTTTCTTACTTTATCAAAAACTTTCCAATTTAAAAATAATAATAATAAATATTGATTTCTTTATATTTTCTTTAATTTATAATTTTTATATACTTAATTGTTTCTACTTTTCTTGAAGATATTAACTTACTCCAAATTACTATCGTTTTGCATTTTAAAATAAATTAACTTCTTAAAGTAAATTAATGATTCCAAATTTACCTATTCATTTAAACTTCTTAAAGTAAATTAATATTTTTAAATTTAACTTTTCAATTTTAAGTAAAAAATAATGAATATTGATTCTTTATATTCTATTTTATTTATTTATTCCTATATACTTAATCACAACTCTTCCCTTTTCGTGGAGATTTTAACTTACTATTAATCATGATAAGATCCAATGCTAATTTTAAAGGATATACTTATGACACCTAGTAGGAATGAATAAAGGTGCAATTCTAGTATTAATGGGGATGGTCGCATATTAATAAATGTTCTAGCATCGACAACAAGTATGTGTTGACACATCCATTATGAGCAATTAGTAATGTGAGTTAATGAAATCTCACCAAGTGAAATAGAAAATGGATTGGTAATAGAAATTTAGGCGAGTCAACACTAGATAAACCCTAGACACAAAAAAAAATTGGGTATGACAGAGAGCCTTAGAATGTGTCAAAATTTTGTAGCTTCATGGACCTCGCAGGATACTATAGGAATTTTGTGCAAGGGTTCTCCCAGATTGCATCTCCTATTACCTCACTCCAAAGGAAGGAATGTGGTTTGAATGGACTAAGAAATATGAGTAGGCATTCCAAATCCTGAAGGAGAGGCTCACAACAACACTAGTGCTTACTATCCCTGATCCTAATGGGAGATTCATAATAATCATAGATGCTTTAGGAGAGGGATTGGGTGCAGTATTAATGCAAGATGGACAAGTGGTAGCATATGAATCAAGGAAGCTCAAGCAACATGAAGTGAACTACGCACCTCATGATTTAGAATTGGTGGCCACAGTTCATGTCTTACATATGTGGAGACATTATCTTTTGGGAAAGCCATTTGAACTCAAGAAAGACCACTTAGGATTGAGATACATATTTACCGAGCCAAACCTTAATGTGTGACAAAGAAGGTGGTTGGAATTCCTTAGCGAGTATGACTTTGGAATTGAATATATAAAATGGAAAGATAATAGAGTGGTTGATGCTCTTAGTAGATGAAGAAATATGGCAACCCTAATCTCAACAAGGTCTAACTTGAGGAAACAGGTAATTCAAAATTTGCCAGGGGATGAGCACTATGAGAGAGTTAAGAGTGCCCTAGCAGTAAATCCTTTAGATCATTGGTTTGATGTGTATAAGATCAAAACATATGGTATTTTGAGATACCAAAGAAGAATATATATCCCTGACTCTGGAGATCTAAGAAAGTTGGTTTTAGAGGAAGGTCATAATGCACCTTATTCTAAACACCTCGAAATATCCAAGATGATCATGAAGTTAAAGACTATATTTTTGGCCTAAGATCAAGAAGGATGTAGTGGAGTGCATATCCAGATTCTTAGAGTGCTAACAACTTAAGGTTGAGCATGCACACCCATTCGGGTTATTGTATCCACATGGCATACTTGAGTATAAGTGGCAGGTGATCAACATGGATTTTGTACAAGGGTTTTCATTGAGTAAGAACAAGCATGATGTTATCTTGGTCGTGATTGATAAGTTGAATAAGTTTGTGCACTTCATCCCAAGAAACCTTAAGAATGGATCGTTAACCCTAGCTAAGAAATTTGTCAAGGAGATCTTCCACTTGGATGGACTACCAGAGACTATCATTTCTGATAGGGACACATAGATGACCTCAAGGTTTTGGATGACCTTGAATGTTGCATTGGGGACCAAATTGAATTTCATCTTGTCTTATCATCCTCAGACTGACAAGCAAACAGGGAGGGTGAATTAGGTAGTTGAAGACCTCCTATGAATGTATTATATGGACCAACAGTATAGGTGGGAAGAATATTTTACTTTGGTATAGTTTTCTTAGAACAACTCCTACCATACATCCTTAAGCATGAAACCATTTGAAGCCTTGTATGGGTGGAAGTGTCGTACCTCCATCAATTGGGATAAATTGGAGGATAGGATCATAGTAGGACCTAAAATGCTTAAGGAAATGGAAGAGAAAATGAGGGCCATTAAGAACAGATTGAATGAGATGGCAGATCGATAGAAGAGTTATTCCAACAAGAATCAAACTATTAGACAATTTGCAATAGGGGATAAATTTTTCTTGAGAGTTAAACCTCATAAAATTTATATTGCTTTTGGAAAGTCTTCCAAGTTGGCCCCAAAATATGAGGGACCGTTTGAAGTCTTGGAAGTGATTAACCTAATTGCTTATAGACTATCTCTACCAAATTCTTTGGCTTGACTTCATAATATGTTTCATGTTTCCTTGCTTAATTCATATCATCCTAATGTGACTCATTTGCTTGATTGGCAATCCTTACAGGTACAAGATCTAGAAGTGGTGCTAGTGGAGCTCATTAGAATCTTGGATAGATGCAACGTTAAGTTGCAGATCAGAGATATTGCTCAATTTAAGGTCCAATGGCACCAATACGCGGAATAAAGTGCTACTTGGGAAGATGTGGAATAAATAGAACGTCTCTTTCCACATTTGCTTTTTTGAACAAGAAAATCAATAATTTTGATTGAATTTTTTTAGATTGAGATACTATGAAATTTCATGCTTTAAAATTTTGATGTTGAAATAGACATATATAATTTGATGTGATGTTGAAATAGACATATTTATTTTTGATGTGATGTTGAAATAGACATATATATTCCTGATGAGATGTTGCAATAGACATATATATTTTGATGTGATGTTGAAATAGATATGTATGTTCAAAATTTGACATGATCTTCTTTTATTTGACTTACTAGACATTGGGACAATGTCTCTTCCAAGAGGGGAAGGATTTCATAACCCAATTTTATTGCATATTTATTATGATACAAAAAAATAATTATTGAAGAAATTTAATTAATTATTAAATGGGAATTTTGGAATTTTCAAAAATTGAATGAAAAAAGTTGACTAATGTTGACTTTGTGAATTTTTGAAAAAAAAAATTATATGTTACCAAGAATTAAAGATTAGTGATCAATTTGCAACTACAAGTGTGTGCAATTGCAAGGTGACAGGTTGAAGGATGAGAACACTATTGAAGTAGGATTATTAGCTGGATCGAATGGTAAGCCAGTTGGAATTTGGGTGCAGACACCACAAATGGCATGATGACTTGTATTTGAACTAATTTGCATATGTAAGAGAATATAATTTCCTAACTTGAATTGTTTCAATGCTTGACAATCAATGGGTTGCAGGATTAAATTATTTATTCAAATTTTGTCATTTGAAGAAAATAAAAGCGAGCATTGTAAAGAAAATTATTTCCTTTAGTGTAGATATATACAAAGATGCTCAAAATAAAAATTCAAGTTCCTTACTTTAAATGATAGTGTATGGAACCTATAATCCATTCCAAAACAAGCAACTTATATATGAATTCCTATATAAATATATATATATACATGTATGTAAATCAAACACATACATATATATACATTATTCAAATACAAATAAAATGTGAATGAAATCATTTAAATTCATATAGATATATAAATATATTTATATATATGTATATATACATACATATACATACGTACATATATATATCTATATTCAAATTCATATTGAATTCAAAGTTGATAACCGATATGCTATGAATCAAACTATGAAAATCAATTAAAAATATCAAGGAAAATCCACGATGGATGTGGCATACCAAAAATAATAAAGACAATTTTTTAAATTAGAGGCCAACGGCATGGCCATAATGCCATCACCCCAGAAAAACATGCAAAATAGTGTTGTTTCCATTTTAAAAGAGAAACTGAGTGAAAAACTAGAGAAGAAGGAATTAATTTGGGGAATTCGAAAGGAAAAAGAAAGGATGAACTTGAGACTGGAAAAATCTGAGGAAAACGACATCAAAGTTCAATTAGGTGGTAATTCGATCTCCATATTTTTGTATAGACTTAGCTTTATTGCTAATATTGAATCATGCAAGATGTTTTTCCTTCATTCTAATCAAGTGTTATCATGGCATCATGAAAATGAGTTCATTTTTTTGTATGTGAATCAACTTGAAGATGAATGTACGAATATATATATCGATTACCACCTCATGAAGGGTGCATAGCCTACAACCTACACATTATGGAAACTTTCATAACTTAGAGCCTTCATGGCTATTGTATAGAGCTAGAGTGAGGCTCGAGAGCCTCCAACAGCTCAACCTTCATACTTATGTTGCATGATAATGCTTAGCCTTATGTAGGCTATCATAATTCATTCTGATTTACTATGTGTTTGTAATTATAATCCTTGAGAAGGACCAATTTTGATCTTGTGTGAAGGGTATGTTCCTTTGAATTTTCATTGTATTATTTCTAATGCTTATTATTATTGGGTCGATAACTATAATAGAGCTTGAATAAAATCTCTTAGAGCTTTGCATATACGTATATTTTCATTTAATTGGAAGCCAAACCCATTCGGTAGGAATGATGGAAAGTTTTATATGTTAGAGAAACACCAAGCCTTGCTTGGTTCAATCTTAATATCGATGGGTTGACCCGTGAATGTGTAAATGGTAGAGACAAAATTCTGCATGTTTAATATTGATACATGCATGGTATAAAATAGTAAGCCCTCATGGGAGATTTCAATATATGTCTTTGATACTTAGAAAGAAGACACTTAACCATTGAGATTGGTCGATCTAGAGTAATTGTAGTTTTTTTTGTTGCAGACTGAAAAGGCATGAGTATTGTTTGAACCTGAAGCTTCTATGCCTTCTTTGACTAAAATATGTGCTCAAGTATCTCATCAAAAAACATGTTGAACATAGTTTTGTTTATACTTTTCTTATCAATTTCTAGTGATGAAAGTGTTCAAGAAATTGAATAATAGACATTCTATCCTTATGTTTGAAACTAGGTCATTTGACTGTTTATTTTCAATTCATAGTGGTAAACCCTTTTTGTTTTTCAATAGAGAACATTTTCTTGTAAAGTGATCTTTTAGCATGTAAGCAGCTTGAGATCAACAAACAAAATAAAGGACATTATTTGTCTTTAAATGTAACTGTTTAGTCTGAAACAATAATATGTTGATGTAAACAGTGGTTATTCTTTTGCAAACATCACTATTTTATTAAAAGTTATCTTTGCTCAATAAACTATTTAGTATGTAAACAACTTGTTGTGTAACTATTTAGTAGGGAAAAGTTCTTATTCTATTCAAACAATGAATGTACACATGTAAACATCTTGTTTTATAATTGTTTAGTAGGAACAATAGTTATTTTGTTCAAACAATGAGTGTACACATGTAAATAGCTTGTTGTGTAATTGTTTGGTAGGAAAAAGTACTTGTTATATTCAGATAATGAATTTTCATATGTAAACAACTTCTTGTGTAACTATTTAGTACAAAACCGTACTTGTTCAATTTAAGCAATGAATGTTCATATGAAAAAGCTTGTTTTATAACTATTTAGTAGGAAACAACACTTGTTCTACTTAAACAATGAATGTTCTTAAATTTAAACAACAATGTTAGAATATCAAAATTGTAAGAATACAATAATAGTATGTGTGAAATTGTTAGCATAGACTTGTTCTGATTTCTTTATTTTTGATAAAGAAACATCAAGTGGAAAAATTATTTTAAGATTGCAATCTGAATTACTGATTATTTTTGAATGTATGCACAAACTTTAACATTAGTAGGCACATATATGTATATGCACATAGACTTCATCTACATATAGACACATACTTGTGGCATACCTTCTTTTATTTTTAGTATATTTTTTAATGCAAAATGCTTATGATGAAAAGCATAATATAATAGTCATAAGAATGGTATGATTGATTGTAGAATTACTCTATTGATTGATAAATTTGATTTATGTTTAGAGAGTAAAATAGAATCTGAATCTTCTATTGAAACATGAGTGAATATTATAAATGAAATAGTGATACCTTGGGGTAGATGTTGCTAGAAGTCAGATAGTTGGTATGTGATGTTTAGTAGAAAGTTACCTTCAGTGACAAGGTCCGAAATTGAGATCACAGAGTATAGGTTTTCTTTACCAAAATTTATTGTTTGTTGTTGTTGCAACACTTTTATTATACTTGGCCAATAAATTTAGTTCATTATGCATGTATGAACTCTCTGATTTCACTCTCTTCCATTCCTAGCATAGATCTTGTATTTTCTTTTCTAACTTGTAGATAGAAATTTAATGTTGATGTATGGGAACACATCAGATTCCACCTTGTAGATTGTTCTCTTGCTAAACTTTTCATTCTCTTGTTAAACTTTCTATGTAGGGTAAGGAATTCTTCAAGTCAGAAGAATATCAAGGAAGTGTAAGCTTTATGGTTGGGAAGTAAAGTTCTTCAACCATGTTCTCATCCACCAGAGGAGGCGAGTGTCAAAGAAGAACCTTAGTTGTTCACAATGCTATTATAGTCTAATATGTAACTTGATGTAATTCATTCATGTACTTGATGAAAAGTTTACAATGTAAAGACTTTGTGGCTTTAGGAGCCAAGTCAAACCTGATATTGTAATTTGAATTTTGAAGTGAATATTAAAATATTTAACTCATTTTAAATGGACATGTGTAGATATTATTGACTTTTTCCACTAGTTATGTCTTTTTAATTTGGAGTGTATTCATGTGTCATTTACAATAATATTAATTAAGTAATAATTTTGAATGGGTTATTATAGAATGCCAGCAAGTTAAGGTTGAACATGTGAATCTAGTAGGGATTCTCTATCCTCATGACATACATGAGTAAAAGTGGTAGGTGATCAACATGGACTTTATATAGGGGTTGCCTCTATGTAAAAATAGGCATGATGTCATCTTGGTGGTACTTAGTAAATTGACTAAGGTGGCACATTTCATTCCAAGGAACCTTAAGGATTGATTGTTGACCTTGGACAAGAAATTTTTCCAAGAGATTTTGTTTTTGCATGGAGTTCCTGAGACTATCATATCCAATAGAGATACTTAGATGAAATCCAAATTTTAGACAACCTTGAATTCAACTTTATGAACTAAGTTGAATTTTAGTTCAGTGTACCATCCCTAGACCAATGGTTAAACATAAAGAGTCAATTGAATAGTAGAGGATCTGCTCTGAATGTATTACATGGACTAATAGTATAAATTGGAAGAGTACCTACCATTGGTAGAATTTTCCTATACTAACTCTGTTCATGCATCCTTAGGTATGACACCTTTCAAGGATTTTTATGGGTGAAAGTGTCATACACCCATTAGTTGGGATAGGTTGGAAGATAGGATTATAGTGGGTATTAATATGCTTAAGGAAATTGAAGAGTAAATGAGACTCATCAAGGGTAGACTAAAGGAAGTGACAGATAGACAAAAAATCTATGTTGATGAGAATATAACCTTCAGATAGTTTGCAGAGGGGGATAAAGTCTTTCTGAGAGTCAAGCCACACAAGATCTCTATTACTTTTGGAAATCTTCTAAGTTGGCTATGAGATATGTGGGTCCATTTCATGTGCTAGAAATGATTAAGCTAGTTGCATACCAACTTGTTGTACCAATTACTTTGGATCAAATCCATAATGTATTTCATGTTTCTATGATTAAGCCATACCATCTAGATTCAACTCACATACTTGATTGGTATTCCTTATATGTGCAAGATCTAGGAGTGGTTCTAGTGGAGCCCATTATAATTGTAGATAGTCACAACATCAAGTTGTGAAATAGAGATATTGTTCAATATAAGGTCTAATGGGATCAATATTCTAAGGACAATGTCACCCGAGAGGATACAAAGAAGATAGAAAACTCCTTTACTCATTTAATTTCTAGATAGACTCTTAATGTTTCATTGAGATATTATTTCTCTATTATTTTTGGAATTTTCATGTTATGATATTTTGGATTGAATAACAATATGATTAAATATTGAAATAAACATATATGATTCAGTTTTTTTTAAAGACATCGGGACAATGTCTCTTCCCAGTGGGAAAGGATGTCACGTCTCAAATTTTTCTTACATTTAATAATGATAATTTATTTAAATATTTTTGGAGAAATGAAATTTATTAGTTTTGAATTGTGATAAATTTAGAAATTTCTATATCATTTGAAATGTTTATGCATGTAAACTTTATGATTGAATATGAATAATGATTTTCATATGAATTATTAATGGAATCATTTATTTTCAAGAATTGGTTAATGGTTACTGATGAAACTCTACAAGTGCAAGTGTGTGAATGCAAGAATAGGTTGAAAAATGAGAACATGATTAAGGTAGGAGTATTTAGCTAGATGACAATTGGTAAGCTTGTTGGAATATGGATCACACACAATTGAAGAATCATAGTATTTACATATAAAATATAGATTTTATGTGAATGTTTTGTGCTTTCTTAAAAGACAAGGGAAGTTGTGTCAATGATTAAATAAGTAAATTAATGAACGATAAAATTTATTAGTTCACTCGGTTTAACTTGTATATATAATGCTCATTTTTTGTCTCTAAATTCAAAACGAAAAGATGAATATAGATAAACATAAGAATGTATATAGATATATGTGTACAAGTAAATATGTGAGTAGAATTAAGAATTATAAAATATATGATTTAAAATGTAGACAATATGATGTTCCTTCCTCTACCTCATAAAGGATTTCAATCATGTAAGAATATATATATATATATATATTTATATATACATATATATATATATATATATTTATATATACATATATATATATATATATAGAGAGAGAGAGAGAGAGAGATATGAGCATGAGAAGGAAAAATGAATGATTTTAATAAAAATATCTTTTATGAAAAGTGCTTTGAGCCACAATAGGTTGTTCAACAAATTTCTCTATTTTCAACTTTGAAAAAAGGAAAGTAAACATGGAGGGGTTTCCCCAAAACTCATGCACAATATAGATTTTGTAAGACAACCAATCAAGGCAGCTCATGGAGAGGAGAAAGTGGGAAATTAAACACAAAACAAAAATGGAAAAAATGTATTTTATAGAAATGAAGGGAATCACACACACAAGTGTAGGGGGGTTAGTGAAAAATCAAGAAGATGATTTTGTAGGGAAAAAGTAGGGGAGGTGGTTGAGTTCTAGTTCAAAAGGATAGAGGAATGAATCATTAAGGAAAAATATTTGATTCCTCCAATTCACCAGTCTGTCTAGTCGAATATTTAACAAAGGCTCAAGGTATGAACTGCTAATGTTTTAGAAACTTTGCTTAAATTAATCAATGGTTTATTTATTTCTTGATTCCTACTTGTGAGCCTTTGTGGTGCAGGAGCACCTAGAAGAACACCTAGGAAAATACTAAGAAATAGGAAGTAAGTTTGTTTTTTATGCATTTATATAAGGTCATGTTGACCATTGCATTATGTTTGAAGGTTAGGACCAAGTAGTGGTCAGGAGCTATTAGGAGTGGAAGAGTTGTGAGTTTAGACACTCATGGTGGGTAAGTTCTAGTAATTGGAAATAAAGCCCAAGATGTTGCTTTAAGCAATTTTGGCCTAAGGTGGTGGTTATGTCCAACCAAGGGGAAGGATAACCACCTTTTGAAACTTTATAAGGAGTGCCTCGACCTGTTTGAAGGGTTGGAAGTCTTTGTGAATGTTTGAAAAGTTTGTAATTTGACAATTTTCTTGAATGCTAAGCGAAGATAGTAGGAAATAACTGAATTTTTTGTATTGTGTTCTTGGTAGTGTGTTAATGGATTAACCAAGAATCTCGATACATGGGGAATGTGATCTAATTGATTTCTAAGCTTTGGTTGGGTCTGTAGGAAGTTGTTTCATTGGTTAAAGCTTTTAATTTCAGTTAACTAGGTTCTTATTTTTTTGGAAATTCTCACTGGCAAGCTGCAACAAATGGAGTCCTAGACCACCTTTCCCCTATACTTGGTGTATGGGATCTTGAAAGTAGTGGCTAGGCTCCATGCCTATATTTTTAGTAGGGTTAGGAGTCATTAGGAGGCAAGCAATCATGAGGAAAGTCTCTTCCTAAGCGAGCTTGGCAATACCTGGCTAGGAAGGACAATGCTAAAAAGCACATAACTTGCAGGGATGACTTCTCCAAGACAAACCCCATGATAGAAGTGTGGAAGGAGGTCTCAAAATGGTCTAGTACCAAGTAGGAGGTTCCAATAGTTCATTTTCTAGGCAAACTCTTTGACAGTCCAACCGGGTGGTCAGGAATTTGCCCGGCTAGGAAGGACAGTGCTAAAAAGCACATAACTTGCAGGGATGAATTCTCCAAGACAAACCACATGGTAGAAGTGTGGAAGGAGGTCTAATAGTGGTCTGGTACCAAGGAGGAGGTTCCAATAGTCCGTTTGCTAGGCAAACTCTTTGACAGTCCAACCGGGTGGTCAAGAATTGGCTCAAAACCCTACATTTTGCAAAGTTTAAGGACAGACTTGTGTACAGAAAGGCAAGGCCTAAAGCTTGGGGAATCTTGAAGAGGTTGGTATAGGGACCAAGAATACATGAAAGATATTTGAGGTTCTTTGGATGAGTTTGGAGAGATATCCACTTTTCTCGGGTTAGGAGAGCAAATAGGGGCTCTAGGCTTGTAGCCTTTTTAACCCCAAGTGAGGGTTTGGAAGGAGCAATGGAGAAATGGAGACTAATGGTTGTTCAAGAAGCCTAATAGGATGCTATGAAGCATGATAGCATATCTTTACACCCCTGCAAGGATCTAGTTGAGTGTTGTGTGTATTTGGCCTTTAGGGAAGATTAAGGGTTAAGGGTGAAACAAAGGTTAAGCACCAAGTATTGGTTGTGTTGTGTGACGTGGTTGGAAGAGGGGATGGCCAGTAGAACTAGGGGTATCTGCATATGAGTCAAGACCTATAGGTTGAGATGGTGGAGAGAGCCACCAAAGGGAGGTGCTAAGGTGTGACCTGGAGCATGGAACAGTGAGTGTTTCCATCCAAACCCTCTTACACCAGGTTGGTATCAGAGCAAGTTAAAGGTTTGGGATAGTGACTTGTATGTCAGAGGTTGAATCAAGTGGTTCCACAATCATGGTGACAAATGCTGAGTTGGAAAAGAAGGTTGAAGACCAAGAAGAAGATAATAGGAGACTAAGGGAAAGACTAGCACAATTGGAGGAGACATTGAGTAGTGTACTAAACAAGGACGATGAGGACAGCAATAGGGTACCAAAGAAAGAATAGGTTGCAGAGGAGGACAAGATCCCTGAACCTGACCCTTTTCTACAAGAGGAGCCTTTCTTGAAGGCACTAAAAGCTTTGAATGGAAAATCACTTGAAGGAGTACCATTATTTAGTGGGAAGTTGGAAGCTGACCTAGTCATGGATTGGATAGAAGGCATGGAGAACCATTTTGAATGTGATGGAGTTACTAAAGCACAGAGAGTAAACGTGGCCAAGTCTAGATTGAGAGGATCAGCCTTGACATGGTGGAAATTTATTCAAACAGAAAGAGAAAAGGAAGGTAAGAGGCCTATTTCAACTTGGAAGGGTATGGTTGCAAAGGTAAAAGAAGCATACATACCAGATGATTATGAAATTCAGTTACACAAGAAGAGACAAAGCTTGAGGCAAAGAGACCAAGATGTGAACACTTACACTGAGGAGTTCCAAAAACTTTGTATGAGGTCCAATGTCTCAGAAGATGAAATTCTCAAGGTGGCTAGGTATCTAAATGGCTTGAAGTGGAACATCCAAGAGGAGATGACTCTTCTAAGCCCTAAAATAGTACATCAATGCTATCAATTGGCTAACAAGATTGAGGAGAGAAGCAAGAGGAAGCAAGATTAGGCTTCTAAAGGCAGAGGCAAAGGAAAATATCAAAGAGATCAAAGAGGACAGTGAGGTGGCTACCAAGGTAGAGGAAATGACCAAAGAAACCAAGGAGAGTTTAAATCCATAGATCATGGCAATGAAACACCTTCTAGAGGAGGGTATAATAGAGGTAGAGGTTCTCAAGGAGGATCCAATAGAGGAAGAGAAGTAGGCAGGAGCAGTTCATACTTTACAAACATGAAATGCTATCATTGTAGTCAAGTTCGACATCCAACTTATAGGTGCCCGAAGAAAGCATCCTCATCAAGCAATGAGAAGAAAGTGGCTTATACACAAGAGGACACCATGATTCTAAGGCAACTGAGGTCAGTCATATTGAATCCGAGAATGGAGAGAGTTTGACGTTTAGAAGAGTTTTGATTAGACAACCGGTCAAAGAAGAACCAAAACAAAGGAGGGCTCTATTCAGGGTAAGGTGCAAGATACTTGGTAAATTATGCAAGGTCATAGTAGACTCAGGTTCCACAGATAATATTATCTTAGAGGAGGCAGTAACGAAATTGAAATTGAAGAAGGCACCCCACACTAACCCCTACAAGGTCACATGGCTTAACAAAGGGCAAAGTGTTTTGGTGAATGAACAAGTAATGGTGAAGTTTTCCATTGGAGGGTACAAGGACAAGTTAGTTTGTGATTTATTACCCATGGATGCATGTCATCTACTATTGGGTAGACCATGGCAATATGACAGCAGTGTTGTGTATGATGGAAAGGAGAATACAATCTCATTTAAGAAGGATGGAAAGACTTTTAAGTTGCAGTCATTGTCAGAGGAGGATGAAGGGCAGTCAAAGACACCAAGTGTGCTACTTATTAGTGGGAAAGAGTTCCTCAACACCCTACATGAAGGTGGAGAAGGATATGTAGTCTTGTTGCAATCCAAGGAGGAAGATAAGACTGAAAAACCAGTCATACCCGGAGTAGTCCAGAATTTGCTTGAGAGATATAAGGACATAGTAAGTGATGGTACACCTGCAATTTTACCTCCTAAAAGAGATATAAGTCACCAAATTGAATTCATACCTAGAGCCTCATTACCTAACAAAGCAGCATATAAGTTGACACCGGATCAGAATTTGGAAGTAGCTAGACAAGTGTAAGAGTTGGATCAGAAATTGATACAAAAGAGCATCAGCCCATGTGTAGTACCAGTAGTTTTGGAAACCAAGAAGGGAGGAAAATGGAGGTTATGTACTGATTCTAGAGCAATAAATAGGATCACAATTAGGTATAGGTTTCCTATTCCTAGAATTGAAGACTTAATGGATTGTCTTAGAGGAGCTCAATACTACACCAAATTGGATCTCAAAAGTGGATACCATCATATCAGAATTAAGGACGGTGATGAATGGAAGACAACATTCAAGACAACAGATGGATTATATGAGTGGAGAGTGATGCCATTTGGCCTTTCCAATTCCCCTAGCACATTCATGAGGCTCATGAATGAAGTGCTCAAAGATTTCACAGGAGTATTTGTGGTGGTATACCTTGATGACATCCTCATATTCAGCAAGACAACAGAAGAGCATTTGAAACATGTGGAGTTGGTTCTTAGAAGGTTGCAAGAGGAGAAGTTAGCAATCAATCTAGAGAAGTGTGAGTTCTTTAAGCAAGAGCTTGTATATTTGGGCTTTGTAGTGTCCAAAGGATCATTGAAGATGGATCCAAGCAAGGTGGAAGCAATCATAAATTGGCCTACACCAACAATAGGGACTGAGGTAAGAAGTTTCCATGGATTGGATCAATTCTATAGAAAATTCATAAGAAACTTTAGTGGTATATGTGCACCCATTCTAGAGACAATCAAGGGTGGATTGAAAACCAAGATTGTGTGGACTCAAGCAGCTGAGAGAGGGTTTGAGAAACTAAAACAAGAAGTGGAAACTCAACCCATACTCTTATTACCTAGTTTTGAAAAATTGTTCATTGCTGAGTGTGATGCAAGTGGAGTGGCAATAGGAGGAGTGCTAAGTCAAGAAGGCGGGCCTATAGCCTTCTTTAGTGAGAAGCTTAATGAAGCAAAGAAGAAATACTCAACCTATGACTTAGAACTTTATGATTTTGTTTAGTCACTTAGGAAATGGAGGCATTACCTTCTACCCAAGGAATTTGTAGTCTTCACTGACAATCAAGCACTTAGTTATATGAATACCCAAGAGAAGTTGAGCAATAGACACTTGAAGTGGGTGGAATACATCCAAGCTTTTACCTTCACCATCAAGCACAAGAAGGGATAGATGAATAAGGTAGCAAATGCCTTGAGTAGGAGGTTGTTGACAGTTTAAGAGATACAAGTGAAGAGCATAGGGATTGAAAGCTTTAAAGATCTCTATGGAGAGGATGAAGATTTCTCAGAGGCCTATAAGGTATGTTCTGACTTTGAGAATCATTTTCATAGTCAATATGCTAATTATACATTGCAAAGTGGATTATTGTTTAAAGGAAATCAATTGTGTGTTCCAAAAGGATCAATGAGAGAAAACCTCATTCAAGAGAAGCATAATGGCAGTCTTAGTGGACATTTTGGCATCAATAAGACATTAGAGCTAGCTCAAAGGTTTTACTATTGGCCTAAGTTGGCAAGATATGTTAGAAAGTATGTGGAACAATGTATTGTGTGTATGAAAGCTAAGGGAGGAGCTAGTAATGTTGGTCTTTGTCAACCCCTACCAATTCCTAATAGACCATGGGAGTGTGTGAGCATGGGTTTTGTGGTAGGCCTTCCTAAGACCAAGACTGGTTTTGACAGTGTGTATGTAGTAGTGAACAGATTTAGCAAAATGAGTCACTTTATTCCTTGCAAAACTACTCATGATGCCAGCTACATAGCTCATCTCTTCTTTAAGGAGGTTGTAAGGATTCATGGCTTACCTTTAAGCATTGTTTCAAACAAGGATGTTAAATTCATGAGTCACTTTTGGAAGACTCTTTGGAGCAAGTTAGGTACCAACCTATCTTTTGGATCAGCCTACCATCCTCAGACCGATGGCCAAACAGAGGTGGTTAACAGGGTGCTAGGTAACCTACTGAGGTGTCTAACAAAGGAATATGGACAGACATGGGATATGGTAATCTCACAAGCTGAGTATGCCTATAATGATAGTTTCAACTGGACCACAGGGAAGAGTCCTTTCGAGGTTGTGTATGGGATGCACCCAAGAGGTATTTTTGAGCTCAGAGATCTTGGAGCTATGGAGCATAGGAGTGGACATGCTGAAGACTTCACTCAGACCATGAAAGAGATCCAGGAGCAGGTGAAGAAGACAGTCATCGAAGCTACACAAAAGTTGAAGGAGAAGGTAGATTTGTCAAGGAAGGATGTGTGATTCGTAGTGGGTGAGTATGTCATGGTTCACCTCAACAAATCTAGGTTGTAGAAGGGAGTGTCAACCAAGCTACAAATGAAGAGAGTAGGACCCTGCAAGATATTGGCCAAGTATGGGAAAAATGCATACAAGGTTGAACTACCTACTGACTTAGGAATCTCTCTGATTTTCAATATAGCTGACTTGATCAAATATAAGGGAACAGTCAAGGAAATGGATCGGAACAGTCAAGAGATCTTCAAGGACATCAGCAACATACCCCTACCTACTCAGGACAAGCACCAAGCTGAAATGATCTTGGAATCAAGGGTACAAAAGTCTACAAGACACAAGGTGTACATGGAGCACCTTATCAAGTGGAAGAATAAGCATGAATCAAAAGCTACATGGGTACAAGAGGATTAGTTCAAGAAGCTTGGCATTGATTTTTCATTTCTCTCTCCTTCTACTTCATAGTGCTTGTGTAGGGAGGGGGAGAATGGTGCAGGAGCACCTAGAAGAACAACTAGGAAAATACTAAGAAATAGGAAGTAAGTTTGTTTTTTATGCATTTATATAAGGTCATGTTGACCATTGCATTATGTTTGAAGTTTAGGACCAAGTAGTGGTCAGGAGCTATTAGGAGTGGAAGAGTTGTGAGTTTAGACACTCATGGTGGGTAAGTTCTAGTAATTGGAAATAAAGCCCAAAATGTTGCTTTAAGCAATTTTGGCCTAAGGTGGTGGTTATTTCCAACCAAGGGGAAGGATAACCACCTTTTGAAACTTTATAAGGAGTTCCTCGACCTATTTGAAGGGTTGGAAGGCTTTGTGAATGTTTGAAAAGTTTGTAATTTGACAATTTTCATGAATGCTAAGCGAAGACAGTAGGAAATAATTGAATTTTCTGTATTGTGTTCTTGGTAGTGTGTTAATGGATTAACCAAGAATCTTGATACATGGGGAATGTGATCTAATTGATTTCCAAGCTTTGGTTGGGTCTATAGGAAGTTGTTTCATTGGTTAAAGCTTTTAATTTCAGTTAACTAGGTTCTTGTTTTTTTGGAAATTCTCACTAGCAAGCTGCAAAAAATGGAGTCCTAGTCCACCTTTCCCCTATACTTGGTGTATGGGATATTGAAAGCAGTGTCTAGGCTCCATTCCTATATTTTTATTAGGGTTAGGAGTCGTTAGGAGGCAAGCAATCATGAGGAAAGTCTCTTCCTAGGCGAGCTTGGCAATGCCCGGCTAGGAAGGACAGTGCTAAAAGCACATAACTTGCAGGGACGAATTCTCCAAGACAAACCCCATGGTAGAAGTGTGGAAGGAGGTCTCACAGTGGTCCGGTACCAAGGATGAGGTTCCAATAGTCTGTTTGCTAGGAAAACTCTTTGACAGTCCAACCGGGTGGTCAGGAATTTGCCCGACTAGGAAGGACAGTGCTAAAAAGCACATAACTTGCAGGGAAGACTTCTCCAGGACAAACCCCAATGTAGAAGTGTGGAAGGAGGTCTCACAATGGTCTGATACCAAGGAGGAGGTTCCAACAGTCCATTTGCTAGGCAAACTCTTTGACAGTCCAATCGGGTGGTCAGGAATTGACTCAAAACCCTACATTTTGCAAAGTTTAAGGACAGACCTGTGTATGGCAAGGCAAGGCCTAAAGCTTGGGGAATCTTGAAGAGTTTGGTATAGGGACCAAGAATCCATGAAAGATATTTGAGGTTCTTTGGACGAGTTTGGCGAGATATCCACTTTTTTCAGGTTAGGAGAGAAAATAGGGGCTCTAGGCTTGTAGCCTTTTTAACCCTAAGTGAGGGTTTGGAAGGAGCGATGGAGAAATGGAGACTAATAGTTGTTCAAGAAGCCTAATAGGATGCTAGGAAGCATGATAGAATATCTTTATACCCTTGCAAGGATCTAGTTGAGTGTTGTGTGTATTTGGCCTTTAGGGAAGATTAAGGGTCAAGGGTGAAACAAAGGTTAAGCACCAAGTATTGGTTGTGTTGTGTGACATGTTTGGAAGAGGGGATGGATAGTAGAACTAGGGGTATCTGCATATGATTCAAGACCTATAGGTTGAGTTGGTGGAGAGATCCACCAAAGGGAGTTGCTAAGGTGTGACCTGAAGCATGGAACAGTGAGTGTTTTCATCCAAACCCTCTTACACCACTTTGGTTTATCCATACTATGTAATCCACCTTACATTTCAATATTCATTATATTGCACTGTGCATCGGTCAAGGTTGGGAATGCTTTAGAATCATAACGTATCTCTTTTTCCTTTCCTAAATGACAATGGCTTTTATCGTTTCTCTATCGTTGAGCTAGGGGAAACCCTATTTTTTTGCTTTTTCATAGCCTCTTTACCGATTGTATGTTTCCAATTGATAATGTTTATCAATCTCACGCACCTCTAACTATGTTAAAATAGTAAGTCTTATGAATCAAATGTGGTTTTGATGGTCATAAACCCTCTTATTCTTGGGGTTTGCATGCATTCAAAAACCAATTTCACTATGTTAAGCTAACGGTTCACTATTATTGTAAACCCGATTCATTATATTATGTTAACTTTTTATTGTTATTAAAAACCCAAATCATTGTATTATATTATCATTTCACTATTAAGGTGAAACTAATTAATTGTATTATGTTATCATGTCACTATTAGTATGAACCCAATTCAAAGGATTATGTTATTGGTTCATCGTTAATATAACTCAACTCATTGTGATATGTAATTGTTTCATTGATAATGTGAAACCCAATTACATAATGTTATGGTATCGATTCACTATTAATGTGAACCTAATATCATAATCTTATGGTATCACTTCTATGATAATTTGAAACTAGAATTCATAGTGTTATGTCATTGTTCACTATTAATGTGAACTTGATCTCATTGTATATGTTACCATTTTAATGTGGTTGTGAAATCCAATTACATAATATAATGATATCACTTCATTGTTACTGTGAAACCCAATATCATTATGTTATGTTATCATTTATCTGTTAATGAGAAACTAGATTTCAATTTGATATGAATCATTTCACTATTAATGTGAAAGTCGATCCATTGTAATAAGACATTTTTCACTGTTAATATAAAACCCAATCTCATTATGAGATGTTATTGTTTAACTCTTAATGTGAGCCCGATTCTTTGTATTATGTTATCATTTTCTTGTTGCTCATAGGAAGCCCAAACCCATCATTTGTGTGACACCAAAATTCATTACCTATGAGGAGTGTGAAATCAATGCTATATGAAGCTTGATTCTTTGTTAAGTACAATTCAATTTCTTACTTATTATGAAGTCGACTCTATGTCATTAAATGTTCTTCTTTCGAGGAGTTAGAAAACTCGTGATAGGCATATATGAATAAACACTTCAATGACCTCAAAGTTCTAAAACACTACAAAATGTAGTATTTTTCCAGTCAGTATATGTTGGAGTATGGTGTTGTTATAAGAACAATCTTATGAATTCTCTGTGAAAAATATTATGATAATCCTATCAGTACTTTTGAAATAGAGTATTACTTGTGGAATCCATGGAACTACATGTTCTATTTAAATCCTTTTGTTTGGAAAATGGTTTTCTGGTAAACAATATTGTGTCTTTCTATACTTTACAAGGTAATGTAATTTGTAATGAACTTTCTGCAAAGGAAATGGATTTTTATTCTTATCTTAAAATAATTTATATGCCTACTTATTACAATAATGAAGACTGTATATGTGTATACACATAAACCAATTATGTAATACACATACATGTGATACACCTTCTTTAAAAAGTTTATTTATTTTCCTTAACTGAATATTATAAGTTTATTTTCATGTGGGAAGAAGTAAGGAAATATTTGAAATTTGTATGTTGATGCATGTGTGAAAATGTGCATTAAATTATTTTTCAATTGATAAACACAAAACATGTTACAATGACTTATTGTCTGATGTATAATATACAAAGTACTAAATTTGGTTAGTTTACTTTGCAATAAATTGTTGAATCCAAGATAGTCCAAGTGAAACTAAAGATGGGAAATATGTGTATGAAGGTAAATGATGAAATATATTGAAATGCATAATAAATAAATACAAATAAGTTATACCTTCATTTCTCCTTCCTCTTCATGGATTGAGCTCACAAGAAGTACCCATTTCTTGTAGATTTGCTCCAATGATTGAACGGATGTGGTTGCTCAATATTTTAGCTTTTTGATGGTAGGATGGAGATGTATTTGATGGAGATTTGAGAAAAATATGGATAGGTAGAATTTTTGTTGAAAGAATGAGAGCCAAGGCCTCATTATATAGGATTTTGGTGAGAGGAATCAATGGATAGGATTTATTGGCTAATGGAGGGTTCAGATTGATTGAGAAGGTGAGGTTTGGATCAAGGATGAGGATTGATTAGCCTTGTGAAAAGTTTCACAAGATGGATAGGGGTGAAATGGGGAGGTGTGCTCACACATGTGTGAGCACACATTGGGAAGAGAGGAATTAAAGAGATAGGGTGGCTTGTGCAAGATGTTAGGGTGGCTTGTGTAAGAGATAGGGTGGCTCATAGGGTGGCTTGTGTAAGATTTTAGTGGGGGTAGGTGATATGTAGGAATTTAAAATTAGGAAATAATCATAATGATGATTAGGTATGAGGGCTAGATCAATTAATCAAGGATTAATTGATTAATGAGGATAGGTTGAGTTAATAAACCAAGGGTTTATTAACTTAGGTGGAGTCAAAATTTGGAGAATGGGATAATGATGATTAGGATGGGGATAAGGTTAATTAATCAAGGATTAATTAACTTAGGAAAGGTTAGGGGATTTTAGAGGAATGAGGATAACGATTAGCCTTAATTAAATTAAAGGTGTTGGATAAAGGTAAATGGGAAATTAATCGAATAAATAACAAGTATTTATTGAATTATTAGGTTAGGATATGTTAAAATGAGGTTTGGATGGGTAAGGTCACATTTTAGGTGTCTACATAAACATACGCAGATTAAGTTCATAAAAAATTTCTGATTTAATATCTTAAGAAGGTTAGTTAGAATAGGGTGATCCCACAAAATTAGTTTACAATTTTTGGGAAATTTTATTTTTTGTTGAAATCACATATTTTTAGAAAATATAATGATTTAAGCCTTTAAAAGTTCCATTTTAAGTATTCCAATTGAAGAGGGTTTGATCGAACCACCTTGGATAGAACCCCACTAGTATTAAACCATACCTACAATACAGTCTCCTTTACACTTATCAAAATGCGGATAAAAAACCACTTTTGATTTACCTTTTGGGGGATCAAATGAATTCATTTAAAATTTATTTTTTGTAAGTATGTAGTCCTTATTACAAGCTTCCCAAAAAGTATAATTTTGAAAATTTAATTTTACTATTATATTTATTATTGAAAATCAAGCTCATTATTCTAGATATGTGGAAATATAGCAGATTATCAAAAAAAATTGAAAAATATGTGTGCAGCAGATATTGAAGTCCTTGATCCAACAAAAAAAATGAATTTCGATACATACAAAAAAAATTATGTGTTATATATGGTCCACCTATGTCTGAATTGTAATTGGTTTGACTTCAAAACTTGATTAAGGAAACAATATTCCATAAAACACTATGAAACCAATTAGAAGCACTAGATATCCTAGTTACAAATCTAAATTCAAAAAAAATTATAATTTTATCCTACATGGAAAAAAATTTATGTGTTATACGGTGAGCGTCACTCCTTAAAATGGTGTTTACTAAAAAAAACTAGTTTTTGAAGGAGATGGGAAAAGAAGTGTAATCTGATTCCAAAAAAAATGAAAATATATATATTTAGAATCTACAAAAATAATGTCACAAATCACTAGTTTGCATCATCTTCAAATTCCTCACAGTTTAGCCGCTATAGGTGTTCGAAGTGAAGATTTAGTTAGGAAAAATCAGTTCAATGTCCAGTTTGGCCAAAAATTGTAAACCAATATTGTGGGATCACCCAATAGCCTATTATAAATCAAATCGTATGTTTTCAAACTTGTTGAGTAGAAAGGGAGGGTGTTTCCTTTTAAATGTAGAAAGTTACTTTCTAGGACGGGTGCCAAAAATGGATTAATAGAGAGTTTATATTTTTCTTTTTCAAAAATCTATTATTTTGAAGTTGTATACAACTTATGCTTATCCAAGTGTTGGTGGCCCATAACATTGAATGGACTAATTTGTATGATGTAACTCTCTACCATTTCCTAACATTGATCTTCTATGTTTTGAATTTTTTTAGAAATTCTTGTAGTTATGTTAGGCGTGCACTAGATTCCACCTTACATATCATTTTCTTTTGTTAAGTATTTCATGTAGGGTCAAGTATTCTTCGAGTTAGGAAGAATTTTTGGGAAGCGTAGATTTATGGTTGGGTGGAAAAGTGTCTGAACCATGTTCTCGTCCACCAGATGTAGTGAGCATTGAAGAGGAATTACATGGAATTCCATATTTTGACTATTGTACTTGTACTATATGATGTAAAACTTGAGTTGACTATGTGGCAATGTTTGCCTAGTCAAACTCTGTAATTTGACAATTTGACATTTGGAAATTAATATAAATTATTATTTTGGATATGTTTTGCTATGATGAAAAATAGTTATTTGATTTATGTCTTTAATTTAATACTCATAATATCATAATTGATTTATTGATGTTATTTAAGAATGACACATTGCATCTACCTATATAAATAATCATTATAAAAGGGATGGAAGATAAACATGATAAAGACCATAATCAACAACACTATAAAAAATTAGTTCAAAACAAAAACTCTATCACCATTACATTTCCCATAGATGAGAACTAAATTTTCTTAAGAAAGCATTCTAAAGGACTACAATTCTACTGACCAATTGTAGAGAGAGTTTTATAAAAATTGGGTGTCTATGCATAATAGTAAAATATAAAACTTTGACACTTGTGTATTGATATTCAAACACATATTTTTTTAGCCCAAATAGAATTACAAACACCTTTTCCAAACTATATCATTTAAAATCCTCATTTCAAGAAAATGTAGCACCCAAACTAGAAGAAGATATGGCACCTAGTTTAGCAATTCTACAAAGGCACTTTACTATAGAAAGAAGTGGTTCCTAAGCGAGTATATATATGATGTGTTAAATTATTGTAAAGAAAGGAAAACTTTAAGAAACCCCCCCCTCGGTGAAGGTGTAAAATCCTGGAGAATCCTGTATACTTCCCAATAAAAAATATTAGTTTTTGTTGGTGAATTTTTTCATTCTTCAGGGAAAAAAATAATCCCGATTGGGGAATCTTTTATATTCACTAGAATTCTATGGAAAATCATGGTGAATTGCAATTTTTTTTAATCGAATAAAACATTTTTCATTGGCGATTAAAACCATTTTTCAAACCAGAAAAAAATTTCCATTGGCGATTAAAATCGTTTTTCAAAGAATTTTTTCCATGGTAGAATAATCTTGTTTTCAAAACAAAACAAAAAAAATTTTGGCGAATAAAACCATTTTTCAAAGAAAAAAATATATTTTCATTGGCGAATTAAACAAAATCTCAAACTAATAAAAAAAATCAGTGGCGAAATAAATAGATATGCCAATAAAAAATCATAGGGATCATTTGATGAATGTTTGATGGATGACTATAGTTGCATTCTGGAAGTAAATCTCTAAAGCACTAGACTTGCAAATTGAAAGCATTGGAATAACACTAGAACTGTTAGATGCAGACATGTGGTGAGATAAAGGCTCATCGCTCATCACTCATTCTATATTTTTAATGCCTCGATGTTGTACATTTCATTTAATTGAAATACTCAATCTTTTTGAAGAAAGTGTGATTGCCGTACTACTAGTGTTGGTAGTAGCAGTGGAAGTGATTAATGCCATATGTGATATGAACATCCAAAGAAATTTCTTAGATAGCTCATAGCTTTAATGAAACAAGATTTGTAATGATTTCATATCGTTTGAACTTTGAGTGGCACTGGTGATTTTTACAAATTTTGATAGCTTGTCAACTTGAGGTACAGTTGGCATGTAGCCAAACGTCAATCAAATTAAATATTTTAATTGTACAGAATCATGATTATCATTATACATAGGTTGGTAGCGGCATCGGTGGCCCATAAATAGGGATAGTGATTCAGTGACTAGTGGATAGTGTCATAAGGGTTTTTATTTTCTAGGGTTAATACGGATTCACGAAGAAGATGATGTGGTATTATTGGGGATACTATAAATTCTCTTGCCTATAGTTATGTAGTTATAGAGTATTCAGTAAAAGACAAATTTCTTTCAAGTTCAGAATAGGTAGAATTGGAAAGAAGTTTATTTGGTTAACCTAACTTCTCAGATAGGTTTTGAACCAAGATGAGGAGCTCTGATGAAGATAAGTGCTATACTAGTGCATGGAAGCTATGTGCAAAATATGGGAGTAGATTTTATTTTCCTCTTATATCTTAATAGCTCCCATTTCCCCAGCATGGTTGGCTAGGCAAGCCCCATGCATTTATTTTCAAAGAGACATTTGTATTACATCTTTTGCATGACTCTGGTTCTCAAAGGGGATAAGTACATTTCGTATCTTCACAATTCCCATTCCCCCAGAATGATTATAACCCCCTTCCCCTAGCATGGTTAGAAAATCCACCAACAGAAGCTTGGAATCATGCATTTATTTTCAGAGCCACATTTGTATTACGTTGTCACCAACAAAGGCTAGGAATCATGCATTTATTTTTAGAGTTACATTTGTAGTAAGTTTTCAGCAGCAAAAGCTTGGAAATTGGAATCAATTTGTAATCCATTGTAATGAGCAACAACTTGGAATAAATTATTAAATTGTGTCTATGCAAAGTACTAAAGTGACACACTGACATATGTTATTTATACAAAACAAGAGCTTTCCTGCTCTACAGCTACTCATCCTTAAAAAGATATGTAATAATGTGACATTGAAATTCAGTTGCAATAAAATAAATGGTTGTGTTGTGTTATTCTTCATTATTCATTTACACTTATAGTAAAGAGTTTTTTTTTGAGTTTAGAACTTCAGTGTCTATTAATATATTCAAATCATTTTTTTTCCTTTGAGAAATTAAGTAATATACTTTATGCAATATGCACTTGATAATTCATAGTTATATCAGGCCATTGGGGAGTGCAATCATTCATTCCATCGATGTTTATGTGTTACAATGATGTGCTTACTTTTTTTGACTCTATCGGTATATCAGAGAGCACACCTTATGAGTTAGCCTGATAGAGTATTGTTACACTGATACTAGGTTGTGAGCTATTTTCTTTGGGCCATTGGCGGGGCTGTGACGAGGGTTTCGCCGATAAAGCATTGTTAGGCCAATGCCAATGGTACTAAATTTTTTTAGGAATGGGGGAAGGACTACGAGTACGAGATTTCAAATCTTTTTATGGATGCAATGTAGACTATAATATGGATCTTGTCACACAAATTTCTATAATATGCATTCATCATAAAATCAAAGTGTGGTATATTTTTGTGGTATATCTATTTAAGAAATAAATGCATTTAGATTTAAAAGTAAAATAGAAAGCAATACAAATGAAAAAATAAAGTTGTCATCAAAGTGACAGAAAACATTATAAACACTAAATGGTGTCGTTATTGATTTCTAATTTTTTTTTGATACATAAGACTCATATTTTATTAATATAAGTCTGAAGTACATGCATCTACCATGTAGGTAATTTAAGAAAAAATATATCATTCTACCCCTCCCATCATAATTCCATTTACAGCAGCCAAATGATATCAAAACAGACCCTATTAAATACTAAATAAAAAATCCCATTAGTAATATTGACATTGATTAACCAAACGAGACTGACAAAACATAGATGAACCAAAAACTATCTATGAGACAAAAAAGAACTATCACCGATTCGCCAGTTTATAGAAATTTATTTAACCGTGTAAATTCTTTGAAATCCTCCTTCCAATCCTCACTGTCGACCGCCATTAGACCAAAGAACGTTTTTAGAAAAATCATAGCAACCGCGACAATCATTTGATGGAGCATTAATCTAGGTCCTTGCAAATCCAAGAGAAATGGGTATATCTTCACCGTATCCTTCGTTCCTACTCTCTCCATGTCGTAAGGTTGCAGGAAACCTCTACCTTCTACCACCACATGAAGAATCTCATCCATCCCTCCAAGCAAGTCGTATTTAAACATTTTGAGCATTAAGCTTCTAGGTTCCGCTTTCGACAACAAGTTATCCAATAGAGAGGCTAAGAACCAAGAAGAGACCTGCAAATTATCTCTTCCATACTCTCTACTTTCCAGGTGGCTGGAACCCAGAACCATTTTCACAGCTACTAACACCAACAACTCATAGTTTAATAGAGTTTTCTTGAGCCTTTGGTTTGTGATGGCCCTAAAGGAATTCAGGCTCTCTGTCATTTGAAGCGATATGGGGGTATCGGCCCCAAACCGAGCCAAGTCTTCCACAGAAACCTCAATGACATTGATAGGCTTGGAAGACCTGGCCATTCGGCTCTGCACTAAAAACTCTCGGTAGAAAAAGAAACTACACTTTGACTCTTCACACAAAAGTCATTCAGTAATGAAATGCACATAGCGATAGGCTTGCAAACTTAAACCTCCAGAATCACCCTATAACCATTAGATTTAGAAAGATCAACGGTTAAGAATATGCAACTTGTAGACATAAGATGTTTCATTCACTTTAATATTCCAATTTTAAATTTTCGAGAAAAAAGGAATTTAAAGCACTTTGTACTACTAAGTGTCAAGTGATTTTTTTAAGTGAGAGGGTCAGCACACGGGGAGATTTTTTTAAGCCCTTTGCAACGTTAAGTTACCAACCCCTTAGCCTTGATGCCAATCCTAGTGCACAAAAGTTTAAAACACATGTGTCATGTTTATTTTTTTAAGTTAATATCATAAATTACTCAAGTTTCAACCGTTGGATGAACATTCGATGTATGGTTGTAGTTGCATTCCATAATGAAATGCACAGAGCGATGGGCTTGCCAACTTAAACCTCTGAATCACCTATAACCATTAGATTTAGAAAGATCAACGGTTAAGAATTGACAACTTGTAGACCTAAGATGTTTCATTCACTTTAAATTCTAATGTTCCAATTTTGATAAACAAAGCACTTTGTACTGCTAGGTGTACACTGTCAAGTGATATTATTTTTAAGTGAGAGGGTCGACACACGGTCAGATTTTTTCAAGTCCTTTGCAACATTAAGTTACCGGCCACTTGGCCTTGATGCCAATCCTAGTGCACAAAATTTTAAAACAACTTTAAAACACATGTGTCATGTTTATTTTTTTAAGTTAATATCATAAATTACTCAAGTTTCAACCATTGGATGAACCTTTGATGTATGGTTGTAGTTGCATTTCGTAATGAAATGCATAGAGTGATGGGCTTGCGAACTTAAACCTCCAGAATCACCCTATAACCGTTAGATCTAGAAAGATCAACAGTTAAGAATTTGCAACTTGTAGACCTAAGACGTTTCATTCACTTTAATGTTCCAATTTTGAGAAACAAAGCATTTAAAGCACTTTGTACTGCTAAGTGTCAACTATCAAGTGTCAAGTGATTTTTTTTTAAGTGAGAGGGTCAGCACACGGTGAGATTTTTTCAAGTCCTTTGCAACATTAAGTTACTGGCCCCTTGGCCTTGATTCCAATCCTAGCGCACAAAATTTTAAAACAACTTTAAAACATATGTGTCATGTTTATTTTTTTAAGTTAATATCATAAATTACTCAAGTTTCAACCATTGGATGAACATTTGACATATGGTTGTAGTTGCATTCCATAATGAAATGTATAGAGTGATGGGCTTGCCAACTTAAACCTCTAGAATCACCCTATAACCATTAGATTTAGAAAGATAAATAGTTAGGAATTTGCAACTTGTAGACCTAAGACATTTCATTCACTTTAATGCTCCAATTTCAAGAAAAAAAAGCATTTAAAGCACTTTGTGCTGCTAAGTGTCAATTGTCAAGTGAATTTTTTTTAATTGAGAGGGTCAGCACATGGGGAGATTTTTTCAATTCCTTTGCAATGTTAAGTTACTGGCCCCTTGGCCTTGATGCCAATCCTAGCACACAAAAGTTTAAAACAACTTTAAAACACATGTGTCATGTTTATTTTTTTAAGTTAATATCATAAATTACTCTAGTTTCAACCGTTGGATGAAAATTTGATGTATGGTTGTAGTTGCATTCCGTAATGAAATGCCCAAAGCGATAAGCTTGCAAACTTAAACCTCCAGAATCACCCTACAACTATTAGATTTAGAAAGATCAACGGTTAATAATTTTAAACTTGTAGACCTAAGATGTTTCATTCACTTTAATGTTCCAATTTCGAGAAAAAAAAGCATTTAAGGCACTTTGCACTTTGAAATTGTACAGTGATTTTTCTTTTAAGTGAGAGGGTCAGCACACGAGGACATTTTAGTCTTCACTCTTCAGATTGCTCATTGCAGTGTACCACCTTGTTTTGGATTCCACAATTCCACTTCCAACAAAGCCATTCCAGTTTCCACGATTGTCAACATTAATCTTTTCAATAGTCGGGACTCAAAATCTAGGTAAGTGAAAGAATTCCTACGGCTATGTTTCATTGTGACATTTCTTAAAATCTTATTTTGTTAGTTTGAAGTTTGGGTTTAGAGACTTAAGAATTAATAAAAATTAAGGAGGACTAATAGGTATTATGGAATTCAAATTTCACCAACTTCACATTGTATAAGCATGTCTACCACTAGTACCACTAGAACAATGTCCGATAAAAAAATACATTATGTAGAATTGCTTAAAACCCCAGGTTTCATTGATGGGTACCATGATATTTATGATCCTGAAATCTATGGTAGGCATACCTCAGAACTTAGATTTTCATCTCAGAATAAGGCTGCAAAGCAAACACAAGTTAATATTATTTTTGCACCATGGGTAACTGGATTAGGGTGCATGATGTTACTTGAGGTTTTCTCTTGCCCAAAATCTATCATGGTCTATGCCTAAAATTATGATGATAACAAAAGAGAAATTGTTAATAAAGATAGCCAAGAAGAATTGTTATCCATTAATGCAAAAGAACTTGGAAAAGTGTTGGGGTTTATAATCGAAGAATTTGGAAACCACCACATTGACCTAGAAAAGCTTGCTAGTGATTATGAAGCAGTGGAAGAAAGGCTGAAAAATGATTTCTTAAATAAAATAATTAAGGATAGAAACAAATTGAAAGGTGATCATAAGCCTCCTTATAATTTGGATATTTTTAAACCATGGGTTTAGGATACTATTTCCATGCTAGCATTTTGCCTCGGTCTGGATAGCAATTTGGAAGTGGGTGCAAGCCTCCTTGAAATGGTATATAATATCCATTATGCTGATGAACATGTCAAATATAATTATACTCAACACATTGTAGAATCCATGCATAAACAATTTTTAATGATTAAATCAGGTTCCACAAAGACATTTAGGTTCACAACCTACTTGTGCTATCTTTTTCTATTCAAATTTAGAGGAATGTTTCAGACCAACAAGCTTCAAATTCAGCCCTACAGTAATGCAGAGGAAAATAAAATGGCTCTAGTATATGAATGGACCACTGAGATAAGGATGCATGATTCTCGAAGGAACTACAGTCATTTTGTAGACTAATTTTTGGCTCCATTGCATCAAGTAATTACAAATAATCCAATGCCTAGATTGCCTATGTCATGTAGAAATTGCATGCAACTAGGAAAAGAAATACAATTGGCTGATTGGTACTTAATGGAAGAATATACTGTGCTAAGATTTTATGGATCGGGAGTACAGCCATACAAACTTCCAATACATGTGACATAAAGGGTTTTTGCATTGGAATATGTAAGGCAGGTGCAGAGTGTTGATGAACTACACTTTCTCAGTCAGCAAAAGAAGACCTTATTTCCTTCTTTACCTTTTTCATGTGGAGGGTTCACATTCGAGAGAAAAGCATTTAGTGTGGCACATAATCTTTTGATTTTTTTGATTTTGATGCTATCTGTCACTAGCAGTATGATCCATGTGACATCATTAAATCAATGATTGTGGCCAATAAGAATGTTGCAAGTAGAATTCAACATCAAAGTAAACCCTTGCTTGAAAACTTGAGAAACAAGGATTCTTGGGATGAGGTCAAAATAGCAATGGAGAAAAGTGCTTCTGAGAATGGTATTTCTTTTGAACAATTGTCAGCAGAAATTATGGCATTGCACCGAAAGAGAATCAGGACATACAACAATTTTTATGAAAAAAGTGAAAACATCTAGTAGAGTAAAAATTCCAAGTTCTCTAGAGAAGGAAGTTACAGATAAAAAATGGTCATGATAAAAAATTATTGCCTTTTGGTCTATGAGGAAGGACCTAGGTGATCCAAGAGCTCTTGCAGAGTATGGAGCTAACAAAGAAGATAAAGAGTTATCAAATTGTGGAATATAGAGCATCCTGATGAAAATGGAAACAAAGAAAGTGATGATGAATCTAATGATGATAGGGAAGAAGTAGAACAAAGCCATGGCAATTACAAACCTGGTTTAAGTGAGGCCGCAAAAGAAGCATATGCTTCAGCATATACTTCAAGAGTAGCCATACTTGAAAAAATTGGTTATGAAGGTGGTCCTTTTGGGTCCCAAAGACAAGGCCCTTGGACGGTAACAAATGTTGAGCATAGAAAACCAATTGATAAATCTGGCCTTGGGCTTGGAGGTGAAAAAGTAGACCAAGGGCATACAAGTCAAACTCAATTTGTTAGAGCTTCTAATCCTCATCCTCATGGTCAGATACAATCACAACTAGGACATGCCCATGGTGGAGAGCTTAGTGCAATTGGGAGTGCCATTTGTGGCGATGGTATGGGTAGTAGTACTAGTAGTGGTCAAAATGTGCTATAACAACAAATTACACACAAGAGGAAAACAATACAAGATACCACAGAAACACCAGGTGATCAAGGCAATCAAAAGAGGAAAAGGATTTTGACAGGTCCAAGTCACACTATCAGTGGATCCACCACAAATGAGTTATTTTCAGGCACTCCCCCAGTTCCAGTTAGTGTGGTTGCGACATCATTAGCAACTGCAAGTATTCCTATTCCTTCACCATTCAAGCATTCCATTGTTTCCGCCTCCCCAAGTTATGATTTCATTGAAGAGTTTAAAAAGAAATCAGACTTGAATAAAAAAGAAAAGAAGCAACTGATGGAGAGTGCGTCTGCTGTAACTTCAGAGACTACAACAACCATGGTATTACCCACATTTGACACAAATAAAGAAATCATGGAGTACACAATTGTTGTTCCCACAGTTCAAAACAAACCAACAAATCAGATGGATCGATCTGAATACCAGGTAACCAATTTTCAATTAGATTTTTCTTACCTAAAAAATACTGACAAAATTAATGTATCAAAGAAGAACAATGAATTGGTGTACACATCATTGCTAAAGCAAGATAGAGAGAAGAAAAGGTTGCAGACCCAAATAGAAAAGTTACAGGCAGACCTAGCAAGTGAGAAAGCAAAGAGGAAAGCAACAGATAACAAGAGCAATGAATTAGAAAAAAAAATAAAAAAATTTACCTCTACATCAACAAGCAAAGAGGATAAACCAAATGAGATAGAAGTGAATTACCTGAAGTGAAGGCTAGATGAGAGCAACAAGAAATATGATGAGGAAAAATCCACTTCAAAAAAATTAAGACTAAGCATTGTGAATGGAAATGCACAGTGGGAACAAAAATTGGAGAAACAGAGAAAAACAAATGAAAGATTGGAGACAGAGCTGACGGAAGCAAAAGAAGAAATTAAGTCTTCTCAAAATAGGTTATTTGTATTTTGTAGAGATACAGTGAGACATATGAAAAAAAAGATCTGGGATGAAATAATGCAGAGGTTTGATCATTTGTGTGACATGTTTCAATTGATTGATGCTACCAGACAACATTATAAGAAGCTCAACAAATATTTAGTGGACAACAAAAAGGTGTTGGAATTAGATAAATCTGCAAATGAAGTTCTACAAACAGTCTACAAAGCCAGTGACAATGATCTGAAATCAAAAGGGATTACTAATCGGATTGAAACCTCAATGAAGTTGTCATCTATCATTGAAAAGTGTTCGAGAATGTCTGGAACAAAGGAATATTTGCATTTGGTTGCAGACAAGATGAAGGTGGTGGATGAAAAGGTAAGGAACTTCACAGAGCTTGGTTTTCCAGAGGCTTTTGACACAAATGAGTGATTCATTGGAAAGAATGGTTTCAGAAAGAAGATGGAAGGTGCAAGGAAGATTGATTTGGACCAGTTTCCTCATAACCAAGATGTGAACTATTTGGAGTCCATCAGAACACTAATAACCTTGAATGCAAAATTGACTGAAGAATTCAAGATAGGTTCCACTTCCAATTACAATCATGAAATGTTAACAAAATTTCAAGTCAAACACCATCAGTTAGAAAAAATAGAAATTCCACCACCTAAAGAGTGGAAGTTGCTAGAAAAGGTGATACAGTGACTTGATTTTTAATTTTTAATCTTTGATAATATGAGTTTCCAAGTTCCAACTCAGCTCCGTGCAGACTTGTCTTTGGGCATTGGCAAGATTTTGCATTGCCAATGCCTATATGTACTCCTTCATGTGAAAATCAATAAAAAAGCTCAAATTCATACTTCAGTAATGTGATGATGTTCAATTATCTGTATTATTTATTTTATCATTTGAAGAAAAAGTTTGTGGTTTCAAATACGAGATACACATTAATGATTAAACGATTGTTGATGTTCATTGTTGTATATGCTACTAATACTATTGTTAAAATATTATTAAGCATTGAGTTGAGTGATGAATCACTGAGTACATGTTCAAGTTTTACTTTTAACACAATTAAAATATGAACTATAAGGTGATGAACTGTTAGCTCATTATATTTACTTCTTGGTAGAGCTTCCAAGTTATGGATGTTGAACTATTAGCTCATTGTATTTACTTCTTGGTAGAGCTTCTAATTTATGGATGTTGAATTGTTAGCTTCTGTTATGTTGGGACTAAAAATCTTGATCAATATCCACCAACTTACACCTCACCCACATCCCACATACTACAAAAATACACTAAATTTGATTTTATGATTAGTACAAATTGCAGAGATTTGTGTGACAAGATCCAATTTGTGGCCCACATTACTACTTGATCATGTCCATAAATAAATCTAAAACCCCATGGTCACAACCCCTATTCCTGAAGATTCCAATTCAATGTACTGGAAAATTAAATGTACTTCCACACACTCAATTTGAATAACATAAACATCCACTTTGGAGACAACCAAATAAGTTAATAACATATAAGCATATGAATCCACAACAGTTCAACACTCGAAATAAAATCAGTAATTATGTGTAACCTTCTCCATTGTATTGATGTTCAAAGTTCAAATGATATGCATTATAAAAATAGTTTATGATATGAGATGGATGGGCGAATTGGTGCAATCTATTATCTATCTTCTTACTATTTTCTACTCTAAAGTCTAACTAAAAATGATGTGATGATCTCCTATTCGGGTCTTGATCTCTCTTATATATGAGAGGCAACAAGATACAAACCCCTTACAGAAATTCATGATGTTTGACAACTAAACATAACTCAAATTATAAATAAAACAATGTCGCAGGTGAATGCACTGATCTGTTAATCTCCAAGCAGAAGCCTGTGACTACCTAATATCTGTTCAAAGCTTCTACTCCATGATAGGGCACTCATCATGCTGTCGGCTGGCGTTCTTACTCTTAATTTGATGGCTGTCCCATTGAATCTGATTCTAACACATCTATAGTTTGGCTAATAAATAGATTGACTACAGAGAGGTGATGGATGTACTCCTGTCCAGCATAGGTGTCCACATTAGAGATCACCTTTTTCATATCATATTCCATAGACATTATTTTTTCGAGTTTCTTATGAGTGTTTTGTAAAACCATATCCTCGTCATTTATTTCTTGCAATGCAGCAGTTAGAAGCCTAACAATCTCTTCCTTCCAATCATCATATTCTCACGGATTTCCAATGCCATTATGAAGTGTCAGGAGTGGGACTAAATCAAAGCAGTCAAAATCTTCCCTAAGCCTATTATGATATCCATTATGTGATTCTACCAGCTTGTTATATGTCAGCAATATTTGTCCGTCATGACATTCTTATCTACGAGCTCCTTTTTTTCTCCATCATTCTAGGCTGCAATTGTTCATTCTCCACCAATGAAATGCGTGTCTATTTGAATACTTTCCAATATTCATCAGCACACTTCATTATTTTGTTGAATATTTCTTTTATCATTTCAAATATAGTTTTATATTTGATGGTTTTCACTTCTTTCTCCAATTCTTTGCATTTCCCCTAGGTTTTCAGATGGTAATTCTTCCAATAGGTTGCATCAACCAATGCATCAAGCACTCTCTTATCTTTTTCAAGCCATGGGGAGTACAACTTTGATGTGGAGTAGGAAGATGTTCTTTCTCTCTGATTTTCTAGCTCCTTCTTCAGTTTGTCATTTTCCTTAATCAGTTTTTCGATCTGTGCTTTGGTAAATTTTGCCACATTTATGTTCAATTCTATTGTCTCCATAGGGTTGGTATCCCCTACTCGTTGAACCAAGAGATGTCCAAACACTTGGTTTGGATTACTAATTATAGTAGGTCTTTTATCATGGGGATATTGTGACCAAATAAGCAAGGTGGCTTCGTCTGTGTTGTACCCAGATCTTGAATACATTTTATCACTTGCTTCTTCTGTTAAGTTCATTGTCTTATCCCCTCTTTTTCTAAAGCTATCAAATACAATTGAAGAGCTAATAACCCACCCTGGAAGGAGCAACACTCTAGCTTCTTGAAGAAATTCCCTTCCTCTTTCAAGAGTGATGGACTCCATTTCCTTATCTACCTCCCTTTTCAATTCCTCTAGAGTGGTTTCCCCTTGTTTAGGAGTGATATCTTGTATCTTTTATCTCATTTGTCTGCCTTTATATTCATAAACAAATGATTT
>CM021100.1:759060848-759142605 GCA_007115665.2 Sequoiadendron giganteum
AAACCAAGAAGGGAGGAAAATGGAGGTTATGTACTGATTCTAGAGCAATAAATAGGATCACAATTAGGTATAGGTTTCCTATTCCTAGAATTGAAGACTTAATGGATTGTCTTAGAGGAGCTCAATACTACACCAAATTGGATCTCAAAAGTGGATACCATCATATCAGAATTAAGGACGGTGATGAATGGAAGACAACATTCAAGACAACAGATGGATTATATGAGTGGAGAGTGATGCCATTTGGCCTTTCCAATTCCCCTAGCACATTCATGAGGCTCATGAATGAAGTGCTCAAAGATTTCACAGGAGTATTTGTGGTGGTATACCTTGATGACATCCTCATATTCAGCAAGACAACAGAAGAGCATTTGAAACATGTGGAGTTGGTTCTTAGAAGGTTGCAAGAGGAGAAGTTAGCAATCAATCTAGAGAAGTGTGAGTTCTTTAAGCAAGAGCTTGTATATTTGGGCTTTGTAGTGTCCAAAGGATCATTGAAGATGGATCCAAGCAAGGTGGAAGCAATCATAAATTGGCCTACACCAACAATAGGGACTGAGGTAAGAAGTTTCCATGGATTGGATCAATTCTATAGAAAATTCATAAGAAACTTTAGTGGTATATGTGCACCCATTCTAGAGACAATCAAGGGTGGATTGAAAACCAAGATTGTGTGGACTCAAGCAGCTGAGAGAGGGTTTGAGAAACTAAAACAAGAAGTGGAAACTCAACCCATACTCTTATTACCTAGTTTTGAAAAATTGTTCATTGCTGAGTGTGATGCAAGTGGAGTGGCAATAGGAGGAGTGCTAAGTCAAGAAGGCGGGCCTATAGCCTTCTTTAGTGAGAAGCTTAATGAAGCAAAGAAGAAATACTCAACCTATGACTTAGAACTTTATGATTTTGTTTAGTCACTTAGGAAATGGAGGCATTACCTTCTACCCAAGGAATTTGTAGTCTTCACTGACAATCAAGCACTTAGTTATATGAATACCCAAGAGAAGTTGAGCAATAGACACTTGAAGTGGGTGGAATACATCCAAGCTTTTACCTTCACCATCAAGCACAAGAAGGGATAGATGAATAAGGTAGCAAATGCCTTGAGTAGGAGGTTGTTGACAGTTTAAGAGATACAAGTGAAGAGCATAGGGATTGAAAGCTTTAAAGATCTCTATGGAGAGGATGAAGATTTCTCAGAGGCCTATAAGGTATGTTCTGACTTTGAGAATCATTTTCATAGTCAATATGCTAATTATACATTGCAAAGTGGATTATTGTTTAAAGGAAATCAATTGTGTGTTCCAAAAGGATCAATGAGAGAAAACCTCATTCAAGAGAAGCATAATGGCAGTCTTAGTGGACATTTTGGCATCAATAAGACATTAGAGCTAGCTCAAAGGTTTTACTATTGGCCTAAGTTGGCAAGATATGTTAGAAAGTATGTGGAACAATGTATTGTGTGTATGAAAGCTAAGGGAGGAGCTAGTAATGTTGGTCTTTGTCAACCCCTACCAATTCCTAATAGACCATGGGAGTGTGTGAGCATGGGTTTTGTGGTAGGCCTTCCTAAGACCAAGACTGGTTTTGACAGTGTGTATGTAGTAGTGAACAGATTTAGCAAAATGAGTCACTTTATTCCTTGCAAAACTACTCATGATGCCAGCTACATAGCTCATCTCTTCTTTAAGGAGGTTGTAAGGATTCATGGCTTACCTTTAAGCATTGTTTCAAACAAGGATGTTAAATTCATGAGTCACTTTTGGAAGACTCTTTGGAGCAAGTTAGGTACCAACCTATCTTTTGGATCAGCCTACCATCCTCAGACCGATGGCCAAACAGAGGTGGTTAACAGGGTGCTAGGTAACCTACTGAGGTGTCTAACAAAGGAATATGGACAGACATGGGATATGGTAATCTCACAAGCTGAGTATGCCTATAATGATAGTTTCAACTGGACCACAGGGAAGAGTCCTTTCGAGGTTGTGTATGGGATGCACCCAAGAGGTATTTTTGAGCTCAGAGATCTTGGAGCTATGGAGCATAGGAGTGGACATGCTGAAGACTTCACTCAGACCATGAAAGAGATCCAGGAGCAGGTGAAGAAGACAGTCATCGAAGCTACACAAAAGTTGAAGGAGAAGGTAGATTTGTCAAGGAAGGATGTGTGATTCGTAGTGGGTGAGTATGTCATGGTTCACCTCAACAAATCTAGGTTGTAGAAGGGAGTGTCAACCAAGCTACAAATGAAGAGAGTAGGACCCTGCAAGATATTGGCCAAGTATGGGAAAAATGCATACAAGGTTGAACTACCTACTGACTTAGGAATCTCTCTGATTTTCAATATAGCTGACTTGATCAAATATAAGGGAACAGTCAAGGAAATGGATCGGAACAGTCAAGAGATCTTCAAGGACATCAGCAACATACCCCTACCTACTCAGGACAAGCACCAAGCTGAAATGATCTTGGAATCAAGGGTACAAAAGTCTACAAGACACAAGGTGTACATGGAGCACCTTATCAAGTGGAAGAATAAGCATGAATCAAAAGCTACATGGGTACAAGAGGATTAGTTCAAGAAGCTTGGCATTGATTTTTCATTTCTCTCTCCTTCTACTTCATAGTGCTTGTGTAGGGAGGGGGAGAATGGTGCAGGAGCACCTAGAAGAACAACTAGGAAAATACTAAGAAATAGGAAGTAAGTTTGTTTTTTATGCATTTATATAAGGTCATGTTGACCATTGCATTATGTTTGAAGTTTAGGACCAAGTAGTGGTCAGGAGCTATTAGGAGTGGAAGAGTTGTGAGTTTAGACACTCATGGTGGGTAAGTTCTAGTAATTGGAAATAAAGCCCAAAATGTTGCTTTAAGCAATTTTGGCCTAAGGTGGTGGTTATTTCCAACCAAGGGGAAGGATAACCACCTTTTGAAACTTTATAAGGAGTTCCTCGACCTATTTGAAGGGTTGGAAGGCTTTGTGAATGTTTGAAAAGTTTGTAATTTGACAATTTTCATGAATGCTAAGCGAAGACAGTAGGAAATAATTGAATTTTCTGTATTGTGTTCTTGGTAGTGTGTTAATGGATTAACCAAGAATCTTGATACATGGGGAATGTGATCTAATTGATTTCCAAGCTTTGGTTGGGTCTATAGGAAGTTGTTTCATTGGTTAAAGCTTTTAATTTCAGTTAACTAGGTTCTTGTTTTTTTGGAAATTCTCACTAGCAAGCTGCAAAAAATGGAGTCCTAGTCCACCTTTCCCCTATACTTGGTGTATGGGATATTGAAAGCAGTGTCTAGGCTCCATTCCTATATTTTTATTAGGGTTAGGAGTCGTTAGGAGGCAAGCAATCATGAGGAAAGTCTCTTCCTAGGCGAGCTTGGCAATGCCCGGCTAGGAAGGACAGTGCTAAAAGCACATAACTTGCAGGGACGAATTCTCCAAGACAAACCCCATGGTAGAAGTGTGGAAGGAGGTCTCACAGTGGTCCGGTACCAAGGATGAGGTTCCAATAGTCTGTTTGCTAGGAAAACTCTTTGACAGTCCAACCGGGTGGTCAGGAATTTGCCCGACTAGGAAGGACAGTGCTAAAAAGCACATAACTTGCAGGGAAGACTTCTCCAGGACAAACCCCAATGTAGAAGTGTGGAAGGAGGTCTCACAATGGTCTGATACCAAGGAGGAGGTTCCAACAGTCCATTTGCTAGGCAAACTCTTTGACAGTCCAATCGGGTGGTCAGGAATTGACTCAAAACCCTACATTTTGCAAAGTTTAAGGACAGACCTGTGTATGGCAAGGCAAGGCCTAAAGCTTGGGGAATCTTGAAGAGTTTGGTATAGGGACCAAGAATCCATGAAAGATATTTGAGGTTCTTTGGACGAGTTTGGCGAGATATCCACTTTTTTCAGGTTAGGAGAGAAAATAGGGGCTCTAGGCTTGTAGCCTTTTTAACCCTAAGTGAGGGTTTGGAAGGAGCGATGGAGAAATGGAGACTAATAGTTGTTCAAGAAGCCTAATAGGATGCTAGGAAGCATGATAGAATATCTTTATACCCTTGCAAGGATCTAGTTGAGTGTTGTGTGTATTTGGCCTTTAGGGAAGATTAAGGGTCAAGGGTGAAACAAAGGTTAAGCACCAAGTATTGGTTGTGTTGTGTGACATGTTTGGAAGAGGGGATGGATAGTAGAACTAGGGGTATCTGCATATGATTCAAGACCTATAGGTTGAGTTGGTGGAGAGATCCACCAAAGGGAGTTGCTAAGGTGTGACCTGAAGCATGGAACAGTGAGTGTTTTCATCCAAACCCTCTTACACCACTTTGGTTTATCCATACTATGTAATCCACCTTACATTTCAATATTCATTATATTGCACTGTGCATCGGTCAAGGTTGGGAATGCTTTAGAATCATAACGTATCTCTTTTTCCTTTCCTAAATGACAATGGCTTTTATCGTTTCTCTATCGTTGAGCTAGGGGAAACCCTATTTTTTTGCTTTTTCATAGCCTCTTTACCGATTGTATGTTTCCAATTGATAATGTTTATCAATCTCACGCACCTCTAACTATGTTAAAATAGTAAGTCTTATGAATCAAATGTGGTTTTGATGGTCATAAACCCTCTTATTCTTGGGGTTTGCATGCATTCAAAAACCAATTTCACTATGTTAAGCTAACGGTTCACTATTATTGTAAACCCGATTCATTATATTATGTTAACTTTTTATTGTTATTAAAAACCCAAATCATTGTATTATATTATCATTTCACTATTAAGGTGAAACTAATTAATTGTATTATGTTATCATGTCACTATTAGTATGAACCCAATTCAAAGGATTATGTTATTGGTTCATCGTTAATATAACTCAACTCATTGTGATATGTAATTGTTTCATTGATAATGTGAAACCCAATTACATAATGTTATGGTATCGATTCACTATTAATGTGAACCTAATATCATAATCTTATGGTATCACTTCTATGATAATTTGAAACTAGAATTCATAGTGTTATGTCATTGTTCACTATTAATGTGAACTTGATCTCATTGTATATGTTACCATTTTAATGTGGTTGTGAAATCCAATTACATAATATAATGATATCACTTCATTGTTACTGTGAAACCCAATATCATTATGTTATGTTATCATTTATCTGTTAATGAGAAACTAGATTTCAATTTGATATGAATCATTTCACTATTAATGTGAAAGTCGATCCATTGTAATAAGACATTTTTCACTGTTAATATAAAACCCAATCTCATTATGAGATGTTATTGTTTAACTCTTAATGTGAGCCCGATTCTTTGTATTATGTTATCATTTTCTTGTTGCTCATAGGAAGCCCAAACCCATCATTTGTGTGACACCAAAATTCATTACCTATGAGGAGTGTGAAATCAATGCTATATGAAGCTTGATTCTTTGTTAAGTACAATTCAATTTCTTACTTATTATGAAGTCGACTCTATGTCATTAAATGTTCTTCTTTCGAGGAGTTAGAAAACTCGTGATAGGCATATATGAATAAACACTTCAATGACCTCAAAGTTCTAAAACACTACAAAATGTAGTATTTTTCCAGTCAGTATATGTTGGAGTATGGTGTTGTTATAAGAACAATCTTATGAATTCTCTGTGAAAAATATTATGATAATCCTATCAGTACTTTTGAAATAGAGTATTACTTGTGGAATCCATGGAACTACATGTTCTATTTAAATCCTTTTGTTTGGAAAATGGTTTTCTGGTAAACAATATTGTGTCTTTCTATACTTTACAAGGTAATGTAATTTGTAATGAACTTTCTGCAAAGGAAATGGATTTTTATTCTTATCTTAAAATAATTTATATGCCTACTTATTACAATAATGAAGACTGTATATGTGTATACACATAAACCAATTATGTAATACACATACATGTGATACACCTTCTTTAAAAAGTTTATTTATTTTCCTTAACTGAATATTATAAGTTTATTTTCATGTGGGAAGAAGTAAGGAAATATTTGAAATTTGTATGTTGATGCATGTGTGAAAATGTGCATTAAATTATTTTTCAATTGATAAACACAAAACATGTTACAATGACTTATTGTCTGATGTATAATATACAAAGTACTAAATTTGGTTAGTTTACTTTGCAATAAATTGTTGAATCCAAGATAGTCCAAGTGAAACTAAAGATGGGAAATATGTGTATGAAGGTAAATGATGAAATATATTGAAATGCATAATAAATAAATACAAATAAGTTATACCTTCATTTCTCCTTCCTCTTCATGGATTGAGCTCACAAGAAGTACCCATTTCTTGTAGATTTGCTCCAATGATTGAACGGATGTGGTTGCTCAATATTTTAGCTTTTTGATGGTAGGATGGAGATGTATTTGATGGAGATTTGAGAAAAATATGGATAGGTAGAATTTTTGTTGAAAGAATGAGAGCCAAGGCCTCATTATATAGGATTTTGGTGAGAGGAATCAATGGATAGGATTTATTGGCTAATGGAGGGTTCAGATTGATTGAGAAGGTGAGGTTTGGATCAAGGATGAGGATTGATTAGCCTTGTGAAAAGTTTCACAAGATGGATAGGGGTGAAATGGGGAGGTGTGCTCACACATGTGTGAGCACACATTGGGAAGAGAGGAATTAAAGAGATAGGGTGGCTTGTGCAAGATGTTAGGGTGGCTTGTGTAAGAGATAGGGTGGCTCATAGGGTGGCTTGTGTAAGATTTTAGTGGGGGTAGGTGATATGTAGGAATTTAAAATTAGGAAATAATCATAATGATGATTAGGTATGAGGGCTAGATCAATTAATCAAGGATTAATTGATTAATGAGGATAGGTTGAGTTAATAAACCAAGGGTTTATTAACTTAGGTGGAGTCAAAATTTGGAGAATGGGATAATGATGATTAGGATGGGGATAAGGTTAATTAATCAAGGATTAATTAACTTAGGAAAGGTTAGGGGATTTTAGAGGAATGAGGATAACGATTAGCCTTAATTAAATTAAAGGTGTTGGATAAAGGTAAATGGGAAATTAATCGAATAAATAACAAGTATTTATTGAATTATTAGGTTAGGATATGTTAAAATGAGGTTTGGATGGGTAAGGTCACATTTTAGGTGTCTACATAAACATACGCAGATTAAGTTCATAAAAAATTTCTGATTTAATATCTTAAGAAGGTTAGTTAGAATAGGGTGATCCCACAAAATTAGTTTACAATTTTTGGGAAATTTTATTTTTTGTTGAAATCACATATTTTTAGAAAATATAATGATTTAAGCCTTTAAAAGTTCCATTTTAAGTATTCCAATTGAAGAGGGTTTGATCGAACCACCTTGGATAGAACCCCACTAGTATTAAACCATACCTACAATACAGTCTCCTTTACACTTATCAAAATGCGGATAAAAAACCACTTTTGATTTACCTTTTGGGGGATCAAATGAATTCATTTAAAATTTATTTTTTGTAAGTATGTAGTCCTTATTACAAGCTTCCCAAAAAGTATAATTTTGAAAATTTAATTTTACTATTATATTTATTATTGAAAATCAAGCTCATTATTCTAGATATGTGGAAATATAGCAGATTATCAAAAAAAATTGAAAAATATGTGTGCAGCAGATATTGAAGTCCTTGATCCAACAAAAAAAATGAATTTCGATACATACAAAAAAAATTATGTGTTATATATGGTCCACCTATGTCTGAATTGTAATTGGTTTGACTTCAAAACTTGATTAAGGAAACAATATTCCATAAAACACTATGAAACCAATTAGAAGCACTAGATATCCTAGTTACAAATCTAAATTCAAAAAAAATTATAATTTTATCCTACATGGAAAAAAATTTATGTGTTATACGGTGAGCGTCACTCCTTAAAATGGTGTTTACTAAAAAAAACTAGTTTTTGAAGGAGATGGGAAAAGAAGTGTAATCTGATTCCAAAAAAAATGAAAATATATATATTTAGAATCTACAAAAATAATGTCACAAATCACTAGTTTGCATCATCTTCAAATTCCTCACAGTTTAGCCGCTATAGGTGTTCGAAGTGAAGATTTAGTTAGGAAAAATCAGTTCAATGTCCAGTTTGGCCAAAAATTGTAAACCAATATTGTGGGATCACCCAATAGCCTATTATAAATCAAATCGTATGTTTTCAAACTTGTTGAGTAGAAAGGGAGGGTGTTTCCTTTTAAATGTAGAAAGTTACTTTCTAGGACGGGTGCCAAAAATGGATTAATAGAGAGTTTATATTTTTCTTTTTCAAAAATCTATTATTTTGAAGTTGTATACAACTTATGCTTATCCAAGTGTTGGTGGCCCATAACATTGAATGGACTAATTTGTATGATGTAACTCTCTACCATTTCCTAACATTGATCTTCTATGTTTTGAATTTTTTTAGAAATTCTTGTAGTTATGTTAGGCGTGCACTAGATTCCACCTTACATATCATTTTCTTTTGTTAAGTATTTCATGTAGGGTCAAGTATTCTTCGAGTTAGGAAGAATTTTTGGGAAGCGTAGATTTATGGTTGGGTGGAAAAGTGTCTGAACCATGTTCTCGTCCACCAGATGTAGTGAGCATTGAAGAGGAATTACATGGAATTCCATATTTTGACTATTGTACTTGTACTATATGATGTAAAACTTGAGTTGACTATGTGGCAATGTTTGCCTAGTCAAACTCTGTAATTTGACAATTTGACATTTGGAAATTAATATAAATTATTATTTTGGATATGTTTTGCTATGATGAAAAATAGTTATTTGATTTATGTCTTTAATTTAATACTCATAATATCATAATTGATTTATTGATGTTATTTAAGAATGACACATTGCATCTACCTATATAAATAATCATTATAAAAGGGATGGAAGATAAACATGATAAAGACCATAATCAACAACACTATAAAAAATTAGTTCAAAACAAAAACTCTATCACCATTACATTTCCCATAGATGAGAACTAAATTTTCTTAAGAAAGCATTCTAAAGGACTACAATTCTACTGACCAATTGTAGAGAGAGTTTTATAAAAATTGGGTGTCTATGCATAATAGTAAAATATAAAACTTTGACACTTGTGTATTGATATTCAAACACATATTTTTTTAGCCCAAATAGAATTACAAACACCTTTTCCAAACTATATCATTTAAAATCCTCATTTCAAGAAAATGTAGCACCCAAACTAGAAGAAGATATGGCACCTAGTTTAGCAATTCTACAAAGGCACTTTACTATAGAAAGAAGTGGTTCCTAAGCGAGTATATATATGATGTGTTAAATTATTGTAAAGAAAGGAAAACTTTAAGAAACCCCCCCCTCGGTGAAGGTGTAAAATCCTGGAGAATCCTGTATACTTCCCAATAAAAAATATTAGTTTTTGTTGGTGAATTTTTTCATTCTTCAGGGAAAAAAATAATCCCGATTGGGGAATCTTTTATATTCACTAGAATTCTATGGAAAATCATGGTGAATTGCAATTTTTTTTAATCGAATAAAACATTTTTCATTGGCGATTAAAACCATTTTTCAAACCAGAAAAAAATTTCCATTGGCGATTAAAATCGTTTTTCAAAGAATTTTTTTTCCATTAGTGAATTAATCTTGTTTTCAAAACAAAACAAAAAAAATTTTGGCGAATAAAACCATTTTTCAAAGAAAAAAATATATTTTCATTGGCGAATTAAACAAAATCTCAAACTAATAAAAAAAATCAGTGGCGAAATAAATAGATATGCCAATAAAAAATCATAGGGATCATTTGATGAATGTTTGATGGATGACTATAGTTGCATTCTGGAAGTAAATCTCTAAAGCACTAGACTTGCAAATTGAAAGCATTGGAATAACACTAGAACTGTTAGATGCAGACATGTGGTGAGATAAAGGCTCATCGCTCATCACTCATTCTATATTTTTAATGCCTCGATGTTGTACATTTCATTTAATTGAAATACTCAATCTTTTTGAAGAAAGTGTGATTGCCGTACTACTAGTGTTGGTAGTAGCAGTGGAAGTGATTAATGCCATATGTGATATGAACATCCAAAGAAATTTCTTAGATAGCTCATAGCTTTAATGAAACAAGATTTGTAATGATTTCATATCGTTTGAACTTTGAGTGGCACTGGTGATTTTTACAAATTTTGATAGCTTGTCAACTTGAGGTACAGTTGGCATGTAGCCAAACGTCAATCAAATTAAATATTTTAATTGTACAGAATCATGATTATCATTATACATAGGTTGGTAGCGGCATCGGTGGCCCATAAATAGGGATAGTGATTCAGTGACTAGTGGATAGTGTCATAAGGGTTTTTATTTTCTAGGGTTAATACGGATTCACGAAGAAGATGATGTGGTATTATTGGGGATACTATAAATTCTCTTGCCTATAGTTATGTAGTTATAGAGTATTCAGTAAAAGACAAATTTCTTTCAAGTTCAGAATAGGTAGAATTGGAAAGAAGTTTATTTGGTTAACCTAACTTCTCAGATAGGTTTTGAACCAAGATGAGGAGCTCTGATGAAGATAAGTGCTATACTAGTGCATGGAAGCTATGTGCAAAATATGGGAGTAGATTTTATTTTCCTCTTATATCTTAATAGCTCCCATTTCCCCAGCATGGTTGGCTAGGCAAGCCCCATGCATTTATTTTCAAAGAGACATTTGTATTACATCTTTTGCATGACTCTGGTTCTCAAAGGGGATAAGTACATTTCGTATCTTCACAATTCCCATTCCCCCAGAATGATTATAACCCCCTTCCCCTAGCATGGTTAGAAAATCCACCAACAGAAGCTTGGAATCATGCATTTATTTTCAGAGCCACATTTGTATTACGTTGTCACCAACAAAGGCTAGGAATCATGCATTTATTTTTAGAGTTACATTTGTAGTAAGTTTTCAGCAGCAAAAGCTTGGAAATTGGAATCAATTTGTAATCCATTGTAATGAGCAACAACTTGGAATAAATTATTAAATTGTGTCTATGCAAAGTACTAAAGTGACACACTGACATATGTTATTTATACAAAACAAGAGCTTTCCTGCTCTACAGCTACTCATCCTTAAAAAGATATGTAATAATGTGACATTGAAATTCAGTTGCAATAAAATAAATGGTTGTGTTGTGTTATTCTTCATTATTCATTTACACTTATAGTAAAGAGTTTTTTTTTGAGTTTAGAACTTCAGTGTCTATTAATATATTCAAATCATTTTTTTTCCTTTGAGAAATTAAGTAATATACTTTATGCAATATGCACTTGATAATTCATAGTTATATCAGGCCATTGGGGAGTGCAATCATTCATTCCATCGATGTTTATGTGTTACAATGATGTGCTTACTTTTTTTGACTCTATCGGTATATCAGAGAGCACACCTTATGAGTTAGCCTGATAGAGTATTGTTACACTGATACTAGGTTGTGAGCTATTTTCTTTGGGCCATTGGCGGGGCTGTGACGAGGGTTTCGCCGATAAAGCATTGTTAGGCCAATGCCAATGGTACTAAATTTTTTTAGGAATGGGGGAAGGACTACGAGTACGAGATTTCAAATCTTTTTATGGATGCAATGTAGACTATAATATGGATCTTGTCACACAAATTTCTATAATATGCATTCATCATAAAATCAAAGTGTGGTATATTTTTGTGGTATATCTATTTAAGAAATAAATGCATTTAGATTTAAAAGTAAAATAGAAAGCAATACAAATGAAAAAATAAAGTTGTCATCAAAGTGACAGAAAACATTATAAACACTAAATGGTGTCGTTATTGATTTCTAATTTTTTTTTGATACATAAGACTCATATTTTATTAATATAAGTCTGAAGTACATGCATCTACCATGTAGGTAATTTAAGAAAAAATATATCATTCTACCCCTCCCATCATAATTCCATTTACAGCAGCCAAATGATATCAAAACAGACCCTATTAAATACTAAATAAAAAATCCCATTAGTAATATTGACATTGATTAACCAAACGAGACTGACAAAACATAGATGAACCAAAAACTATCTATGAGACAAAAAAGAACTATCACCGATTCGCCAGTTTATAGAAATTTATTTAACCGTGTAAATTCTTTGAAATCCTCCTTCCAATCCTCACTGTCGACCGCCATTAGACCAAAGAACGTTTTTAGAAAAATCATAGCAACCGCGACAATCATTTGATGGAGCATTAATCTAGGTCCTTGCAAATCCAAGAGAAATGGGTATATCTTCACCGTATCCTTCGTTCCTACTCTCTCCATGTCGTAAGGTTGCAGGAAACCTCTACCTTCTACCACCACATGAAGAATCTCATCCATCCCTCCAAGCAAGTCGTATTTAAACATTTTGAGCATTAAGCTTCTAGGTTCCGCTTTCGACAACAAGTTATCCAATAGAGAGGCTAAGAACCAAGAAGAGACCTGCAAATTATCTCTTCCATACTCTCTACTTTCCAGGTGGCTGGAACCCAGAACCATTTTCACAGCTACTAACACCAACAACTCATAGTTTAATAGAGTTTTCTTGAGCCTTTGGTTTGTGATGGCCCTAAAGGAATTCAGGCTCTCTGTCATTTGAAGCGATATGGGGGTATCGGCCCCAAACCGAGCCAAGTCTTCCACAGAAACCTCAATGACATTGATAGGCTTGGAAGACCTGGCCATTCGGCTCTGCACTAAAAACTCTCGGTAGAAAAAGAAACTACACTTTGACTCTTCACACAAAAGTCATTCAGTAATGAAATGCACATAGCGATAGGCTTGCAAACTTAAACCTCCAGAATCACCCTATAACCATTAGATTTAGAAAGATCAACGGTTAAGAATATGCAACTTGTAGACATAAGATGTTTCATTCACTTTAATATTCCAATTTTAAATTTTCGAGAAAAAAGGAATTTAAAGCACTTTGTACTACTAAGTGTCAAGTGATTTTTTTAAGTGAGAGGGTCAGCACACGGGGAGATTTTTTTAAGCCCTTTGCAACGTTAAGTTACCAACCCCTTAGCCTTGATGCCAATCCTAGTGCACAAAAGTTTAAAACACATGTGTCATGTTTATTTTTTTAAGTTAATATCATAAATTACTCAAGTTTCAACCGTTGGATGAACATTCGATGTATGGTTGTAGTTGCATTCCATAATGAAATGCACAGAGCGATGGGCTTGCCAACTTAAACCTCTGAATCACCTATAACCATTAGATTTAGAAAGATCAACGGTTAAGAATTGACAACTTGTAGACCTAAGATGTTTCATTCACTTTAAATTCTAATGTTCCAATTTTGATAAACAAAGCACTTTGTACTGCTAGGTGTACACTGTCAAGTGATATTATTTTTAAGTGAGAGGGTCGACACACGGTCAGATTTTTTCAAGTCCTTTGCAACATTAAGTTACCGGCCACTTGGCCTTGATGCCAATCCTAGTGCACAAAATTTTAAAACAACTTTAAAACACATGTGTCATGTTTATTTTTTTAAGTTAATATCATAAATTACTCAAGTTTCAACCATTGGATGAACCTTTGATGTATGGTTGTAGTTGCATTTCGTAATGAAATGCATAGAGTGATGGGCTTGCGAACTTAAACCTCCAGAATCACCCTATAACCGTTAGATCTAGAAAGATCAACAGTTAAGAATTTGCAACTTGTAGACCTAAGACGTTTCATTCACTTTAATGTTCCAATTTTGAGAAACAAAGCATTTAAAGCACTTTGTACTGCTAAGTGTCAACTATCAAGTGTCAAGTGATTTTTTTTTAAGTGAGAGGGTCAGCACACGGTGAGATTTTTTCAAGTCCTTTGCAACATTAAGTTACTGGCCCCTTGGCCTTGATTCCAATCCTAGCGCACAAAATTTTAAAACAACTTTAAAACATATGTGTCATGTTTATTTTTTTAAGTTAATATCATAAATTACTCAAGTTTCAACCATTGGATGAACATTTGACATATGGTTGTAGTTGCATTCCATAATGAAATGTATAGAGTGATGGGCTTGCCAACTTAAACCTCTAGAATCACCCTATAACCATTAGATTTAGAAAGATAAATAGTTAGGAATTTGCAACTTGTAGACCTAAGACATTTCATTCACTTTAATGCTCCAATTTCAAGAAAAAAAAGCATTTAAAGCACTTTGTGCTGCTAAGTGTCAATTGTCAAGTGAATTTTTTTTAATTGAGAGGGTCAGCACATGGGGAGATTTTTTCAATTCCTTTGCAATGTTAAGTTACTGGCCCCTTGGCCTTGATGCCAATCCTAGCACACAAAAGTTTAAAACAACTTTAAAACACATGTGTCATGTTTATTTTTTTAAGTTAATATCATAAATTACTCTAGTTTCAACCGTTGGATGAAAATTTGATGTATGGTTGTAGTTGCATTCCGTAATGAAATGCCCAAAGCGATAAGCTTGCAAACTTAAACCTCCAGAATCACCCTACAACTATTAGATTTAGAAAGATCAACGGTTAATAATTTTAAACTTGTAGACCTAAGATGTTTCATTCACTTTAATGTTCCAATTTCGAGAAAAAAAAGCATTTAAGGCACTTTGCACTTTGAAATTGTACAGTGATTTTTCTTTTAAGTGAGAGGGTCAGCACACGAGGACATTTTAGTCTTCACTCTTCAGATTGCTCATTGCAGTGTACCACCTTGTTTTGGATTCCACAATTCCACTTCCAACAAAGCCATTCCAGTTTCCACGATTGTCAACATTAATCTTTTCAATAGTCGGGACTCAAAATCTAGGTAAGTGAAAGAATTCCTACGGCTATGTTTCATTGTGACATTTCTTAAAATCTTATTTTGTTAGTTTGAAGTTTGGGTTTAGAGACTTAAGAATTAATAAAAATTAAGGAGGACTAATAGGTATTATGGAATTCAAATTTCACCAACTTCACATTGTATAAGCATGTCTACCACTAGTACCACTAGAACAATGTCCGATAAAAAAATACATTATGTAGAATTGCTTAAAACCCCAGGTTTCATTGATGGGTACCATGATATTTATGATCCTGAAATCTATGGTAGGCATACCTCAGAACTTAGATTTTCATCTCAGAATAAGGCTGCAAAGCAAACACAAGTTAATATTATTTTTGCACCATGGGTAACTGGATTAGGGTGCATGATGTTACTTGAGGTTTTCTCTTGCCCAAAATCTATCATGGTCTATGCCTAAAATTATGATGATAACAAAAGAGAAATTGTTAATAAAGATAGCCAAGAAGAATTGTTATCCATTAATGCAAAAGAACTTGGAAAAGTGTTGGGGTTTATAATCGAAGAATTTGGAAATGTCCACATTGACCTAGAAAAGCTTGCTAGTGATTATGAAGCAGTGGAAGAAAAGGAGAAGATTGCTTTCTTAAATAAAATAGTTCAGGACAGAAACAAATTGAAAGGTGATCATAAGCCTCCTTATATTTTGGATATTTTTAAACCATGGGTTCATGATACTATTTCCATGCTAGCCTTTTTCCTTGGTCTAGATAGCAATTTGGAAGTGGGTGCAAGCCTCCTTGAAATGGTATTTAATATCTATTATGGTGTTCAACATGTCAAATATAATTATATTCAACACATTGTAGAATCCATGCATAAACAATTTTTAATAATTAAAGTAGGTTCCACAAAGACATTTAGGTTCACAACCTACTTGTGCTATCTTTTTCTATTTAAATTTAGAGGAATGTTTCAAACCAACAAGCTTCAAATTCAGCCCTATAGTAATGTTGAGGAAAATAAAATGGCTCCAATATATGAATGGACCACTAAGATAAGGATGCATGATTCTCGAAGGAACTACAATCATTTTGTAGACTACTTTTTGGCTCCATTACATCAAGAAATTACAAATAATCCAATGCCTAGATTGCCTATGTCATGTAGAAACTGCATGCAACTAGGAAAAGAAATACAATTGGGTGATTGGTACTTAATGGAAGAATATAATGTGCTAAGATTTTATGGATCGAGAGTACAACCATACACACTTCCAATACATGTGACAAAAAGGGTTTTTGCATTGGAATATGTAAGGCAAGTGCAGAGTGCTGATGAACTACACTTTCTTGATTAGCAAAAGAAGACCCTATTTCCTTCTTTACCTTTTTCATGTGGAGGGTTCACATTCGAGAGAAAATCATTTGGTGTGGCACATAATCTTTTGAATTTTTTTGACTTTGATGTTATTTGTCACTGGAAATATGATCCAAGTTACATCATTAAATCAATGATTATGGCCAATAGGAATGTTGCAAATAGAATTCAACATCAAAGTAAACCCTTGCTTCAAAACTTGAGAAACAAGGATTCTTGGGATGAGGTCAAAATAGCAATGGAGAAAAGTGTTGTTGAGAATGGTATTTCTTTTGAAAAAATTTCAGCAGAAATTATGGAATTACATCGAAAGACAATCAGGACATACAATAATTTTTATGAAAAAAGTGATAAAACATCTAGTAGAGTAAAAATTCCAGGTTCTCTAGAGAAGGAAGTTACAGATAAAAATTGGTCATGATAAAAAATTACTTCCTTTTGGTTTATGAGGAAGGAGCTAGGTGATCCAAGATCTCTTGCAAAGTATGGATATAAAGAATAAGATAAAGAGTTTAGCAAATTGTGGAATATAGAGCATCCTAATGAACATGGAAACAAAGAAAGTGATGATGAATCTAGTGATGATAGGGAAGAAGTAGAACAAATCCATGCCAATTACAAACCTAGTTTAAGTAAGGTTGTACAAAAGAAGCATATGCTTCAGCATATACTTCAAGAGCAACCATAGTTGAAAAAATGGGTTATGAAGGTGGTCCTTTGGGGTCCCAAAGATGAGGCCCTTGGACGGTAACAGATGTTGAGCATAAAAAACTAGTTGATAAATCTGGCCTTGGGCTTGGAGGTGAAAAAGTAGACCAAGGGCATACAAGTCAAGATCAATTTGTTAGAGCTTCTAATCCTCATCCTCATGGTCAAATACTATCACAACTAGGACATGCCCATGGTGGAGAGCTTAGTGCAACTGGAAGTGCCATTGGTGGTGATGTGAAATATACCAAGCCAAATTTTTTGCTTTTTCAATTACAACAAGGATAGCAGCAATACACAATCGTTAGGGTTAGAATTTAAAACCAAAGGATGCTAAAATAACTCGACGTCAAGCATGTGCTTTCCAAACCGAGACGGAGTGGGAGCTACCATATGACGGAGATGTTAAAGATGCTGAATTAACTCGACGTCAAGAATGTGCTTTCCAAACTAGGATGGAATGGGAGCTACCATATGACGGAGATGCTAACTATGCTGAAAGTAAACTCAACACCAAGTATGTGCTACCCAATTCTAGAGTGGAAATGAGGCGACCATATGGCGGAGATATACAGAAATACAATGCAGCTTCAGAATGTAAAGTAAGATTAAGAGAAATGCTGACAGTACTACTGTTCAGCTTACAAAATATCAAAAGATGCCTGCAATAAACAAGATTAGAAGCTCTCCACTGCTGCAGTAATAGATATGATCATTCCAAGGTTAATTATGACCTTCCAGATACAACTCTTCACCAAAATGCAGATTACTCAAGACTGATATAACAGAACAGCAACGTAATATGCATAACCAGCAACCCTAGAATCCACTAAAATGCTCACAACTCACTCAATACTTGCCAGAATGACATGAGACCTGATGCAAACGAAAGCTATAATGATGGCAATGAGGACTAGACCAAGAAACAGCTAACAAATCGAAGTATTCTTTTTTCTAAACATTTGCCAGGCAGACCAGAATGGTGCGGCCAATAGAGAGAAGCGATTTTGCTTTTAAAAAATAAACACTCAATATTAAAATCTGAATCTTTGCAAGAAGGGTCGCCCCTATCAAGGAAACTCAATGAATCAATACCCAGAACGACTGTATTTTTATTTTCAGATTTATGAGTGAAACTACAGATTCAGCTTGACTTCAGCAACTTCAAAATGAGACTGAAATGCAAATCTAGAACTCCAAAAATGCAAGATACTCAACTGAAATGCAAGACAAACCTATTACAAACTATCTCTCAACTAGTTGCTATCTTTCAAGCAAGAAGAAGAGCCAAGCTAGGAGGCATTCATTCCTCGAAGCAATCCCAAAGCCATTCCGGCAGCATAACAATATCATAAAACATAAGATAAGAAATGAAGAGCAACTGCCTCCTTATATAGACTTGAGAAGGCTCTCCAGAAACTTCTAGAAGATGTGCCCTAATTCCCTTTTGAATTTGACTTCTTTTCCCTCCAAGTTTGAGCGACCCCTTTTTCCAAGGCTAAATTTGACTTTATTAAAAATCATTTCTTCATAAAATAGGGGTCCAATTTCACTTGAGCATTTAGACTTTAGAAAGATCAAAATAAATCATCATGTGATGACCACCCTCCAAGTCCCCTTCTTTAAAACAACTTTTAAGTCATATTACTAGGACAAGGGGTTATTTTATAAAATAAAACATTATTGACTTAAAATAGCCTATTTCTCCAAAATGAACCCCTTAAGCCAAAAATCGGAGTTACCCAATGAACTGCCAGAAGAGGAAAGTTGACTGAGCTGATGCTGACTGGACCACTGCTAAAAATAGAATTTACTAAAAATAGTAAATTCCTAAAGGTGCTCAAAATGCCAAGAAAAACATACCACTGCGAAGCTCTCTGAAAACCCAGAAAGAATCCGCAATCCAAACACCCAAATTCCAACAAGTAGAACCCTGAATCTTCAAGAGAACCCACCAAATAGTCAGAAACCCTAATTCTGCCCCTGACCTGTCGACAATGCATCGAGAAAAGGCCATCAATCCTTGAAAGGTGTAGTGCTAAAAATAGGGACATTACAGTCCGCCCTTCCCAAAATTGCTTGTCCCCAAGCAATACAACCACAACTCCGGAAAATTTAAGACTGATCCATACCAAAACAAGTATGATCCCAGGTTCCCAAGTCTGTCTCAGGAAGGACCCACCATGCCAAAGCTGCACCACTCTGATCACATCAGTGAAAACTTCATGCCAATGTTGCACTACCCTTCCTTGTAACTCCAAAGTGTTACCATCCATGATACTCAAACTGAAAGATCTTAAAGGACTAAGATCAATATCATGCAAAATCTCATGTCCACAATGTCCTGAATTAACAATATCAACCATACTACTGTCAATCACAATTCTAAGCAATAGGGAAGATAGTCTACTCAACTCAAAATCGAACTCCTCAGCATACCTCCACATGGTAACAAACGGAACCATGACTGCAAATGTGACATCTTCAAATCTTCTTGCAAAGAGGAAGGCAATCCTTTGCAAGAGTGCAACAAATTCATACTCATGACTCCACATGAATTCCCTATGCCTCAACTGAATTATCATGGCACAACTATGAATTCTGAAGAATTTTTTCACAATTCCAACCACAAGAGTCTCCAAAGTGGCCGAAAAACACGCTAAAGCCATCTCCATCAGAAAACTACCACTTCTTTGATCGGGAGTGAGGAACCAACTCTCCTGAATGAAAGTAACTCCATAAGTAAGGTGGCTCGTCTGCCTCCAACCAGCAAGCTCGTGTCTCAAAATCTGCTCTTGTCTAAGTTGAAAGTCACTCCCAAGAACTACCGATCGATGAACTCTCCAACCCATATTCAAAATTTCTCTCCAATCCATTTGTTGATGAACAAACAGAACCATCAAGTAGCTAGAAAAGAAGGGAACAACTTCAACAAATCTGGAAATTTGATCCTTATCCCTCCAAAAGTCATTTCCATACGTAATAAACTCTATCAAGCCACATTGAGGATCCCAAATATGGATACCCAACTGAAGATGATTTCCAACGTACTGAAAAGAAAACTCAATACATTCCCGATTGTTAGTCAAAACCAAGTGCATACTCATGAATCCCTGAAACCAATTCCTGATAGTGTTCACATCTGTGGAACACGAAACAAATGTTGTCTTCAATCCAAACTCCAAAAATGGACTAGTTTGAGCCCAAACATCATTCCACCCAAGGGATAGATTGTCAAGAGTGCCAACACCGGTTTTAGGTCTGCTTTTCCTCCATTCCTCATGAGTAGTCGGTCTGAAATCATCACTCCTTGCTACTGTAATGAAGTTACCAGCAGCTACCACAACTTGTCTCATCAACATCTTGATGTCATAGATGTTGAAATTACCTTGCTTCGACACCTCCCATATGGAATCTTCACCCTTGATCCCACTTATGCATTCATTACTAATCAACAGACGTGGCACTTCCTCATGGATTGATATCAAAGCATCCAAGCACTGAAAACCAAGCTCAATCTCTTTCTCTGTTTCATCTTCCATCTCATAGAGAGGATTGTCATAATCTTCCTCATCACCTTCTTCAAAGAGAGGATTGTCAAAAACTTGGAAGTTATTCCATCCATCTTGCTGATCCAAATCTGCACTTGTAACTTCAGTCCTTCTTGTGAGACCTTCAAGGTCAAACTCTTCTCGAAGACTATCAAGCTCACAAATTACTTGCTTGATTTCTTCGGCTTTATGTGCATTCTCTTGCTTTGTGAAAATTTTGAAATCAGCAAACTGATTTCCTACCTCCATTAATGCCATTTGAGTTTCTTCCAACGTAACTCTTGTTGATTCAAACTCCAGATAAAGTTCATCAAACTTCCTCTCTCTATCTAGAAAAGCACAAATGGTCTTCTTTGCAACTTCAAGGGCGTGATCACGATCTTCAACCAAGTGCAAGTACTCGGACTTCAAGGTTGCCAAAGAGCTTCTGATAAGTTGCAGATTGGGAAGAGCAACTTCATCTTTCACTCCTCTTTGTCTCTCTTCAAGTTGAGCCTTCCAGTACAACACTTCAACCAAGCTAAGTGTGTGATCAAACAGGGATAGAGTTTGCACTTCCTTGTCAATGGACACCTTGAATTCTCTATCCCAATCATGAGAATTCAAAGATGATGAACTGCTGATAGGCTGCAACTGAAAATCAAAACCTTGTCCCTTGTCTTTGCTGCCCTCATTGCTGCTCCAACATTTATGAACTTCACCATTGACTAGAGGAGAATGCTTATTGTCATAAAAAGCATCATACTTCATAGATTCTTTGACCCCAAGTTTGCAATCAGCTTCTTGAATTGGTAAATCAGCCTTGTGTTCTAAAACCATTTTAAACCTTTCTTCTTCAAGAGCCATAAGGTCTTCTAGCTCTTCATCCACCTCTCCATCTTCTTGATCAAAGGCTATGACAGCCCCTAACTTGAACGAAGAATCATTGAATGTTGTTCTGAAAGTTTCGGACGTAACAATATCCTCCTTAGTGGCTACAACCAACTTGACGGGGTCACCATGTAGCTTTTCAGAAAAAGCTTCTTCATCAAAAACAACTTTTCCTTCTGTGGCCTTCTCATAACTTGCAATGCAAACAATATTTTGGTCTTCATCAGGATCAAAGGGAAATTCATCCCACAAAGGTTCTCTTTCATACCTTGGTGCCAACACACCCGGATCCCAATTGCTAGTGGGTTGATTAAGATGATCAATAGGAAAAAGCTTATCTTGCTCCCCTTGAAGTGATGACTCCTTAAATAAGTCAAGTCCCAAATCACCTAAGCTGATATCATCAAAAATATTTCTTTCCCATGGTTCGGTTTGCTGGTCAAACCCAAGTCCAATAACGCCAACACGGAAATGGAGTGAAGAACCTTCTATACTTGCTGTTTTGAAAACTTCACCATCCCTATCTTCTTCAGGACCTTCATGGAAAAGTATGTCGCCAAATTCTTCATGTGGAATTTCTTGGGAAGTTGGGTCAGCAACAAGAAGAGAATCCTTCTTCATCAAATCTTCAAAATGAGGTGGTACAATCCTATTGGAATCATTACCAACATTATCACTTTGGCAATGGTCATGGGCTAATTCAAAGGCACCAACAGTATTTCCATCTACTTGCTCTTTTTCAGCAAACTCATCCCATACAACAGTACTATTGAAATCTTCTGTGAAGCCTTTAGCTTCAAGACCTTCATAGGTTGAATCCTTATTAGGACTCAAGACTGTTATGTTCTTTTCACCGAGCTGATCTTCATCACTTCCTACTACATGCAAGTCAAGGGAATTATTATGGGGCTCTACCCTTAACTCCTCATTTGCCAAGGTATCTTTATCAAACTCACGATCATTCTGATGTGACATGTGCACCTTTCTATCCCGACTTTCAAACTTAGCATAAATCTTTTTGATTCCCCACCTTATGTCAGGATCCTTCATTAGCATAAACAATTCCTGCATTAACTCAAGTACAGACTTTTCTGTAGTCATCTCTCTCTATATGTAGTGTCTGGTATCTCTGTCACTCATCTAACAATTAAATCAATGACTACTTTCACAGGATGGCAGGATCTTGGCTCTAATACCACTGAAATATACCGAGCCAAATTTTTTGCTTTTTCAATTACAACAAGGATAGCAGCAATACACAATCGTTAGGGTTAGCATTTAAAACCAAAGGATGTTGAAATAACTCGACGTCAAGCATGTGCTTTCCAAACTGAGACGGAGTGGGAGCTACCATATGACGGAGATGTTAAAGATGCTGAATTAACTCGACGTCAAGAATGTGCTTTCCAAACCAGGATGGAATGGGAGCTACCATATGACGGAGATGCTAACTATGTTGAAAGTAAACTCAACACCAAGTATGTGCTACCCAATTCCAGAGTGGAAATGAGGCGACCATATGGCGGAGATATATAGAAATACAATGCAGCTTCAGAATGTAAAGTAAGATTAAGAGAAATGCTAACAGTACTACTGTTCAGCTTACAAAATATCAGAAGATGCCTGCAATAAACAAGATTAGAAGCTCTCCACTGCTGCAGTAATAGATATGATCATTCCAAGGTTAATTATGACCTTCCAGATACAACTCTTCACCAAAATGCAGATTACTCAAGACTGATATAATAGAACAGCAACGTAATATGCATAACCAGCAACCTTATAATCCACTAAAATGCTCACAACTCACTCAATACTTTCCAGAATGACATGAGACCTGATGCAAACGAAAGCTATAATGATGGCAATGAGGACTAGACCAAGAAATAGCTAACAAATAGAACTATTCTTTTTTCTAAACATTTGCCAGGTAGACCAGAATGGTACGGCCAATAGAGAGAAGCGATTTTGCTTTTAAAAAATAAACACTCAATATTAAAATCTGAATCTTTGCAAGAAGGGTCACCCCTATCAAGGAAACTCAATGAATCAATACCCAGAACGACTGTATTTTTATTTTCAGATTTATGAGTGAAACTACAGATTCAGCTTGACTTCAGCAACTTCAAAATGAGACTGAAATGCAAATCTAGAACTCCAAAAATGCAAGATACTCAACTGAAATGCAAGACAAACCTATTACAAACTATCTCTCAACTAGTTGCTATCTTTCAAGCAAGAAGAAGAGCCAAGCTAGGAGGCATTCATTCCTCGAAGCAATCCCAAAGCCATTCCGACAACATAACAATATCATAAAACATAAGATAAGAAATGAAGAGCAACTGCCTCCTTATATAGACTTGAGAAGGCTCTCCAGAAACTTCTAGAAGATGCGCCCTAATTCCCTTTTGAATTTGACTTCTTTTCCCTCCAAGTTTGGGTGACCCCTTTTTCCAAGGCTAAATTTGACTTTATTAAAAATCATTTCTTCATAAAATAGGCATCCAATTTCACTTGAGCATTTAGACTTTAGAAAGATCAAAATAAATCATCATGTGATGACCACCCTCCAAGTCCCCTTCTTTAAAACAACTTTTAAGTCATATTACTAGGACAAGGGGTTATTTTATAAAATAAAACATTATTGACTTAAAATAACTTATTTCTCCAAAATGAACCCCTTAAGCCAAAAATCGGAATTACCCAATGAACTGCCAGAAGAGGAAAGTTGACTGAGCTGATGCTAACTGGACCATTGCTAAAAATAGAATTTACTAAAAATAGTAAATTCTTGAAGGTGCTCAGAATGCCAAGAAAAACATACCACTGCGAAGCTCTCTGAAAACCCAGAAAGAGTCCGCAATCCAAACACCCAAATTCCAACAAGTAGAACCCTGAATCTTCAAGAGAACCCACCAAACAGTCGGAAACCCTAATTCTGCCCCTGACCTGTCGACAACGCATCGAGAAAAGGCCATCAATCCTTGAAAGGTGTAGTGCTAAAAACGGGGACATTACATGATGGTATGGGTAGTAGTACTAGTAGTGATCAACATGTGCTACAACAACAAATTACACACAAGAGGAAAACAATACAAGATACCATAGAAACACCAAGTGATCGAGGCAATCAAAAGAGGCAAAGGATTTTGAAAGGTCAAAGTCACACTATCAGTGGATCCACCACAAAGGAGTTATTTCCAAGGACTCCCCCAATTCCAGTTAGTGTGGTTGTGACATCATTAGCAACTGCAAATACTCCTATTCCTTTGGCATTCAAGCATTCCATTGTTCCTGTCTCCCCAGGTTATGATTTCATTGAAGAGTTTAAAAATAAATTAGACTTGTATAAAAAAGAAAAGAAGAAATCAATGGAGAGTGAGTCTATTGTAACTTTAGAGCCTGCAACAACCATGGTATTTCCCATATTTGACACAAATAAAGAAATCATGGAGTACACAATTATTGTTCCCGCAGTTCAAAACAAACCAACAAATCAGATGGATTGATTTGAATACCAGGTAACCAATTTTCAATTGGAATTTTTTGGCCTAAAAAATACTGACAAAATTAATGTATCAAAGAAGAATAATGAATTGGTGTACACATCATTACTAAATCAAGATAGAGAGAAGAAAATTTTGCAGACCCAAATAAAAAAGTTACAAGCATACCTAGCAAAGAGGAAAGCAACAAATAACAAGAGGAATGAATTAGAAAAAAGAATAGAAAAATATGCCTCTACATCAACAAGCAAAGAGGATAAACCAAATGAGAGAGAAGTGAATGAACTGAAGTGAAGGCCAGATGAGAGCAACAGTAAATATGATGAGGAAAAATCCACTTCAAAAAAATTAAGACTAAGCATTGTGAATGGAAATGCACAGTGGGAACAAAAAATGGAGAAACAGAGAAAAACAAATGAAAGATTGGGGACAGAGCTGACAGAAGCAAAAGAAGAAATTAAGTCTTGTCAAAATAAGTTATCTGCATTTTGTAGAGATATAGTGAGGCATATGAAATAAAAGATCTAAGATGAAATAATGTAGAGGTTTGATCATTTGTGTGACATGTTTCAATTAATTGATTCTATCAAACAACATTATAAGAAGCTCAGCAAATATTTACTGGACAACAAAAATGTGTTGGAATTAGAGAAATCTGAAAATCAAGTTCTACAAATAGTCTACAAATCCAATGACAATGATTTGAAATCAAAATGGACTACTAATCAGATTGAAACCTCAATGAAGTTGTCATCTATCATTGAAAATTGTTTGAGAATGCATAGAACAAAGTAATATTTGCATTTAATTGCAAACAAGATGGATGCGGTGGATGAAAAGGTAAGGAACTTCACAGAGCTTGGTTTTCCAGAGGCTTTTGACACAAATGACTGATTCATTGGAAAGGGTGGTTTCATAAAGAAGATGGAGGGTGCAAGGAAGATTGATTTGGACCAGTTTCCTTAGAACCCAGATGTGGTGAACTATTTGGATTCCATCAGAACACTGATAACCTTGAATGCAAAATTTATTGAAGAATTCAATACACGTTCCACTTCCAATTACAATCATGAAATGTTAACGAAAATTCAAGTCAAACAACATCAGTTAGAACAAATGGAAATTCCACCACCTAAAGAGTGGAAGTTGCTAGAAAAGGTGATACAGTGACTCGATTTTTAATTTTGAATCTTTGATAATATGAGTTTCCAAGTTCCAACTCAGCTCTGTGCAGACTTGTCTTTAGGTATTGGCAAGATTTTGCATTGTTAATGCCAATATGTATTGCATGTTAAAATCAATAAAAAAGCTCAAATTCAGACTTCAGTAATGTGATGATGTTCAATTATTTGTATTATTTATTTTATCATTTGAAGAAAAAATTTGTGGTTTCAAATACGAGATACACATTAATGATGAAATTATTTCTGATGTTCATTGCTGTATATGCTACTAATATTATTGTTAAAATTTTATTAAGCATTGAGTTGAGTGATGAATCACTGAGTACATGTTCAAGTTTTACTTTTAACACAATTAAAATATGAACTATAAGGTGATGAACTATTAGCTCATTATATTTACTTCTTGGTAGAGCTTCCAAGTTATGGATGTTGAACTGTTAACTCATTATATTTACTTCTTGGTAGAGCTTCTGAGTTATGGATGTTGAACTATTAGCTTCTGTTATGTTGGAACTAAAAATCTTGATCAGTATCCAGCAACTTACACCTCACCCACATCCCACATATTGCAAAAATACACTACATTTGATTTTATGATTAGCACAAATTACAAAGATTTGTGTGACAAGATCCATTTTGTGGCCCACCTTACTACTTGATCATGTCCATAAACAAATCTAAACCCCCATGGTCACAGCCCCTATTCCTGAAGAATTCAAATTCAATGTACTAAAAAATTAATTTTACTTCCACACACTCAATTTGAATAACATAAACAACCACTTTGGAGACAACCAAATAAGTTAATATCATATAAGCATATGAATCCACAATAGTTGAACACTCGAAAGAAAATCAATAATTATGTGTAACCTTCTCCATTGTATTGACCTTCAAATGATATGCATTATAAAAATAGTTTATGATATGAGATGGATGGGCGAATTGGCGCAGTCTATTATCTAGCTTCTTACTATTTTCTACTCTAAAGTATAATTAAAAATGATGTGATGATCTCCTATTCGGGTCTTGATCTCTCTTATATATGAGAGGAAATAAGCTGCAAACCCATTACAAAAAGTCGTGATGTTTGACAACTAAACATAACTCAAATTATAAATAAATCAATGTCACAGGAGAATGCACTGATCTGTTAATCTCCAAGTAGAAGCCTGTGACCACCTAATATCTATTCAAAGCTTCTACTCCATGATAGGGTGCTCATCATGTTGTCGACTGGTGTTCTTACTCTAAATCTGATGGTTGTCCCGTTGAATCTGATTCTGACACATCTACAGTTTGGCTAATAAACAAATTGACTGTAGAGAGGTGATGGATGTACTCCTATTCAGCATAGGTGTCCATGTTAGAGATCACATGTTTCATATCATATTCCATAGACATTATTTTTTCAAGTTTCTTATGAGTGTTTCGTAAAACCATATCCTCGTCATTTATTTCTTGTAATGGAGCAGCTATAATCCCAACAAGATCTTCCTTCCAATCATCATATTCTCACAGATTTCCAATGCCATTATGAAGTGTCGAGACTGAATCAAAGCAGTCTAAATCTTCCCTAAGCCTATTATGATATCCATTATGTGATTCTACTAGCTTCTTATATGTCAACAATATTCGTCCTTTCATGACATTCTTATCTATGAGCTCCTTTTTTTTCTCCATCGTTCTAAGCTGGAATCGTTCATTCTCCACCAATGTAATGTGTGTCTATTTGAATACTTTCCAATATTCATCAACACAATTCATCATTTTGTTGAATATTTCTTTTATCATTTCAAATACAGTGTTATATTTGATGGGTTTTCACTTCTTTCTCCAATTCTTTGCATTTCCCCTAAGATTTCAGATGATAATTCTTCCAATAGGCTGCAACAACCAATGCATCAAGCACTCCCTTATATTTTTCAAGCCATGGGGAGTACAAATATGATTTGGAGGAGAAATATGTTCTTTCTCTCTGATTTGATAGCTCCTTCTTCAGTTTTTCATTTTCCTAAATTAGTTTTTTGATCTGTGCTTTGGTAATTTTGTCACATTTATGTTCAATTTTGTTGTCTCCATAGGGTTGGTATCCCCTACTCGTTGAACCAAGATATGTCCAACCACTTGGTTTGGATTACTAATTATAGCAATTCTTTTATCATGGGGATACAGTGACCAAATAAGCAAGGTGGCTTTACCTGGGTTGTACCTAGATCCTGAATACATTTTGTCACTTGCTTCTTATGTTAAGTTCATTGTCTTATCCCCTCTTTTTCTGAAGCTATCAAATACAATTGAAGAGCTAATATTCCACCTTGATAGGAGAAACACTCTAGCTTCTTGAAGCAATTCCCTTCCTTTTTTATGAGTGATGGACTCCATTTCCTTATCCACCTCCGTTTTCAATTCCTCCAAAGCGGTTGCCTCATGTTCAGGAGTGATATCTTGTATCTTTTGTCTCATTTTTCTGCCTTTATATTCATAAAAAAATTATTTAAATTCAAAAGATTTAACAAAATTGCAATTAGAAATAAATTATTGTCCAACCCTAACCCTCACATCATTAGATAGTTCATTTGATGCCTCAAATATTACAATATTCTGCTCTTGATGGGGCTCATATTGTACAATCATAGGAGCACTTATTTGTTTGACCTGCTCACCCTCTTCATCACCCTGCTCTTCTTCACTTATATCAGTATCTACAGAAAAAAAAATACCTCAGGAGTAGGCTATGAAGGTATGTAATCCAAGGTCTCTATGTCTTCAGCTTGTACTCCTGAACAGGTTGCATGAGGTGCATCAAAAACAACTGGGGGAACATCCTTTACCGGTTCATTGACATGAGCGATGAGCTGCTCAATTCTTGTTAAAGGATCATGTATCTCACCAAATTCCTTTGAATAAGATGGGACATTTTTCTCTTTCATTGCTCTGCAAGCATAATCTTGTTATAGGTGGCCATTATTTCCTTGGTGGAAGCCTCATCATGGTTTCTTATCACATCTTCAATTGAGAACAAATTTTCATACACAGATATCCCCTACAATAATCTCGCCTTGTGAATAAACCCTTTTGCATCTAATTGTTTCCTTACATCACCTAGAGGTAGGTTGTATTGTGCTAATTTACCATCAATTTCTCCATATCCTTAATTGGCAACCATTGTAAAGTCTCCAAAATATAAGGTGTTGATCATAATTGATTGTTTGTTATGTCCTTTGAGGTGTTTGACATCATATTTTGTTAATTGCCTCACAATTTCTAAATAAGCAATTTAGTCAGGAACTACTCGTGGCATCAAGTGTGGAGCCCCTACGAACCCATAAACCCTTATCATTGTACAATCAAGGAAAGCATACCAGTCTCCCCAGTTATCATTCATTTTATTTCTCTGGTCATTTTCCTTTGGTCTTAGAAATCTTTGTACTTCTGGGGATAGGTTATAATTGCACGGATATCCCAACAACTTCATCAATGGTTTTAGAAAAAGTTATCCAAAATAAAGGTAATGAGACCTACTAAATCGGTTGTCCCACAATGAAGTCCACATTTTTACAAGTTTTAAATCATTTTCATCTGTATCTTTTATCCTTAATTCTTTACTCCAGACCCCTCTGACTTGTCCCTCATACAAAAGAAAATTTATAAGCAAAAAATAGTGTTCAAAATTAATATTATCACTATTATTTTTAATCTTTTCAAGCCCTCGATGTAGGGCATTGGCCAAGTAGCTAGCATAATCAAATGGCCTGGTATCCTTGCTTTATATGTCTGCAACTAAGACCATTGGGGCAATCAACATGAGAGGCAGAACCTCTACTCCCAAAACCTCACCAGATGAATAATAGGTGTATCGAAAATACTCTTCGAACAAATCTTCATGGAAAGGAGGGTTTTCACTACTAGAGAACCTCCTGAATTGGCCTCCTTCATCCTTGGGCCTATGCAAAGGTAATTTCCATCTCTTATAGATGGTATCCATGTGGCGATACTTTGTCAAGAGATTTTTGACCGTGAATGATAAATTCAGTGAACACTCTAACTAAAATACATTAGAAATGAGATCCCTATAAATAACAAGCATGTCACCCTCGCCATGTGACTAAATAGTTCTTTTCTTAGGGTCATATCTGATAGCAAGAGCTTTAATTAGCTCTGTGTTCACAAACACACTAGGCACCACAAGTCTTCACAGGTTCAACCTCCATGGATTGCAGACTGGTTGAAACCTAAATTGTTTTCTATAATGGTACATGAAGAGGTCGTACCCTCATTGCAGTGTCCAAATATACAGTCCTAAGCCCTTATTTTTGTCCCATAGTCGATCCATGGAAGGATTCATTTGAGCACTCCTCTTGGGTCTCGGCCCTGACCCAGGGCATTGATCTATCAGGTCTTCATTTAGGAGTCTCTTAGGATTTTTAATGTCCAGTTTCAATCCAAAGTCTTAGTCTTTTTGGTTTTCTATTTTTTAGCTTTGGGTTTGTCTGTACTATCTTCCATTATTTAATTCTTAATATTTTGATGAAAATAGCTTATTAGCTAGGTTTGAAGTACTTATGTGAGTCTCATCGAGTTGCCTCCACAGCCCATCGATCTTTGTTCCATCAGAACTCCAAGTTTTTTCCTTTTTGTTTCTGCCCTAAGCGAAATATTGTAGGATTTTGTAACAACTATGCAATCAACTTGTGATATAATTCACTTCAATTATGGTTCATAAATGCACCATTTGTGGACCATCTTTCAGTCTTGTCATCGAAGAAGAACATTTGTTTCAAATATCTCGAAGTCAACGATGCTCGGGGATGTCACATCAGTCTTTCACCGATAGCCACCCTCTCCACCGATGGACACCTATCCTTCGTTCTATTAGTGGGATGCCATATAATGTTTCCCCAATGCACCCTAGTTCCCTCAGTATACTTTATGCATTTGATAATTCATGCCCATGGTTATAATTCATGATTACTTTTGTTGACAACTTGACTCTATCGGTATATCAGGAGAGCACCTTAGGAGTCAGCTCGATAAAGTATTGTTACACTGATACTAGGTTGTGAGCTATTTTCATTGGGCCATTGGTGGGACTATGATGAGGGTTCCGTCGATGAAGCATTTTTAGGCTGATGGTATTGAATTTTGTTAGGAATGGGGGAAGGACTATGTCACTACGAAATTTGAAATTTGTTTATGGATTCAATGTAGGCTATAATATGGATCTTGTCACACAAATTTCTACAATTTTCATTGTTCATAAAATCAAAGTGTCGTATATTTTTTTGATTATTGATATGTGGAGGATAAGTGGGGTGGACTCGGTGGAGGCTAGTTTCTTTGTGAAGAAAAATTAAATTTCCTTTTAAGAGATCAAATTTAAATTTTAATATCATAATTTCATGGATGATGGAATAAATATAAAATATCATCAACTACAGTTTGACTTTGGCATATGATTCATGAAGTGCAATATAATATAAAATATCATGAAGTGCAATATAAAATAAAATATCATGAAGTGCAATGATTCATAATTTATTTGAATACAATATAAAAAATCATCAACTAGAGTTTGGAATATGATTCATGTAGTGCAATATAAAATAAGATATCATGAAGTGCAATGATTCACAATTTCAATGTTCATTGAATACAATATAAAATATCATCAACTAAATTTTGGACATTGGAACAATGGAAACTGATTCATGAAGTGCAGTAAAAATATGGGTATGTGTAGGATCATCATGGAAAAAACAAGTCCTTAAGTCGTAATGAAAATTAAGAAAATCAGAGTTGGGAAACTTGACATAAAAATTTGAATAAGTTATCTATATTATTTCAAAAATATTTAAGAATAGAATCTGCGGAAAATTCAATGTAGTTTCTAAACTACTAGGTTAATTTTTGTAAAAAAAAAATCTATTTGGTGAAAATTTGAAATTTCAATGCAGTAGTACTAAAATTTCAGGGGGAAATAAAAAATAGGTGTCTGTCTGACCACCCTAACCATAATAAAATCATAATTTTTTTTTATAAAATTTTAGATATAAGTAGAGGATTCATGTTCGGATGCGATGCATATTTTTTTGTAATTTTTTTTCAAATAAATAATTAATTATGAATTTATTATTACAACTTTTTAAAAATATAAAAACTCATATGTCTGACTTGTAGTATGCAAAGCATAGAATGTGACGCATGTTTTGGATTCAAAAAATGTGATACTGTTTGAAAGCTATAGATGTTTTTCTATCAGACTATCAATCAAGACTTTAGTCGTAATTCTAATAAATAATAAATAATAATAATTTATTAGATTCTAAGTAAAATATAATTTATATTGGTAGAAAGTTGAGAAGCTCCTTTACAAACCCTTTTTGTTTCATCAATTTTAGGTAAAATAAAAGTCATCAGCCACATGGGCGAAGTCTGGAAAAACAAGGTAAGTTGTTAAACACATTTTACGTGTTGACTTTTAGGATTGGTAGGTCCGAACCAAATCCCGAGCCTAATATCGAGCCTAATACCAAGGCATTAAATTTTGTGTCAGAATATCGGATATCTGATTCAAATCCGATATCGGACTTGAATTCGATATATGATATCTTTTAGATCAATTTTACAACAATTTGATATATGATATCCAATAAAGTTTATAATGCAATATATTTAATATAAAATTTATGGTAATCTCTTACCGAATTATGTATTTAATATATAATATATTATTAAATGTATAATATTTCAATATTATTTCAATATTTTAGTTAATCTATAAATATTTTAGTTAATCCATAAATATTTAAATATATATATATATATATTGCCAATTTATAAAATATTTAAATATTATCTCTTTCCCTCTCGCTCTCTCCACCTCTCTCTCTCTCTCTCTCTCTCTCCCTCTCCCTCTCCCTATCTCCCTCTCCCACTCTCCCTCTCCCTTTGGTCTATGTGTGTACAAATCGGATATCCAATTTGTGAAACTTCATTGTGCAGAGGTGAAATCTTACCATTGCAGAACATGTTTTACAAATCGGATATCTGATTTGTGGCCCATAGAAAAACCCCATGTGGGCCATTTTTGTGCATTCCATAGGACCCTGCATTTTGTTTGTAGCACTTTGCAGGCGACAAACACGCAGTTTCAAATAGGAAGAGATAAAGATAAACTTTTCAGAGATTCTTGTACTCAAATTTGTCATACATAATGATTTTTTAGCATCTTTTATTTGGTATAATAGGGAGTAGCAGTCGTCGGAAGCAAAAATGTAACTGAAAGCTGACAAAAGAACAAATTGAAGGATATAGACAAAGAGATAGAGAAGGTCATAGGAAGAAAAGACAAGGTATGTTAAATATTGGCAAACCTGAGCCCTATGGTCTTTCAAGTGAAGAGGAAATTGAATATGTTCAAGGTGAAAATGTAGAACATGATATTGAAATTGGGAATGAAAATGTTCAAATTGATATTGAAATTTTTCAAGGTGAAAATGTTGGAATTGAAGATGTTGAACATGATATTGAAATTGGGAATGAAAATTTTGAAATTGATAATGAAAATGTTGGAATTGAACATGTTGAACATGATATTGAAATTAGGAATGAAAATATTGAAATTGATAATGAAAATGTTGGAATTGAAGATGTTGAACATGATATTAAAATTGGGAATGAAATTGTTCAAATTGATATTGAAAATGTTCAAGGTGAAAATATTGGAAATGAAGATGTTGAACATAATATTGAAGCAAGTGTAAATTATGTTTCACTAGATTACACAAGAAATGAAGAACCTTGTGTGGAAGAAAGAGGTATTCCAAATTCAAGACCTTCAAGGACCCCTAAATGGTTAGTTGAAATTGATGATAACATTATAAACAATTTTGAAGGCAAGAGGTCAACACGAACTATTCAGTTGTGGGCTAGAATACTTTTCAACCAATATTTTAGTGATAAGACATTGACCGAGCAATGCCAACTTTTTGTACAATTTCTAAAGATGCAAAAGATGAGACCTTTGCTAGCCAAATTGAAGATTCGTCTAAACAAGAGGACCGAAAAAAATTCTATTATTGTCAAAAATATTTTTAATTCTCTCAAGTCTATTAGAAAAAATAACAAGGAAAAAGATAAGAGACCTGCTTGGAGAGTCATTACCACCGCCCTAGTAAGCCATCAATTGAAAAAGGATCGCTTTATGAGCCAAACTTGTATTGATTTTGACTTAAATCATAAAAATTTGGATAGAGCACTTGCAAGAAGAGAAAGAATAGATGATCCTCTTCAAAATGATACATGGGCTTTTGTCGGAAGGCTTACACATGTTGATAAGAAGCTAACCGATAATGTAAAGCAATCAATTCAACAATTTTTATATGAGTGATGATAGATCTCACTCGTCCGAGTATGTCCAACATTGTTTCGAGAATTTTTTTGAGTTCTTGCAAGAGCATGATATAGCACTAGGCCGACATCTCATTTGGTCAGATAACTATACAGGTCAATTCAAGAATGCTCGTATGTTTTATTGGTTGAGTAGAATGCATGTAGAGAGGGGTGTACCTAATATTTGGAGTTTTTTTGAAGCTAGGCATGGGAAGGGGAGCATGATGGAGCAGGTGCATGTGTAAAAAGAGCTCTAGTTAAGGAGCAATTGAAGATTTCAGGAGAAAAATTCAGTGATGCACGTTCTATTGTTGATTGGTGTAGTTCAACATTGTCACAGGGAGGGACACTTGATTCAACAGTGCACAGATTATTTTGGTTGGTTGAGGAGGGTACAATGGGAGGCAGATTGGATTGTCATACAATCAAAGATTCTTCAAAGATGCATTTGTTTCGAAGCTCAGATGCAAGCACATGGACCATTTGGACATGATATTTGGCTTGTTTTTGTTAGAGTTGTATTCAGTGTGAGTGGGATCAATGTGAGTCAAGTGAGTGGGTGGATACATGGGTTCCATAGTATCTAACTCCTTTATCTCAAACTATATCCATGACTAATTACACAATGGAAAGTTCACCTGATTACGACTGGCTTTCAGATCTAGTACATCCAGGACATGTTTTTGCAGTTGTTGCACCGCAGGGGAATGAAGAGAGATCAGATTATTGGTTAGCTCAATGTGTGCAGGTAAAGCACAAGCTAACACAATCGATGGAAGATGATGATGGTTTCGTGTATCCTACGAGTTCAGTTGTGGTTGTAGGAACTTGGTTGCGAACATACATGATTAGAAATAATGGCATACCTGCATTTGAAGACTACGAGAAACACAAAACCATTCTCATGTATTCACACCTTGTTATAGCAACAAATGTTAAGTTGTTGAAGCATCATGCCAAACCAAAGACAAAACAACTATGGACACTTAGTAATGTTGATCATGAAGCAATATTGGATACTCTTAATCCAAGAGATGACCCTTCAGGCACACTTGAATAGCATATTCAAGAATGGAAAGTACAATGCTTAAGCCTCTTTTTTGTTGTGACAATATAGATATATCATTTGACAAATTTTGTGATATTCTTGGCATGATTGATCATGGACTTGCTGCAACAATAGCCAACTCTGATCCTTTCAAAGAGGTATGCGACATATTACTTTAATATAGATTGGTTATTCAAAGCATCTTTTATAGTTTGCATTACCAATTCATCATCATTCAGGATGTTTAGATTAATATGGATTTGTTAGTCTAAGAATATTTTTTGTTGTTACAATATAGATTTATCATTTGACAAATTTTGTGAATTTTCTTGGCACGATTGCTCATGGACCTACTACAACAATAGGCAGCTCTGATCCTTTTAGAGAGGTATGTGACAAATTACAATAATATCGATTGGTTATTCTAAGCATATTTTCTATTGTATGTAGTTTAACTGCTACCTTGATGGTTTGTACAGGTGCTTGTCACTCGAAAATGCCAACATACTACTCTTGTGGAATACTATGCCTTGAATGCCTCAAATAGGCAAATTTTGTAAAAAATGAATTTTGAAATGTGAAACAATGTAAACAAATCATAACTGTGTATAGGCATAATCTATATCCAGTGATGTTTTTTGAAATAAGGTTCAAATGTCTGCCATTGTACTTAATCAAGCTACAACCATAGGTTTTCTTCCTGGTTCTTTCCTGTCGGTATGCTCGTTTGAACCAGGTTTCGTAATATCTCCTATTTATATATAAGAAATTACAGTGGCTTGCCACTTTTTCAAAAAACAAAAAAGTAAAAAGTTCATTGTGAATTTCATTTTCCATGTAATTGATTCAAGTTGATTGGGTAAGAGTTTTCTGATGTAGACCTAGGACTTACAGAATCTTGATCCAACCTTAAATATTTCTTCCCCCACATTTCATTGACATTAGCACTTTGGACTCTTAAGGGAAAACACCGCTCCAATGCAGCTCGAAGCGATTCGGCGTATTTTGGTGCAAGAGAGAACCATACCTAGTGTAAACGTACCCATCCAGATGTATTCAAATATTTCGTTGGGTCGTACGAGTTTCGAGAATGAAAGTTGCACCATTATGCAACTTTACACTACTTGCATTTCGCAACTTTTCTCTCAACTGAAAACTTATCACCACGGGAAAATTCCTTCAAGATAGCGAAAATCGAGAGAGGTTATTGTAGATGGTCTCAACACGATTGCATATCCTAAGACAAAGAGTCTGTAAGTATCACAGTTTCAGAGAAATAGTCTATCAAAGTTTGCTGCCTTTTAGCACTTTGGACTCTTAAGGGAAAATGCCGCTCCAATGCAACTTGGAGCGATTCGGCGTATTTGGGTGCAAGAGAGAACCATACCTAGTGTAAACATACCCATCCGGACATGTTGGAATAGTCCATTGGGTCGTATGAGTTCGATAATGAAAGTTGCACCACTTTGCAACTTTACACTGCTTGCATTTGGCAACTTTTCCCTCAACTGAAAACTCATCACCGCGAGAAAATGCCTTCGAGATAGCAAAAACTGAGAGAGGTTATTGTAGATGGTCTCAACACGATCCCATATCCTCAAATGAAGAGTCTGTAAGCATTAGAGTTTCTGAGAAATAGTCCATCAAAGTTTTTTGCCTTTTAGCACTTTGGACTCTTAAGGGAAAATGTCGCTCCAATGCAGCGCGGAGCAATTCGGCATATTTGGGTGCAAGAGAGAACCATACCTAGTGTAAACATACCCATTCGGATGTGTTGGAATAGTCCATTGGGTCATACGAGTTCGATAATGAAAGTTGCACCACTTTGCAACATTACACTGCTTGCATCTGGCAACTTTTCCCTCAACTGAAAACTCATCACCATGGGAAAACGCCTTCAAGATAACAAAAACTGAGAGAGGTTATTGTAGATGATCTCAACACGATCCCATATCCTCAAACGAAGAGTCTGTAAGCATTATGGTTTCCGAAAAATAGTTCGTCAAAGTTTGCTGCCTTTTAGCACTTTGGACTCTTAAGGGAAAACGTCGCTCCAATGGAGCTCAGAGCGATTCGGCATATTTGGGTGCAAGAGAGAACCATAGCTAGCGTAAACATACCCATTTGGATGTGTTGGAATAGTCTGTTGAGTCGTACGAGTTCGAGAATGAAATCTGCACCACTTTGCAACTTTAAACTACTTGCATTTGGCAACTTTTCCCTCAACTGAAAACTCATCACCACGGGAAAACGCCTTCGAGATAGCGAAAACCAAGAGAAATTATTGTAAATGGTCTCAACACGATCCCATATCCTCAGACGAAGAGTCTGTAAGCATCACGGTTTCTGATAAATAGTCCGTCAAAGTTTAATGCCTTTTAGCACTTTGGACTCTTAAGGGAAAACGCCACTCCACTACAACTCGGAGCGATTCGGCGTATTTGGGTGCAAGAGAGAACCATACCTAGTGTAAACGTACCCATCCGGACATGTTGGAACAGTTCATTGGTTCGTACGAGTTCGAGAATGAAAGTTGCACCACTTTGCAACTTTACACTGCTTGCATCTAGCAACTTTTCCTTCAACTGAAAACTCATCACCACGGAAAAATGCCTTCGAGATAGAAAAAACTGAGAGAGGTTATTGTAGATGGTCTCAATACGATCCCATATCCTCAGACGAAGAGTCTATAAGCATCATGGTTTCTGAGAAATAGTCTGTCAAAGTTTGCTGCCTTTTAGCACTTTGGACTCTTAAGGGAAAACACCGCTCCAATGTAGCTTGGAGCGATTCGGCGTATTTGGGTGCAAAAGAGAACCATACCTAGTGTAAACGTACCCATTCAAACATGTTGGAATAGTCCATTGGGTCATACGAGTTCGAGAATGAAAGTTGCACCACTTTGCAACTTTACACCTCTATAGAGATTTAGGGATGTCCTCTTCAGATCACTCTATTCTGAATAGGTTTGCGGAGCTACCAATGTTAAATCCAAGTTGACTGACTTTGAGCAAATCGTATCCCAATAAACATGATAGAGGTCCCACTTCTTCTTGAATGCAGGAGCACCATCCGACCCTTTATCTCCATTCCTCTTGAAGCATCTTTTCTTTCCTCCTTTTCCTTCCTTCTTCGAGGATTGAGCGGAAAGAACATGAATGTCTTCATTTGTAGGGCTTCGTCCAAGACCTCTCGCAGCCAACCTTGACTCCTCTTGAATACAATCAGCTCTCAACTGATCAAACGTGGGAAGTTTCGATCTCAAGCCGACTCCCTGAATGTAAGACTCCCAAGATGAAGGAAGACCATTAAGAGCCAACATGGTAAAATCTTTGTCATCAACAATATGACCATTTCTCTCGTTGTCTTCAACTTAGAGATCAGATAATACAACTGAAAGCACTCAAAAAATGAAAGACATAAGACAATAAACACAACAAGAAATTTGCTTACAACTCAGGCCCAACTCATGGCTGAATTTGATACAATGAATAATAGCACCTCTCGTAGATGCAAAGATACAATCGAATATGCTTCTCCTTGAAATAGGCTTGCTGCTGCAAGATGAAGTGTTGTTGCTCAAGTGAAAACTTTTTCTTGGATTGCAAATTATGCTGAATGAACTTGATTGAGGAAATGAACAAACATCACCTCGTATTTATACAAAATAAGGTGACTCTTCAAGGAGGTCGGCCTCTGTTGAAAATAATAAATTACAAAATAATCTCAAAGAAGGTCGGCCTCATCCATTTAAATAAAATGAGTATAAATTAAATAGCCATAGGCTATCATTTAATTTATTTCAACTTAATGTGATCGCTATCATGTATAAAAAATGTGGTAGCATAGACAAGGCAGTGGACTATTTGAAAAAAACCTTCAAAGAAATGTGGTCTCATAGAATTCAATGACAAACAAATGCAATTGACAACTGCTCATAGTTTTTAGTTATGCAATGTGAAGTAATTGTATAATTGCTTAGGTTGACTTTGTTAGAACTATATTGTAAATGAAAATTTTTCATCTATGAACATCTAGTTGTTAGTTATGCAATGTGAATTAATGATTTGAGTTTGAAAGATGTGTAATGTAATGTAATTAGCGATATAAATATAAACTACATAATATAACCATTCAGTTTTAAGCTATTGTACATTGATATTTAACCATTGCTCAAGATAAAATTTTCAAAGAGTTTAATCATGCACATGAGGAACAAATTAAATTTTGATTGTCAACTTCTATATATCAAATTATCCAATAATCAAGTGTATGTCCATATACAAAAATGGCATTGACGCCAACTCAAACAAATTTTTACAAAATGTGTCATATGCCATCTCAATATGTATTCAAAATTTACATGCCAAAATGTCTATCTCATCCTAAACTACTGGTGGATCATCAAAATGGAGCCTCTTTGAAGCACTCGATGGCTCTGAAGGTAGCTGCACAAGAAAAATTCAAACCACAATTGAGATTAGTTATAATATATAATTTAAAATCGAATAATTAACATCAAAATCAATATACATTGAATTTTAATTGAAATTTTGATTACCTGAAATATACATCTCTTCAAAGGGTCGGGAGTCCTAGAATATACCAAATCAACTTTTGAAATGCCAATCTATATATGTGAACAAAAACATAAAATTGATCCAAGTTAGCATATGATTATTGGTAATAGGAAATTATTTACCAAACACAAAATAAAATAAGCACATACCTCTTTAGGTTGATCTTTTTCTTTATCTCCTTCAGGTGTTTCGACACCTCCTCCTTGAGGTATTTCAACACCTACTCTTTGAGGTGTTCCAATAACTACTCTTTTAGGCAATGTGTCCCTTGTCATCATATCTGTAAAGCTCATAATTGCCTGTACATGACAAGTACATATGAAACTACCAATCTATGTCAACGTATGTATAATCAATATAAGATCTTAAAAATATTAATTCAATCCAATTTGAGTTCAATTACCTTCCCCTTATCTAGATTTATGCCTCCATAGTCTGGACGATGCTACACCTCACTTGCACTAGGTATTTCCTACAGGAGGAAAACAAGATAAACATATATGTTATTATATAATTTCATTAATAACAATTCAAATGACAAGCAAGTATTTAATATAAAATGTAAACGAGTGAGTGCAAAAATATATACTGCATGTGTGTCCAAGCCAAATGAAATGGCCCTAAGGTTGCTATCAGTCATCCGTGTGAGATCCTCCTCAGACATCAACTATTAAATAGACCATGTAAATAAATATTAGTTCTTGATACTATCTCTTATTAATATTCATTTAAAAACAAATGCAAGTTATGAAATTACAACTTAAATCTTACCTGTGTCACCATTCCAGCATCTCCCTCTCTAGCAGGAGAGGACTTTGTAGGGTGCACTCCACTCCCTTGTGAGTGATCTATAATGTCCACATCATGGAGGTCATAATCAGAAGTGTCCAAGGGATGCTCAGCGGGCTGTATAAGAGGACCCAAACATATCTGGCGGCACATAGTGCAAGTATGTGGCACACAAATATGTGGACCTGAGGAGGATGATGCATGTGAAACCAAATGACCACTCAAAGAGTGAATAGCCTGAATAGTCTTTGTGGATGCATCCTGGATAATCTCTGGATGATTTATTGGAGGTGGCGAAGGAAGGGGAGGAAGGAGAGGAAGGGGAACATTTGGGTGCGAGACTACTCTAATTGCCCCTGGTCTATCCTAGGGCATACCTCCACCGACGCCCTGGAAGGGTTTAATGTCAAAGTAATTGACATGATGCCCTAGCACAAACTCAACATATAATTTTTTAATAAAGTAAAATGGTATGTTAGAATTATTGTTCGATGGTTTATCAAAAACCATACACCAATGATCCCAAAAGTTTGCTACAATGTCCCTATGCATGCACCATTTTATGGAAAGTTTTGTTTTATTAACATTCACTGGCAAACCGGTGTGGGGGTCAATGAATAAAGAGGCTATTTGGGCTTTGGTTATTTGGAGATCTTTCACATCATCGTAAGATAATCCAAATCGATAATATTCCCTCATGTTTTCTCGCCATGAATAAAAGGAATTATGTTGGGTGGAGAGGATTTCTATATTTTTAATTATTTCCCTCAATGTGTTTGTCATATCTCTCAATCGAGGCATTGTCTGATAAATTTCACAAATTCCCCTCAATTGCCCCAAATTTTCACTAGTTAAGTCTTCAATTGGTGGCTGCGGAGGTGGTGGAGCATTTGGCTACGAAGGTGGTGGAGCGTTTGGCATTTGTGGATTTTGATTCGCAGCCATAATACCTGATTAAAGTTAAAAACTAATTAAACTAATTGAAATTACACAATATAAATGAAATTATTGTAAAAAACCCTAGTTTTTAATAAAAATCTAAAAAAACCCATACTTTTTAACAAAAATCAATAACAAACTCATATTTTTGATAAAAATACATCAACAACACTAATTTTTAATCAAGATCCATTTCAAAACATTAAGTTTTAATAAAAAATCAATGTAAACTCTAGTTTTTTAAAAAAATCAATAGAAAACCCTATTTTTGAATTTTTTTTAATAAAACCTACTTAAACATAAGAGAATCTATATCAAAAATTGATTACAAGATTGAAAAAACCAAATAAAAACCTTTGAAATTGGATATTTGATCAAAGCGGATATCGGATTTGGGTCTTTTCCTTTTGCACCCGCGTCAAACTATGAGAAATGAAGTTAAATAGTGGGCTATTTTTTTATATACAGTTTCCAGAAATCGGATATCCAATTTGTGGAAACTAGGTTTGGTTTTTGGTTCAGGTAAATGTACTGACACTCGAACCTAGAAAAGTTAACTCGGCATTTCCGCGTTTTTGAGCCGATCCAAAACGTGATTTTTTCTCATTGCCACTTTTTGGCCCATCATGATCCTGCACATACCCATACCTAAAACCTTCTAATTCTCTTCCATTTCCCAAATGGATTAAGGGTCCTCAAACCAATGCTCATCTTGAGATAAAGTAAAAGAGTCATCTTGATTCTGAGTCTGCTCTTCACTTTCTTCGACCTATATCTCAAATTAAACATTCATTGTGTGATTTGTTTCAATTTCAATATCATTGTCATCTTTCCTAGTCCCACTGCCACTGCCACCAGTACTAGCGCTTAGAATTGGAGAGCCTGTGTTGCACAACCCGGTCCCTCTTCTTTCACATGTGGACCTCCAGATTGCAAGTGCCCTTTGAAAAGGAAATTTTTTGACATTATATGCAGTTCCTTTCATCCTCAAGCAATTTTCCAAATTCTTGTCTAGTTTGTTTCTTAGATTTGATTTCAAAAACCCCAATGTACTAAAAAATCTCTCATCCTCCACCGACCCCAATATCATTGTTTGACATAAATCAACAAGTTTGAAATATTATGACATCAAACCATGCAATATTTCACTCTGACCTAAGCTTGTCCAAACCTTTTTTATTGATCCTGGTTCAAAGGCCTTTTCCTTGCCCATTGATTTATACTGGTCCCTCATAGTTGTTGCAAAACTCCTACATTGTTGTCTAAGCTTATTTTTATTTAAAATTCCTTCTATTGTCTGCTCATTGTATGTTATCTCTTTCGAAAATTGTTCGATCAAGTTTTTTACTTGATCATGAAAATATATTGGGTTATCTCAATTTACCCAAAATTGAGGATACACAATACCCATGGCTTCAAGTATTTCATGTCAAGGGAATATTTCAAAAATCTCTGAGGAAAGAGATTTTCCAATTTCCTTCAAATTATCACTAACAGATTTAACAATGTCGTTAAATATTCCTCATTAACAAGTACTTCTCTACTAGAGCGCCTGGTTGTCTTACAATGGTACATTGGTATATCATATCCAAGTAAACAGATACATAATTGCTCGCTTGCATTAAACTGTAAATAATTATCAGGATTATTCAAATCAGTAATTTTCTGCCACATCAAATAATTTGTGCCTTCTTGTGTTAGATCTAGATGTAGATGATCGAGGGCCAAGCATGTAAGTTTATGTAGATTGGAATATTCATAAATATACATAGTTCTGTCTTGGGCTTTCTTCACAAGATTGTTCATCTCATCCAACATGGGGAGAATACTAGCTAAATTCAAGAGTGTCTCTATATCGCTTAACCTATGTAAGAGGTTAGGAGTTTTGTCTACTGTGTTGCGATGCTCGTACATCACTCCAATCAAGGATTGATATTCTGAAAGAACTCGTTGCGCTGGTCCATGCAGGGAGATCCATCTGGTATTGACATCCTTGAGAAGCTTGTTTCCAAGTGTTATTCCCTCAGCAAAATTTTGAAATTCAAGGAAACGTTTGGGACTTCGATAGAAGTATGCCTGGATCTCACGAACTAGATTTTCAACTTTTGATACTGTAAGAAACTTGCTTACCATTTTGAATGCTAAATTCATTTTGTGGGCCATGCAGTGAATGCCAAGCATGTATGGTGGACAAGTAGTTTGTAGATTTGTGCAAACACTACTCCTTTGACCTTGCATCACTGCAACTCCATCAGCTCCTACACACACCAAATTTTTGGTAATTTTCAACTCATCCATACCTGCAATTTCATTCAAAGATTTCTTGACTAGTTCAAATAAGGTTTTGCGATATTGAATTGTGCTTCATTTTATGAACACAAAGAAGATTAGCTTGGTGAACATGTTGTTCTACAGTATACAAATGCATACAAACCCAAGAAGTATTGTCTACCGGAGTAACTTCATCTAAAGATAATGCAATGAAATTTGACTCTTTTACTTTCTCTTTTAAACCTTCCTTTCCCACTACAGCAAGACAGTTCGCCCAATCCCATCTAGCGTTTACTGACCAATGTGAGAAGGGAAAGTGGGGAACACTCAAATAAGATAATAAATCAAAATATTATGGGTAGTCTGTCATAGGATGCCCCTTGGACAAAATATGAAAAACAACACTCATCTAAACAGTTTTTGGCAGATTTGTTGCTACCATGGCTTTTCCAAAATGAGCCTCAAGTGTACCTTGACATTTTTCAATCTTCAAAATTCTATGGTTATGCTCTTCATAATCTATAACATACTTAACATGAAGACATTTTTCCTTTGATTTCCATTGTACGACTAATTGTTCCTTTCTGTCTATGATTTTTTTTTCATAAACTTTACCGATATGCTTTTCTATAGTGTCAAGCTTTAGCTAAAATGTCTTGTCTCTTCCACATTTCCAACTACAAATCTTACATTTGGCCTTTTTTTCCCTTTCAATATCATTTTCGTTTGATACCCCCACTGGTATAATGAATGGGTACTTCGACAACCAACCAAGTTGAAAATTCCTTGTCATTTCCCACTCGCGCCCTGATTTTGATTTGCCTTTTCTTTTCTTGTTACCAACATCATCCTCATCCAAGTCAATTATCTCATTCTGGCTAACCAGGGTATCCCTTGGAAAATATTTTATGGTATTTCCATCCTCATTTGATACATTTTATTTTAACTCAATGAAAATCTCACCTTGGCCTTCCTATGGTGGTGAGGTATTTTGAATGCCATATTCAATAATATTTGGTGGAAGAGTTGATGATGTAGCTCCACCTTGATCTGATAGATTTAGAAGCTTTGCCAATTCCAAAGTAAGACTGCATGGTACCTCCACATTTTGGGTATTTTGATGGCCACCCAATCTCTTCATTAACCTCAGGAGTGTTACCCTTGTTACTCAACATATTGATCTCTCACTTCGAATAAAAGCTGGAAAGAAATTTCTTCTTGTTTAAGGACAGACCGACAAAGAATATAGATCCCATTCCCTACTAAAAATCATGTTTAAGACTGAAGCAAGAATGGAAAATAGATAAATAAATCTTATTATTATAACTAATAACTAACAACAGTATGAAGAAATGATCACTCACCTTTAAGTCTAAGTTTTTGGCTTTCGCTAACTTCTGAATTGAGAAGTAGAACCTCAAAACCGAACAAAATGTGTAAGAATAAATAATAGTTTCAATTGTATTTATATCAATCCATATTTGGTGAATTCTACGAGATTTTTAAATCGTATGTTAAAAAATTGGTGAATCTCGCATGCTTATACAATGATACATTGTAATTTTTAAGGTGAAATGTGTCCTCAAATGTAATTATTTTTAAATATTATTGGAGAAATAGGTCCTCATAAGCAAATATTTATAAATTTTAATTGGCGAAATGGGTCTTCACAAGCAACCATTTTTAAATTTTAATTGGCAAAATGGGTCCTCATATAATGTTGTTTTAATAGTATTGGCGAATATGTTGGTGTTTTATGACATGCTCCTTGGGATTCCAGGCGAAAATATTAATCGGTCCATTAGAAACACGTAGTCTGTTATGGCGAATTTATAGCCTAAACATGCCTCGTAAAAAAATCCCGCTGACGAATGGACATGCATTGGACCGATAGTTCATAAAATCCGGGCGATTTGAACACCCTGTTGGGAACGGTAAATTTGTCAATTTCAATTTGCCTGATTCCTTGAATTCGCCAATTGGCAAAGATTCGCCACTAAAATTTTCCCTGTTGTAAAGTGTGTTCAATTTTGCACTAAACAATGACACCTTTTGTTTAATACAAAAACACCTACAACTAAATGGTATAAAGAAACCATTTGTGATAGCAATGTTAACACAATGGATGTAGTCACATGAAATTTGAGCATGTTAAAGGCAAGTTATTCTTAAAAAAATTCCCTTATCCCCAACCATGCCAAACAATATTTATCAACAATTCAAGTTAATCAAAACCTACTTGAGAAAAACTTTGAACTATACCCACAAATATCCAATAATGAACATAATGGCATAGCTTAAAATACATATGAAATATTTTCTCACACCTAGAAATGGCAATTGTAAACCCCAAAATAATCCCTCACCATTTTGGCCCCACTTGTGCACTAGATCACGCACTTCCTCCTATTGATACCATGACAAAAATTTAAGAAAATGGTGGACATGGGGGAGAAATCTAGTAGTAGCATTGTCACCACCATAGCTCAAGAATAGTTGAAGTCCTTACTATGTCTTAGCTAGAAAAATCTTTTGCATTATGTGAGCCCTCTCCAAAATAGAGAAAACCTCAGTTTTAGAGCTAAATAAAAATTATAAAAATAAAAAAACATCAAGTTTAGAGCTAAATATTTTTGTTATTCAATATTTAATTTTTTTAAATAATAAATGCAATTATTGATTAATTAATTACATTTCTTATTATTTAATATAAATTGAATTATACTTGTTGAATTGTAGAATTCAAAATGGAAATTAACATAGAAAATACAGAGTAGAAAAATAGAGCATACAAACAACACAAACATTTATCGTGGTTCAGCCAATCTGGCTTACGTCCACACTGAGCAGAGGTCTATTATTATTAATCTCAGTTAATCAAGTTACATCACGTAGTACAACAGCAGTACATAAAAGAAATAATGCCCTTCCATATCTCTCGAATAGGAAGAGACATGGAAGGGAGTTACGAATGATCGTTGGGATTCATTTACTCAAAAAACTCCCACCTGATGACCAACGGATACTGCCATACCTCTGCTCTTTTTCAAATTTATCTTTTCTTTACAAGTCCAAGAGAAGTTCTTGCACATTCGAACTTCTCCTTGGGTACAACCTTCATCAACACATCTGCCGGATTGATCTTTGTGTCAATCTTAATCACTTGCAATCTACCCTCTTCAACCATATGACGCACAAAATGAGCATGAGTGTCAATGTGCTTTGATTGCCACTGAGATGAGTGATTATGAGCCATAAAAATGGCACTACGACTGTCACAAAATAGAATATAAGAGCTTTGATTATACTTCAAATCACTAAGCAATCGTTGTAACCAAATCATCTCACGAGCACCTTCAGAAAGAGCCAAATATTCGGCTTCAGCTGAAGATAAGGCAATAGAATGTTTCAATCTAGAAGCCCAACTAATAGCAGCTCCAACAAACATGAAAGCATAACTAGTAGTAGACCTCCTTTTATCCAAATCTCTGGCAAGATTAGAATCGGTAAATCCTTGCAACTGGACATTGTTGCCATTAAAACACAAACTATAACCAGAAGTACCTTTAAGATACTTCAAAATGCATTTTACCGCTTCCCAATGTTGCTTCCCGAGATTGCTCATGAACTACTCCCACCGCATGAGCAATGTCGGGATGAGTAGAAACCATAGCATACATTATGCTACCCACCGCTGATTTATAAGGGACATGAGCCATAAAGTCTTTGTCCACTTTTGTTTGGGGACACAAATCCGATGATAAATGAAAATGAGAAGCAAGAGGAGTAGAAACAACCTTCGCATTAGACATACCAAACCTGTCCACCACTTTGTCAATGTAATCCTTTTGTAACAATGTAATCTCTTTCTTCTTCCTATCCTGAGTTATCGTCATGCCAAGAATCCTTTTGGCTCCACCTAAGTCTTTCATTGCAAACTTGTTGGCCAAGTGAGCTTTCAACTCACTAACAATCTTCGGACTAGTGCCGGCTATCAACATATCATCAACATAAAGAAGAAGGATAACAAACTCCCCATTAGGAAGCTGCTTATAATAAATGCATGGATCAGATTCACACCTTGTGAAATTATGTGCAAGCATGAATTTATCAAACTTCAAATACCATTGACGTGGGGCTTGTTTGAGCCCATACAAACTCCTCTTCAATCTGCAATAAAGATGCTCTTTTCCCTTCTTGATAAAACCTTGAGGCTGCTCCATGTATAACTCCTCATCAACATCGCCATGTAGAAATGTTGTTTTGACATCAAGTTGTTCCAATTCAAGATCCCATACTGCTACAAGTCCCAAAACAGTGCAGATAGTTGTCATTTTGACAACCGGTGAGAAAATTTCATTGAAATCAATCCCTTGTTTCTGAGCATACCCTTTCACCACTAATCGGGCTTTGAACCGTTTATAACCTCCACCTTCATCTTTCAGTTTGTAGACCCACTTGTTCTTAAGTGACTTTCGATTTGGTGGTAAAGAAACCAAATCCCATGTTTGATTGGTTTCAAGAGATTTCATCTCTTCTTCCATGGCTTTTAGCCATTTATCCTTGTCACTGTTGTTACAAGCATCTTTAAAATTAATCGGTTCAGCTTGCTTAGAGATAAGAAGTTTTGGTTCTGCCTCTTCAATAAATAGTTACTCATAATCAAAAAAAATTGAAGGAATCCTCCTTTGCCTAGAAGACCTCCTTAAATCATCATGACTTCTTTCATTCTGCTCACAAATAGAATCCTGAGAACAATCGGTTTCTCCTTGCATGACTCCTACAACAATCTCTCCTTCTTGCGTGGCTCCTGCAGTAGTCTCTCCTACTTGCGTGGCTCCTGCAACACTCTCTCTTCTGTGTGTGGCTCCTACAACACTCTCACCTGCAACAGTTTCTCTTATGTGTGTGGCTCCTACAGTAGTTTCTCTATTATGTGTGGCTCCTGCAGCAATTTCTCTTCTATGTGTGGCTCCTGCAGCACTCTCTCCTACAACAGTTTCTCTTTTGTGTGTGTCTCCTGTAGCACTCTCTCCTGCAGTAGTTTCCCTTCTGTGTGTGTCTCCTGCAGCAGTTTCTCTTCTGTGTGTGTCTCCTACAACACTCTCTCAAGCATCATTTTCTCTTCTGTGCGTGTCTTCTGCAACTCTCTCTCCTGTAGCAGAACTTTCTTGGCTCCAAATTAATGAGTGATCACTATTACCAGATGAAGTAGGAGGCACCAAAATAGAGGTGGGCAAGGTAGAGATTATAGTGGGAACATAAACAGGGGAACTCTGTGTGATATTATTATCATACATGGAGAAAGGCACATATTCGTCAATGCCTACTTGTTGTGATTTCTCTGCTGGAAACATAGCTTCATTAAAAAACCACATCTCTACTCCTCACGATTTTCTTTCCAATCGGATCCCACAATCAAACACCAAACTGGCCTGTACCATAGCCCACAAAAATACACCTCTGTGATTTAAAATCTAGCTTTGTCCTCTTTTCTTTTGGAATATGGACATAAGCCTCACATCCAAAAACTCGGATGTGAGAGTAAGAAATCCTCTTTCCCTGCCATTCCTCTTCCGGAATACCAAATTCTAATCGAGATGAAGGAGTTCGATTGATTAAATAGACTATTGTGTTGCAAGCTTCTGCCCAAAATTCTTTGCCCAAACTGGCATTGGAAAACATACTCCGTGCTTTCTCAAGGATGGTTCTATTTAACCTTTCTGCAGCCCCATTTTCTTGAGGCGAATAAGGAACAATCTTAATCCTTCTTATTCCATGATCTGTACAAAAATTATCAAACTCCAAGGAAAAAAATTCACCTCCATTATCTGTTTTTAAACACTTAAGTTTGTGTCCACTTTGATTCTCAACAAGTGCTTTGAAATGCTTAAATTTTGTAAAAACTTCAGATTTATGAGAAAGCATATAAATCCAAACTTTCCTAGTACAATCATCAAGGAAAGTAACAAAAATTTTTTCCCCTCCATAAGAGGTTACCTCTGTAGGTCCGAAGACATTCGAGTGTACTAACTCCAAAGGTGTTGTCTTCTTGTCATGTCCATTCTTCAAGAAACTGACCCTCTTTTGTTTCCCATGAAGACAATGCTCACAAAACTCCAAATTTGCAGATTGGAGACCCGGTAGTTGATCACGATTCAACATTACCTCAAGACCTTTCTTGCTTATATGGCCTAGCCTTTGATGCCAAAGTGCAACATCGTTGCCCACAAGTGTCATAGCAGCTCCCACCTCACCAAAAGTTTCTGCAACATAGAGGCTGCCAACTTTGTCTCCTTTTGCAATGACCAAATAACCTTTAGTTACTTTCCAAGTATCCGTGAGAGTGGTGAGAAAGCCTTGGGTATATAACTGACTTACGAAAATCAGATTTCTCTTTAATTTGGGAACATGACGAACATCTTTTAGTAGCCACTTGACTCCACCAGCTAGCTGCAAAACAACATCACCTTTGCCAACAATTTCACAAGCTTTGTTGTCACCCAAATATACATTTCCAAGATTACCTTCTTGGTAATTTGTGAAGACCTCCGTACAAGAAGAGGCATGAAAAGAGGCACCAGAATCTATTACCCACGAATCTGATTTTGTATCGCTTGTTGATAGTATGAGAATACCATCATCCTTATCATGTGATATGTTTGCTTCACTGTCCAAAACCCTTTCTTGTGCCCTTTTATACTTTCTGAAATCTTTCTTGATATGACCAACCTTCCCACAAAACCAACAACCACTTTCTTTTCCTTTAGACTGCGATCTTCTAGCTGATTTGGACCGCTGATTGTGATTATATCTACCTCTATATTGGCTTCTCCCTCTATTTTTGGTGCTTACCATAGTGAGAGCATCACCGGTTGAGGACTCATTATTCTTCCTCCTCAAATCTTCAAATAGAAGTGTGGCTGCAACTTCATCAAAGGATAATTTCTTTGAATTTGAAACTGTGGTGCTTACTGCTATGACAACACCATCCCAGCTATTTGGGAGACAACTTAAGAGCAAAACAGCTTGCTCTCTTCATCTTGCATCATGCCTACGGAGGTTGCTTGGCTGATCAGAGTGTTGAACTCATTGAGGTAATTTTTCATAGATTCTCATTCCCTCATTTTCAGCTTATACAACTTTTTCATTGTAAATATTTTATTTGCTGCCGATTCCATTGCATATGTGGCAGTGAGTTTATCCCACACCTCCTTCATTGTTGACTCGTTTGAAACATTGTGCAAAACATTGTCACTTAAGGCAAGAAAAATTGTTGCGATAGCTTTCTGATCAAGTTTGTCCCAAGCTTCATCTGTCACTGCGGTTGGCTTCTTCGCTTTCCCTTCAATTGCAATAGACAATTCTTGCTTGATCAGTAGAGATTTTATCTGAATCTTCCATATGCTGAAATTCCTCCCAGAAAATTTATGTATTCTCGTATCCTCCATTTTCAAAAATTTTGACACAAAATTTCCAACCAGCCTCTCACCAAGCTCTGATACCAATTGTTGAATTGCAGAATTCAAAATGGAAATTAACATAGAAAATATAGAGCAGAAAAACAGAGCATATAGACAACACAAACATTTATCGTGGTTCAGCCAATCTGGCTTACGTCCACACTGAGCAGAGGTCTGTTATTATTAATCTCAATTAATCAAGTTACATCACGTAATACAACAACAGTACATAAAAGAAATAATGCCCTTCCATATCTCTCGAATAGGAAGAGACATGGAAGGGAGTTACGAATGATCGTTGGGATTCATTTACTCAACAATACTTAATCTATATTAATTTATAAAGCAAAATAATAACACAAAAAATTATAGAAATAAATATATAAATTATAAAGGTGGGGAGTAGCATAAAATATAAGGAAAATGTTCTATAGTGTATTACACTAACCAATCACAAAGGAAAAATTTCTAGTATTTCAAAAACACACATAAATCAAGATTTGACAATACAAACTGACTAGAAAAATACTAAACTAGCATATATATCTTTCAAAAATCTATATTAAATATGTTAAGAGTTATCCTTCATGCACCTATTCCTATTTCATTTAAGTATTCCAAATTGATTAAAAATAGATACCTTAAGAAAAATATCTTTCAAGGTATTTTAAATACATTTTTAAAAGATATATATGCAAGTTTAATATTTAAATTTAAAATAATTTATTTAGATAAATATGGAATTATAAATAAAATTAAACATAAAATATTTAAATATTAAAAAATTATTACAATTTATAAAAATATTTTTTTACCTCTGAATCTTGTATAATGAGATAATTACCTCAACAAATATTAAATGACTTACGACACAAGCATTAAATGTCAAAAGATAAGATAAGATCTAGTAACAACTAACACTATGTAGAAAGATTCTTTCCCAAGATCTAAATGGACTTAATATGTAAATAAGACCTAGATAGATAAATCACCTCTTTACACCAACATTCAAGCACCTATTCCATTTGTGTATTCCAAATTGATTAAAAATAGATAAGATAGGAGAAAACCCCCAATTGCCGCCCACAATCCAATACCCGTTCACTCCATGCTCACCTGACCCCCCAATAACCGTTTATATTTTAGTCATTACATTATTTTATTTATGCCAATAAAAATTTACACATGACACCAATATATGTTCACTACTAAATGTGTAGCTAACCAATAAATAAAATAAAATCTAAACATCTATTGGTACATATATGTTTTGAATACAAGACAAGTTGCAGACAATAAAGTAATTTTTGCATTTATTTAAGTACATTGATGTTTACAATTACCACTCTATGCAAGTGGCTCAAAGCTTCAACTACATAATATATAAATGTATATTTGAATAGTTAATGGTGCACAATTTCACATTATATAAACCATTATGAACAGTTAATGGTGCACATTTTGACATAATAGCAAACATTGATCAGTTTTATGAGCTATCAATTGCACATTCACCCACACTTCCTATCACATCTTCATGTTTTATCTCCATCAACTTGTGGTACCTGCACACACAGTTAATGGTGTAAGGCTCCCTAATAAACCAAAAAACATATTATAATTCATATAAATGATTGAATTTATGCAAGCCACCTATTTTATCTATTAAACCAAATATAAAATTGAATTCCTAAAGGCCACGACAGAACTTAGGCATAAATGGCCACTGCAAAATGACAGATTGTTTCCCACAAAAAATTCAAATTTGAAACTCAACCACCACAATTCAATGCATTCGAATTTCAAATTCAACCACTATAATTCAATGCATCCAATTCAAATGATTTTATAAGAGGGAATTTCCAGGGTCATTACCATTACGAATTATCCTCTGCTTTCATTGAATACTCTCTGCAAAATTCAGAGCTTCCTAAGGCAATTTATCCTCTGCAAAATTCAGAGTTTCCTAAGGCAATTTCTGCACATTCGTCTTTAAAGGGAGCTTATTCAGGTCGGTACACCCAGAATAGGTAAATTCATGTTTTATATTATCAGTTAGTTTTTTTACATTTATTTTATCAGTTCTCATTATTCAAAATACTGTTTCATGTTTTATATTATCAGTTAGTTGTTTTACATTTATTTTATATGTTCTCATTATTCAAAATATTGTTATATATTTATGTACTCACTGTTTACATAATTTTCAGGCATACTATTTTACATTTATGTTGTCTGATTCATCATTCAATATTTTGTTTTATATTTACGTACTCAAAATCTTTGCATTTTTTTCAAGCTATGTTGCCTATTTCATTATTGAATATACTCTTTTATATTTACGTACTTAACGTTTACATTCTTTTCAGGCATACAAATTAATATGTTTTTAGTCAGCTGTTCAACTTAGCATTTTCCATTATTTAATCATATCATAGTTACATTTTTTTCACCTGCATTCATCATAAATCAAGATAATAACAACAGCATTACCGATTTTGGAATTATATCATAGTTATATTCTGAATCCCTCTTTACTAATCATGAAGTTTAATGGGTTTATAGTTTTTGTCCCAATTTATTGAATAGTTTATGGATTACAATTTGTAGACAAATACATATATATACAGTCATGCCATGTAGGGTTTCATCATATATATATCTGATAAGAATATAAAATTCTCTGCAAATACAATGATACATTCTCATAACAATATATCATTCTCTGTAAATAGAATGATATTTTCTTATCATAATGTATACATACATTCATATATATATATATATATTCTTATCAGATTACATACATGTGAGTGGTACAAAATTGATCCCTCGTGAATTATTCTATCAATGCCATCGAGGGTTTGGCTGGGTTTGACTGTAATCATTTCTTTTTACATGTGACTTGTACAAATTTGATCCCTCGTGAATTAATCTGTCTATGCAATCGAGGGTTTGCCTGCTATGATTTTATTTGACATTATTTTTATGAAATAATCACATGTAATGTGATTCAAACAGAACATTGATGGAATTTTGACCAAGTATAATAATGAAATTTTATGGGTTTCCAGTTTTAACCCCAAATTATTGAGGGGTTTCAGCATATGGGTTAATGGGTTTACAGATTTTGTTGATTCTCTTTGAATCCCTGCATTATCATGATGACACTTGATGGGTAGAGGTTTTCTATTTTCAGTAATTATAATATATTCTTTGTTGCACTACCAAGTTATGCAACTTTTACTATTTGTGCAGGTTAAGTGGAATATAATGGCACCTGCTAGAAGACTCTCTAAAAGGGTTGTAGGAAGAGGACCACGTGCCATTAGAGTCATTCGCGGGGTCCACTTCGTTGATGAAGAGCCTGTAGAGGAAGTGCATGCAATTCCTGTAGAAGAAGACATCCTGACTCTGCGGATGAAGCCACCAACACAATAGAAGCCGAACCACCAGTTGAGCCAGATGCTCAGCCCGATGTACAACTGCCCTCACTTGTACCCATCAAGCAATGGACATATGCTGATATGGAAGGATCAGTCAAAAGTGTCGAAGAACACAACATGTTAGTTAGGGCAGCGACAATCAAGTGGGGTATGCCACCTAGCAGTTTGAGGACGTGGCTGTTGGGAGTTACCACCACCAAGAAAAGGGGTCCACGTACCATATTATCTGATGAGGAGGAGGGTAAGATTGTCCAATGGTGCAAGGACATGGCAGATCTGGGCCACGGACTGCAGGTCAATCAACTACAATCCACAGTTGCCTAAATCACTACAACTTGGCCCAATCCATTCACAAATGGTGTCCCCGGGAGGTCATGGTGGGTAGGATTTTGAAGAAGGCGCCTAGATTTGACAATAAGAACTGTTGAAGGAGTGGATAGTGATAGAGCAATTATGGTTCGTCCTTCAGTCATGCAAGCTTTCTATGACAACCTTCAAGATATGATTAACCTTAACCACTATGGAGCAAGCCGAATTTGGAACTGCGATGAGACGGGTATTCAAGCTAGTAGGAACTGTGGAATGAGAGTTATTGCAAAATTGGGTGTAAAGAGTGTACCACATTTGGTTTCAAAGAGCAGAGAGTGGATCATAGTGTTGGCTTGTGTAAATGCAGTTGGGTTAAGTATTCCTGGGTTCTACCTGTTTAAATAAAAAAGGCACATGCAAAATTATATAGTAAATTATGAGATAGGTGCATTGATGGCAATCCAAGAACATGCTTGGATGACAAAGGAACTATTTGTCAAATGGTTAGACCATTTTGCAGGTAACATCCCCGGTGATGTTTCACCAACAAACAGGGCCCTTCTGATTTTTGACGGCCATGGTAGCCACGTGGCTTTCAAAACCACTGAAGAAGCAAGAAAATTAGGAATAGACCTGTTAACACTTCCTGCTCATACCAATCACACGCTGCAGCCATTGGATGTCAGCATTTTTGCTCCATTCAAGGCATATTTCAAAGAGGTGTGAACCATCTGGTAAGCTAACAACCCACATATCGATATTGGGTGTGAAGAGTTGGCAACTCTAGCAAGCCAAGCTTTCAAAAAAGATTTGACACCATCCAACATTATTAGTGGGTTCCATAGAACAAGTATTTGGCCACTTGATCGGTCAGGCCTTGGCAAGGACATGGGGCCAAGTCAAGGCTATATTGTTGAAGACAACGTACCAAGTCCTAGAACAGAAGGTGATGCTTGCATGGTGGAAGATGAAGAGGATGTTATTGCAGCAAAGACATGCCTATGTCTACTTGGTTATAACTAGGAACAAATTGATGGTTTTGTGCGGCAATGCAATCAGGACACTAAAACTACAACACACATTCAACCAAAACTTCAGCCAGTTGTTGCAGATTTCGAAGCAAAAGTCCAACCTCTTTTTGCACACTGCAATGAAGATACAGAAACTACATCAGACCACAATGAGGGCACTGAAACTACAGCACACATTCAACCAAAAATTCAGCCAGTTGTTGCAGATTACCAAGCAAAAGTCCAACCTCTTTTTGCACACTACAATGAAGATACATAAACTACATCAGACCACAATGAGGGCACTGAAACTACAACACACATTCAACCAGAAATTCAGCCAGTTGTTGCAGATTTCCAAGTAGAACTCCAACCTCCTATTGCACCCTGCAATGAAGATACAAAGACTACATCAGCTGATCTGAGTTTGCCAACTCAAGTCAACCAACCGAATTGGATGCATGAAGCAACCACAAACCTTGGATGGCAATTAAATCCAATTGAGGAAGAAGTCAGCCTTTCTATGCCTTCCCCACCACACATTGATCTAGTTGAAGTGATACATTACTTCACTACTGCAAGGAATTGGGAAGAGCATAGTGATGGTCGAAGTGAAGATGAAAATGCATATAGTGATGAAGAAGCTGAGTTTGTGCCATGCACCCCACATGATGGACAACAATCAAGTAGAAAAAATAGAAAATTCTTGAAACTTCCTGTGCAGAGGGTGCAAGGATCATCACGAGGAGGTCGTTCTAGAGTGATTTGCCTTAGTAGGCAGTCCCAAGTACTAACATCGGAGGCCTTCATCGAAATGTATACTCAACAAGAGGCAGAGAAGAAAAGGCAAGCAGAGTTGCAGCAACGTAAGAAGGACCAGATGTTGAAGAGAAAGGTAGAACGTGAAGCAAAAGCAATTGAAAAGGAAGCAATGAGGGCTGAGAAGCAATCAAGGAAAGTGATAGAAGATGAGGAGAAGATGATTAGAATGTGGGAGAAAGCAATAAGACAAGAGCAAGCCAAGGATGAACGTCTACGAAAGGCATCTGAAAAGAAAGCACAACAAGCAAAGACGATAAAGCGTAAGTCTACAGCGGGGAATCCTATACCCCCCCAACACCCTATATTGCTCGATATAATGAACATATTGGCACCAGCCTTTATAGCTATCAACACTATGCAAGTTGGGAGTGGCTCACAACAAATGGGACTGACTGTAGATGCAACCCAGACATTGCTTGCTCAAATAACAACATTCCTTCAAACCTCAATTAACCAAGTGTCACCTCCTACAAGTGGAACAGACTCAACTACTGGCGGATATCTCATGCCACCTTCTTTTCCTAGCAATATGGAAAACTAAATATGTTGGTATTGAGTTTTGTTTTTTGATTGATGTAGCGGTATATTTTGTTGATCTGCTTTGCATATCGGATCAAAATATCTGCTTCAAGTTATAACTGTGATATGATTATAAGATGTGATAATACTGTTGTTATTATGTTTGGAACCTCACATATGTTTAAGGTGAGAAGAAGTTCAATACAAGCACCTAGTAATATTTTGATATGTTTCAAGTATTTTTCAGCCATGTTTTTCTGTCGCACCACCCAATGAATTCTTGCAATTTGATAAAAAATATAACTATGATATGATTATAAAATGTCATAATGTTGATGTTGATATTTATTTGAACCTCATAGTTAGGTCTCTTATATGTTTTATGAGGGTTTCAACCTTGTATTTTCTGTGGTATCACTAAGTACACTATGTTTCAGTGTTTGTCAATAAAAACATCAGATTGTATGTATATATATTCTTATCAGATTGTATGTATGTATATTCATATATACATACAATCTGTTAAGAATATATCATTGTCTGCAAATTGTAATCTGACAAGAAATCCGCAGGAGATGATGAGTTTAGGGCTTAAAGATGCCCAACAAGCCGTGGTAAGGTAAACTCATATGTGTGGTTTGATGAAGGCATATGGGGCATGTGGTTAACAATGTAATGTGGTGAGGTTGAGATTAAAGTGACCACCTCCTAGTAGACAATGATATATTCTTTACAGACAATGAAATGTTCTTATCACATTGTATATATGTACTTGTAGACAATGATATATTCTTATCAGATTGTATGCATGTATATATATACATAAAATCTGATAAGAATATATCATTGTCTGCAAATAGTGATCATTGTATTTGCAGACAATGATATGTTCTTATCAGATTTTATGTATATATTTGTAGACAATGATATATTCTTATCAGATTGTATGTATATATATACAATCTGATAATAATATATTATTGTTTGCAAATTGAAATCATTCTATTTGCAGACAATGATATATTCTTATCAATTTGTATATAGTTGTCAATCACTAGTTCTTTCTTAATGATTAATGTTTCACTAGCACTATAGCTTATACCATCAATTTTCACAATCTAACCACATTGAACCACTCTTAGCTGCTCTATTAGCCTCTAAGAATACCCTCTATAGATTTCATATTATTTCAAACAAATCTAGTTACACATGACCCTAAAGTTTCCATAATAATATTGTTATTATCATTTCATTCAAACACAATAACTTTGCAATAAAACATAATACTAATATTATATTCTTACTTCATATTATAATTACCCTAATAGTTTGTTCATCTAACTTTCAACCATATATATAAAATCACATAGTTTTATGTATTACTAGGTCATTGCCAAAGTAAAGTCAAAGACTTTACCTGTCATTAACGCTTAATGCCTTTTGTTGATTGCGGACAAATCCTCGCATGCCTACCATTAAGAGACCAATGTAGTTAAATATATTCCTCAAATCAAATAAGCATTTGTAAGAACAAAATATGTATAAAACAATACAACATAAAATATAAACATATCATAAAGCATTAAGAGCAAAATGTCCCTATAGAGTTTATTGTGTTAACAAACACAACTTCCATGGTATGTTGATAATCGACATACTTGGTTCACCTCTTCACGCTCTTGCTTGCCTGCAAAACAATTGTAATAAACGGGGGTAGTACTCGGTACTCGTAACATTCCCACATCAAATCATCCTTACAATATTGCATGCACAACAATAAGAGTTTTGATTGGAGCATTAAAATCCACAATGTTCTGATCCAATGTATGAAGCTGAAAATAACAATGTATATAAATTTGTATATACATATACATGTACATGTATATGTATATGTATATGCATGTACATATACATATACATGTACATGTATATGTATGTACAACTACATATGCATCATGCATGTACATGTACATGTATATGTATATGTATATGCATGTACATGTACATGTATATCTATATACATATATGTAATGTGACTATTGAAACACATATAGCAAGTGGAAGAAAACAAATTAAATCACATCATACAATGATGTGATATGATTACATAATGGATAATGCTCATTTGAACAATTGACTAAAAACTGAATAATTTGTATGCCTCAAAATACTACAAACACTTAGTACATAAATATAAAAGAGTATATTGAATAATGAAACAAACAACATTAATGTAAATTCAATAGGCTAATAAATAAAAACATGTATTTAGTTATTCTGGGTGTACCAACATGAATAAGCTGCCTTTTAAAAGGAATGTGCATAGGTAGCATTAGTAAGCTCTGAATTTGCAGATGATATTGAGGGAATGACCGTGGAAATTCCCTCTTATAAAAACATTGGAGTGTGCTTGATAAAATAGGTGGCTTGCATAAATTCAGTCTATTATAATACGTTTTTAGTTTTCATTATATGTACTGAGCTGAATTTTGTAGAGGATATGCAGTGAAAGCATAGGAGAATTTGTACTGAAAATGACACTGGAAATTCCCTCTTATAAAATCATTTGACTGTGCATATTGAATGCATTGAATTGTGGTGATTGAATTTCAAATCTCAATTTTCCTGCCAAATAATCGGTCTATTCATACTACAGTGGCCACTCCTGTCTAATTTCAATGGTGCGTAAAATTTTATAAAAAACCAATTTACAATTATCTATTAACCTATTTAAAATTACGTTTGTATGTGGGCTCGGTCCAAATATCATGTGGGTCCGCTAGGAGGTGGTCACTTTAATCTCAACCTCACCACATTACATTGTTAACCACGTGCCCCATATGCTTCATCAAGCCATGCGTATGACTCTACCTCACCACATTACATTGTTAACCACGTGCCTCATTCGCCTTCATCAACCCACGAGAAACTTCTAACCTAACCCCCAGTTGTTGGGCAGACAATGATATATTATTATCAGATTGTATGTTAGAGTTTATTAGAGCAGCTAAGAGTGCAGTTCAATGTGGTTAGATTGTGATAATTGATGGTATAAGCTATAATGTTAGTAAAACATTAATCATTAAGAAAGAACTAGTGATCGACAATTATATACAATCTGATAAGAATATATCATTGTCTGCAAAGCGAATGATTTCAATTTGCAGACAATGATATATTACTATTAGATTGTATATATGTACTTGCAGACAATGATATATTATTATCAGATTGTATGCATGTATATATATATACATACAATCTGATAAGAATATATCATTGTCTACAAATATATACATAAAATCTGATAAAAACATATCACTGTCTACAAATACAATGATCACTAATTGCAGACAATGATATATTCTTATCAGATTGTATGTATATATATACATGCATACAATCTGATAAGAATATATCATTGTATGCAAGTACATATATACAATGTGATAAGAACATTTCATTGTCTATAAAGAATATATCATTGTCTACTAGGAGGTGGTCACTTTAATCTCAAACTCACCACATTACATTGTTAACCACGTGCCCCATTTGCCTTCATCAAAACATGCGTATGAGTTTACCTTACTGCGGCTTGCTGGGCATCTTTAAGCCCTAAACTCATCATCTCTTGCGGATTTCTTGTCAGATTACAATTTGTAGACAATGATATATTCTTAACAGATTGTATGTATATATGAATATGCATACATACAATATGATAAGAACATATCATTGTCTGTAAATATATACATACAATCTGATGTTTTTATTGACAAACAGTGAAACATAGTGTACTTAGTGATACCACACAATGTGGTTAGATTGTAATAATGGTTGGTATAAGCTATAGTGCTAGTAAAACATTAATCATTAAGAAAGAACTAGTGATTGACAATTATATACAAACTGATAAGAATATATTATTGTCTGCAAATAGAATTATTTCAATTTGCAGACAATGATATATTATTATCAGATTTTATATATATATACATACAATCTGATAAGAATAGATCATTGTCTACAAATATATACATACAATTTGATAAGAATATATCATTGTCTACAAATATATACATACAATATGATAAGAACATATCACTGTTTGCAAATACAATGATCACTATTTGCAGATAATGATATATTCTTATCAGATTGTATGTATATATTTACATGCATACAATTTGATAAGAATATATCATTGTCTGCAAATACATATATAAATACATGCATACAATCTGATAAGAATATATCATTGTCTGCAAATACATATATACAATCTGATAAGAACATTTCATTGTCTGTAAAGAATATATCATTGTCTACTAGGAGGTGGTCACTTTAATCTCAACCTCACCATATTACATTGTTAACCACGTGCCCCATATGCCTTCATCAAACCACGCGTATGAGTTTACCTTACCGCGGCTTGCTGGGCATCTTTTAGCCCTAAACTCATCATCTCATGCGGATTTCTTGTCAGATTACAATTTCCAAACAATGATATATGATTTTTTTTACTGACAAACACTCATCCCAATAACCTAGATCTCTCATCCCAAAAACCTTGCGAACCTCAAAGCAGGACTGGATTTAGTTCACATGTGTGAAATCTAAGGACAAATTTAGTTTAGATTTGGTATGGCATGAATCGAGGGGCCCGGTTCTCAAGCAATCCTTACTGTTACAGGATTAAGACTATTAATAGCTGGATAGTATGATCTCCACCTCCATCTCTTCACAGAAGCCCCAAGTTTGCTAGAAAAACAGGATGGTATTCATGTTCGGAGTGGACTGCCATTGCACTAAGGAGTCAAGAATGGCCTAGTGCAGAAGGCTTTTTAACATTCCACACCCAACAATAAGGAATGCAGTTGTCGACCTAGTCTCTGAGGTTTTGTCTCTTAAGGAGCACTGGTGCGACGACAGAATCTACGAGCTTATACTGTGCGCATTAGTGGACATAACCGAGGCCAAGGAAGTCATGGTTGAGTGGCTGGACAGATTCATAGAAATCAGTCACACCGAGGGCATAGCCAATGCCATTCTGAACCTAAGTGATGAGTGCTGGGTCGGCTTCCTAAAGTATTATTTCGACCCAACAATACTGAACTTGGTAGAAGATGAGGAGGATAATGATGGGGAGGAGGTGGAATCCGAAGAGGACAATGTGGACGAAGATGCAGCTAGTGCTCGCCAGGTTGCAGCAGATAACTTTCGTCTTGACACATGGGAAGTATTTAGAGCAGGAGTCAAAAATGCCAACATGGACGCCTTCTCCAACTTCATGCGATCCGACTTGGCTTGGCTCAATGGTGTCCGCTTGCAATGGTTGACCAGGATGGGAGACATCCTTGCAGCAATTTTCTTGCTCATAGGATGAGCAGGGTTTGTAATTTTGTTCTTGACCTGTAAAAGCCAAATCTGAATGTACATGGGAGTTACCCCCTTTGGTAACACTTATCTATAAAATCAAATATCATTATCTGCGAAGGCAATTGTGATGAAAGTCTGCACAACTTTATATAATGAAACCCTACACGACATGACTATATACACCACTATATATCACTTACCTGCAACTAGTAATCTTAAAACCGTAGTATTAATTTGGAAAAATATTGTATACCCATCAAGTGTCATCATGATAATGCAGGGATTCGAAGAGAATCAAAAAAATCTGTAAACCCATTAACCCGTATACTGAAACCCCTCAATAATTTGGGGTTAAAACTGGAAACCCATAAAATTTCATTATTATACTTGGTCAAAATTCCGTCAATGTTCTGTTTGAATCACATTACATGTGATTATTTCATAAAATAATGTCAAATAAAATCATAGCAGGGAAACCCTCGATTGCATAGACAGATTAATTCACGAGGGATCAAATTTGTACCAGTCACATGTAAAAAGAAATGATTATAGTCAAACCCAACCAAACCCTCGATGGCATTGACAGAATAATTCACGAGGGATCAAAGTTGTACCAGTCACATGTAAAAAGAAATGATTACAGTCAAACCCAGCCAAACCCTCGATGGCATTGACAAAATAATTCAAGAAGGATCAAAGTTGTACTAGTCACATGTAAAAAGAAATGATTACAGTGAAACCCAACCAAACCCTCGATGGCATTGACAAAATAATTGACGAGGGATCAATTTTGTAACAATCACATGTAAAACGAAATGATTACAGTCAGTTATCACAACACCATACAGAGAAATTCACTCAAACACCGTCGATGCCAACGAAAACCCACTGTTCTACAAACAAAATTGCAGGTGAAGAGAGGTGGAGACGTTACCTGCAGCGTTCGGGTGTCGAACGAAGTCACCATGGCCACAAGAGCTCGCATCGATGGTGGGAGAAAGGAGACAACGATGCGAAAACCGCGGGAGAAGATGAGTTTAGGGCTTAAAGCTGCCCAACAACTGGGGGTTAGGTTAGAAGTTTCTCGTGGGTTGATGAAGGCGAATGGGGCACATGGTTAACAATGTAATGTGGTGAGGTAGAGTCATACGCGTGGCTTGATGAAACACATGGGGCACGTGGTTAACAATGTAATGTGGTGAAGTAGAGTCATATGCGTGGCTTGATGAAGAATATGGGGCACGTGGTTAACAATGTAATGTGGTGAGGTTGAGATTAAAGTGACCAGCTCCTAGCGGACCCACGTGATATTTGGACCGGGTCCATATAGAAATGTAATTTTAAATAGGTTAATTAATAATTGTAAATTGACTTTTTTATAAATAATTATTGGATTTAGAATGAATGGGTATGGGCGAAGTCATGAAAATGTAGCGGACGAAAGTTTAAAAACACCTATTTTTAGCACTTTTCGTTTGACGGGTTCTACAAAAGGTATTTTAAATACCCACAAGCCAAATTTTTCTTTTAAGGTCCTAATTGGCTTAAGAGGACCAAATTTTTTTTTTAAAAATTGGACCTATTTTACACTCTACACGAATGCGCGAAGTTAGCCCTAGCGACTACTGGTACGTTTCCCCTATCTTTCTAAATATTTTGAATTAAATAAATTTTTTGACTCCCCACCCTCACGAGAAATATTTCACGTCACTACACATTGGGCGCAGAAAGGCATTCACAAGTATATATTACATGGCACTTTGGACGAATCGGAACTCATCTTTCTTGCACGCCGCCAAACATTGATTCTATCAAATATGGCGACGTTTATTATCTTAGATCAATGGTTGAGATTTAATTTTGATATACAAGGGTTTTCACCTCCAAAATGGTACCATAAAAAAATTTGATTAAATCAAATGTTTTACTTATCATTCAAAGAGAATGGAGAACCGGCCGTTGAATTTGGCGGTAAGCTCCACATCGTGCAAATCCAAGATAGGAACTTGGAAACTTGTAGCAATTTGCAAAGGTTCGCACTAGAATTCTTCGATTTCAGTGATTAAATTTATCTATTAAAACCGTTATTAATCCTGCTCTCTTCTCTCTCATATTTGCAAGCTTCCGTATCGGATGTTGTGTTGAGTATAGCATAGATATAGTCCTGTTTTATATTCCATTCCTGGAATCTCGAGATGTCTAGTGTGGAAATTATTTTAACAATCAAAATTTACTAGAAATCTTAGAACCCCCATTTTCCCATATAGTATATCGTTTGCTTCATGGTTCTCAATTCTCAGTATATTTTAGTTTCTGGCGGGGAAAATGTTGGTATATTGCCCCACTTTGAAGCATTCCATTGATGGCATCTTGCTCCACATCTCATCCTTTTAGTGGATTGGAACCTGCAGGCGAATCCCAAAGGCCATGTGCCTCTCCTAAGCTGTATGATGTATTCATCAACCACAGAGGGCCAGATGTTAAAAAGTCTCTGGCTATTCAACTCTATAATTCTCTTGAGAAAATAGGATGCCGGGGCTTTCTGGATTCCCAAGAGATGGAGAAGGGAGATTACTTTCCATCTACTATAGAGAATGCCATTTTGTCTGCTACAGTTCAAATAGCTATATTCTCAAAGAGATATGCCGAATCCGCTTGGTGTTTGGTGGAATTGTGTTTAATGTTAAAAACAAAGGCTAAACTTATTCCTATATTTTATGATGTTACACCTCTGGACCTCCACCGCACCGAAACAGGGCAGTATGCCCGTGCATTTGCAAAGTACAAAGAGAAGGGCATGTATCTTAATAAACTGGAGGAGTGGAAAGAAGCCCTTCATTTGGTCTCTTTCATCTGTGGCTACGACCTCAGCAAGGATGATCATCAGTAAGACTCCGTTAGTATGTTTTCCATTGATGTTGATTCTATATTATCATAATCCTCTTGCCATTTACCTCTTTGATTTTGTTATAGAAAAACATTCCTCTCATCAAATTCTGGTTTTGCCCACTAAAACTACTTTGATGTGTTTTAAATCTTTTTACCACTTTCCTCATTGTTTTTGTTGTAGTGGAAGTCATGTTGGAACATTTAATATTCTGCAGTCAGCAGAACTGACATTTCAGCCCCCACGTCAGATGAAGACCACCAAATTGCAGCCAACGAATACCTGCAGAAATTAATATGGTAGGTTAATTTAACTTTTGAATTATAACACTTTCTACGGCCAACCTAAACCTACAGCTCCTGCTAGCATTAAATGGAATAGATAAATTTGAATTTGAAAGTAGCGCTCATTCTCATGAACTAATTTCAAGTAAGACAAAATGAATGTTTTGTATTCGTTGGAGTTAGTAGTAGCAGTCAGTTTTGGAAGTTGACCCTGCAGCAACAGGTGAAGTGGAGAATGTTCAACACAGAACAGTGGCAACAGCAGCACCAAAAGAATGTTTTAGCAGACGCAGTGTATTGTCAGCTGCAACTACAAGATTGTAACAGTTTTTTTTTTTCAGTATGAAAATAAATCATATGTATTGGACATCTGTTCAAATAGCTTAGTTTTATTTTATGTTGAAGAACAAAAAATATACTCTGTGTTTTTGTATTTTGTGAAACAACAAAAAATATATATAAATATTTTTCTGTGTTTATTTTTTCTGTCGGAATGCATATTCTGTGTTTATTCTCCGAGTCTGTCCATACAATCACAGCATTGTTTCTGTCTTATTTGCATCCCTGCCTTCCAACAAGTCATTCTCATCAAATTCTGGTTTTGTGCCCTAAATTTTCAGGGACCACGAGAAGCTATGTAAAGACATAGTGTCCACTGTATTAAAAAACATAGAGAAGGCAAGACCCTTAGATGTTGCAAAAATTCCAGTGGGGCTGAATGGACTTGTACAAGGTTTTGAAAAGCAGTGCCAGATGGGGAGTGAGCAGAAGGTTTGCATGGTTGGCATCTGTGGGATGGGGGGAGTAGGAAAGACTACTCTAACCAGATAGTTGTTCAATAGGAAGCGTTTGCAATACCATGGATCATGTTTTCTCTTCGACGTAAGGGAAGCATCTACAAAAAAGCGAATTGCCTTACTTGCAATCTAAGCTGCTCCAAGATCTACTAAGAGAAAAGCACACATTTCAGAGTACAGAAGAAGGAAGGTGCCACCTCAGGAATCGTTTGAAAAAGAGCCAGTCTACGCGCTTCCTTCTTGTTGTAGATGATATTGACGAACACAACCAGTTGGAATCTCTACTTGACATAGATTCTCTGCCTTCTGGCAATCGGTAATAGTTACGACCCGTGATGAAAGGGTGTTAATACGCACAGGAATTACCCTTCGTTATAAAATGCCAAGAATGGACATGAAGCATAACAAAGAGCTGTTTTGTTTGCACGCTTTCCACCAACCATGTCCAGCCACAGGTTACGAAGATTTGGTTGAGAATTTCGTGAAAGAGTGTGGAGGATTGCCTTTGTCTCTTCAAGTCTTGGGAGGACATGTTTATGGTAGTGACAAACATTATTGGCAATTAGAATTGGATAAAGTTCGCAAGATGCTGCCTGGAGGTATAAAAGGCAGACTCCAAATAAGCTTTGATGCCCTTAACTAGGAGTAGAAACAAATTTTCATGGACATCGCCTGTTTCTTCGTAGGTAGTCAGAAGAACACGGCCATAAAAATATGGGAGGGATCGGGCTGGGACGGTGAGCATGCACTCCAGAGCTTAAAAGTCAAATGTCTTGTTGAAGTGGAAAGCAGGGGTTATAACCACTACTCGGGAATGCATGGCAATCTCCGTGATATAGGAAGAGAAAAGGCAGATGAATTGGGCTCTCCACGTCGAATATGGCGCCCTCAAGATCTTCAATCTTTGGTTTGTTTCTTTCTCCTAGACGTGTTTATTCTACTTAGTTTCAAACCTTTTTCAACATTTGTCTACTTGTATGGCGGATGTTCTGACATCGGGTATTCCTAATTCTAGTTAATCTTAATGTATGAATGCAGCGATTAAAGGGATTCCGTAGCATTCTCACAGAAGCCAACAGCCATAGTTTCAGGTGCCTCAATTCTAATTTCAATGACAAGGATACTGATGCCCATATTACATATTTTTTAGGAAATTCAAATAATTATGCTCAGACATCAACAAACTTGCTATGGCTTCAACTTGTGATATTGCGCGCTCAATTGAAAAGCATTCCTCCATGGATTCCTTTGCAAAATCTACAGTGTCTACGCATACATATCATGTGGCACAGTCAATTGGAAAACATTCCTTCACGGACTCCTTTCCAAAATCTACAGTGTTTAAGCATGCTCCAAGAACTTTACAGTCTGTGGCAGCATATTTCTCAGTGGTATTTAAGAATTCCCAGAAGCCATAAAACACAACTGTGGAAGAGAGAGCAGGTGTTTTGTTTTTTCTGGAGGCTTTTTAAAGTTAGATGATGCATTTTGTATTGATAGTTTAAGCATTCTATTTAAATATTATCAGATTTAATGATCAAACGGTTATTTATACATCTTATCTACATTAACAAATTAAATATATATATATATTATTTTTAATGAAAAGTAACTTTTAACAGTTTAATTGATTATACTTATCTTTTAAGAATAACTTAGTCCTCCTTGAAATAAATAAATTGGGAGTTTCAGGCCCCTCTCCAATTGAAAGAGCTGCAGCTTAATGGAATGTGCTTGAGGGAGTTTCCAACTTATTTGGGAACGCTAACTAGTCTGGAAGAACTGGAGATAACAGGATGGTACAAAGAAACAATTGAAGGGAAGATCTTATCAGATACCCTTAGAAAACTTATTAATCTCAAAAAACTAGTTTTGAGGCATTCAAAATTAAGTGGGGAAGTTGCTTTCGGCGAAAGTGGAGTGGCGTCCCCAATGACTAGGCGGGAAACTGATGAAAAAACAATTCAAACAGACACAGGTTTAACACATTCAAATTGCTGCAACAATAAACATTTCTATTGATTTCATTACATTGCAAAAATCTTTAAATTGATCCTCTTTTATAGAGGAGTTAGAATGTTCCAGGAGCTCCGAGTTTACAGGAAATTTCTGGAACAATGTAGACATGTGCACTTAATGGTTTCACCTGTTACTTGTGAGTTAGCTGCAAGGAATCTCCATAACTGTTTGACTGTAGAAGTCACTAGAAGATTCCTTAGGTGGGAGAAATTAATTTTCCAACACTCCCCTTTAATTTCGACCACGCATAATTAGCAAGTTTGTCTTTCAAATCTGCAGATTCACTAAATCATTTTCATGCATAATCGAAAAAGATGGGTCCCGGCCTAAAACCTTGTTAGGTACCCATTTACATTCAATTAATCACTATATGATGATCATCAAATACTGAAATTTGATTTTTGAAAATTCTTCTTGTGAAAATTCCTTGCATGCTCACTGATCCAATTTTCTCCCTTTTTGGAAGTAATGGTACTACACTTTGCTATCCTTTTGTCAAACAACTTTCACCTTCACTTGAATCTTAGATGCACCCTTTTTGAAAAAACTCAATAACTATAATCTTCCTAATTCCATGATGGATTTCAAGACAATGATTTCCCTTTAATCAAATTTTCTCACTTTTCTCAAATGTTCAAACTATCTTCAAGATCTTCATAGCTTTTGTCAAACATTTTCTTCAAACGATTTATCTTTCAATCAAAATTACACTCACAGTTTGCATAATGTGTTATAACACGATGATCAAACTTTTCTTGTTTTCTATTTTTGGTGACATGAATTCTTATACTTGAACAATCTTTTGATCATACTTGTGATCTTCTTCCAACTTGGTCCATAGACCAATCCACAATCCATTTTTATGTAACCTATCATTGATTCATTCTTCCAATCTTTGTTCAAACACATTTTTTCACAATGATTCTTTAATCCACATATATTGCAAGGATGTAAATTCCAACATTTTTCCTTTGTATGACCTATTCTATTGCAATATGAACATTGCCTACACTTCATTTCTTGAATGAATTTGCTTGAGCTTGTATCATTATTTCTTCTACCTGTGACATACCCCAAGCCTTCATATTTGGGCCTCATAACTGGCTCAATAGGCTCTTTAATCCCTTGCTCATGTTTTCCTAATCCTTGCCCTTTGTATCCCATTCTTTTCATTATTTTCAAAGCAACATTCTTTTCATTACAACTATTCAAATTTGTAGATTCAAACACAAATTTATTTTCATCTTTGCATTTTTCATTAATTTCTGCAAAATTACTTATATCCAATGACTGATCAGAAAAACACAAATTTTCAGTGCCACATGATACATCACATACAGATGGTTTTAACTTCAAACACTCGTTTTCTTGTTTCAGTTTTGATATTTCATTTTTCTGCAAACTATTTTCTTCTTCTAATTTCTTCATCTTTTCTTCTAAGTCATCAATCAATTTTACTCTATGTTCCAAATCTTCATTTCTTCTATTAATCTCATCAAACAATTTTAATTTTTCTTCCAATTCTTTGTTCTTCTTCTCAACTTTCCATGAGTCTTGTAAAAGTTCATTAAGCAACAGTATCTGTTCTTCTAACATCTCATTGTTTCTTTTAACTTTATCTAATTCAATATTAAGATCATAATATTTTATCAATTGTTCACTGTTTTCCATTGAAATTTTATCTAAATCTTTTAACAATTCAGAATTTTGTATCTTAACATTTAACAATTCTTCCTCCAAAACATCTCTCTTTTTTTTCACCCTTTTGCCTACTTTTCCCATTGAAACAAATTATTAGAACTCACCTTATACACTTTCACCTTGATTACACTGTTTTTGTTTGACAACTTCATGTGCCTTCTTTTTCTTTACTTCTGTAACCAATCTATTTGCCTTCGCAGACTCTTTCGTTGAGATTCGTCATAACAAAATCAGCGACCTCAAACCAATCTTTAGCAGCACTGCGATCTTGCAAAAAACGACCCCCTTTGTGGCTGCTGACTGTTCAAATGCAGCGATCTGACTCCTCCCAAACAAGCAGCGGCATTCTATAGCTTTAAAAACAAACAGCTGTGGTCGCATTAGCTGGCACTTCCTCCTTGAATGGCTTTAAGATCTCAGACTCTCCGCTACAATCAATTTAACTGTCTTCAGCGTTTTGTTCTCACACAATGACGTCTTGCTGCACTCTTCTTGGCTCGCAGCTACAAATTGTATAATTCTGCAGCTCCTTCTGTAGAACTATTGACAGCTTCTAATGTGGACTGTAGAAGCGGCTATGATGCCTCTATCTCCTTTTCAGCACCTTCATGATCTGGGACTTCGTACAGCTGCAACTTGGATTTATTGGGAGCAGCTCTTTCTCCAGGCGACTCGGAGATCTTCTCAAACTCTCTTAATAGCAAACTCACCCACAATCTTCTGCTCTCCAGGGTCTTCCTTTTCAAACAGAGGCTACACAAGAATCGTGTTCCCTTCGAATTTGTGGCTCCATTTTTTGATGTTTGTAGCTTCCTGAGAACAGCCACCAGAGCAGCTCCTCTTCTGCTATGCTTCAGATCTTCTGCAGAGCTTCAAAGCTAACACAGACCACCCACAGCCCAAGATTTGAAGATTTGAAGGGCTCTGATACCATGATGAAAAAACAATTCAAACAGACACAGGTTTAACACATTCAAATTGCTGCAACAATAAACATTTCTATTGATTTCATTACATTGCAAAAATCTTTACATTGATCCTCTTTTATAGAGGAGTTAGAATGTTCCAGGAGCTCCGAGTTTACAGGAAATTTCTGGAACAATGTAGACATGTGCACTTAATGGTTTCACCTGTTACTTGTGAGTTAGCTGCAAGGAATCTCCATAACTGTTTGACTGTAGAAGTCACTAGAAGATTCCTTAGGTGGGAGAAATTAATTTTCCAACAGAAACAATACATATTGAAGGGTTGGAACTTTTGACCAAGGTCTTAATTGACAGAAATTTAAATCCAAAACAAAATACAGAGTTGCTGTTTTGATTTTCAATAAAATTATATATACTCAAATGTAGAATAATAATTGAACTGAAAATGACAATACATAAAGCATGAAACTTCAAACAAATTAAACAACTACCTATTATAAATTTCTGGGAGCTATCAAAGACTGCTCAGCCAGTTCATAAAACAATCAGGAGCTATTTAGAACTCACTGTCACAATTCGATTGAAACTATTGGTTGTTTTTCGCAAACACGGAGTGATTGAGAGCAATCTTTGCAAAATGTTCTAAGAATATTCCCTGTTGTTGCTGCAACTTTTCTTCTTGCTGCAAATCACTTGCTTCTGCAAAAAACTGATTTTTTCTTACTTCTCCAATTCACAGAACAAAACTGTCTTCATTTTTTTTGTCTTTTACAAACATTCCCTCTAAAATTCGAAATTACCTACCAGCACTAAATGAGAATTCAAAAATTTCTACCTCATTCAATTCTGAGCAATCGAAAACTGCAGGGATGAAGATCCCAAAACTAGAAATAGCTCCCCACAGGTAGATGAAGCAATGGCAAACTCAGAGACAAAACAATAAATTCCAACATCAATTAGTAGGGAGCATTGTCCCAGCCTTGAATCTCTTCACATTATAGATGTGTCAAATCTAAATGAAATGGATTTATCAGGGGTAACAACTTTGAGATCTCTTTTGTTGGGTTTCTGTGGAAAAATAAAAAGAATAGCCGGTAACTTTGAGCTGAAAAATCTTGTAAGTTTAAGCATTGTTGAATGCCAGCAGTTTGAAGAGTAGCCAAGCTTTACAACTCTGAGTTGCTTAGCGTCTCCAATGACTAGGATAGAAACAATAAATATTGATGGATTAACACTTTTGACCAAGGTCTCAATTAGTGGGGAGCATTGTCCCAGCCTTAAATCTCTTCACATTACAAATATGTCAAATCTAAGCGAAATGGAATTAACAGGGGTAACAACTTTGAATTCTCTTCAGTTGGGTTTCTGTACAGAGCTGAAAAGGATAGACGGGGACTTTGAGCTGAAAAATCTTGTTATATTAAGCATTGTAGAATGTCAACAGTTTGAAGAGTTGCCAAACCTTGCAAACCTGAGTTGCCTGAACAGTATTACCATTGATGGATGCCCCAAGTTGCAGAATGTAACAGACATTGAAAAATTGAAAGGACTGAAGCACCTATATCTTTCAACAGGTAACAGAGCTGAATGGAATTGCATTCAAATGTTACAGGTATTTAACACTAATCTCATAACAGAATTATATATTTGGCTTTCAAGGCAAAACATTTTTTTCCTCTTGTGATTAAGGAGCTAAGACTCATTATATGTTATGTTTTAAGCAGATTACAAATACAAGGTTATTTGTTTTTTCTACCATTCATCTGAATCTAATGTAACCAAGGAAAGATTAATTTTTGCTTGCCAATTCAGAGGATGCCATCAGAATTCACAACAGTAATCGGAAGAGCAGGTATTGCAGCGGAGTCAATTATAAATGCCAATCTCTTTTCCGATGTGATTGGTGTGGATACAGTGACTGAGATTTACATAAGTGAAAGTGGCGACATGGAGGCATCACTGGAAGAACCAGAATCATTGAGTGACATTATCGTGTGTGCTGTGGTTGAAAGCCCTAGGAGAAATCAAATGCATGCTCCTCCTCCTCACATAGGAAGCGCCCTTGCTAATGAAGAATGGATTCTTACCATTGTTCTCGGTACTGGAGGAGAAATAAGCAATGCTGAACAATTTATTCATTATATTGATGGTTTTTCTGATGATTATGCTGAGATAAAGAGAGGGTGTATAGCCACCGTAAAGAAAGGCGAAGAATTGAAAACCCTTCCTATATTTAGAAACGTCGTTGCCAAGCTATATCAAGTGATGTAATGGTGTTTTATATTTTCCTAAGCCGAGGGTTGTCTTGTCTTTTTGTTCCAATGCGCCAAGGATTGCTATACAGTCCTCCGTTGTTGAGCTTGGAATAAAATTGCTTATAATTCTCGTTTGTGACCTATAATGCCTTCTTCATATCTTCAATACATGAAACTGAGGCTGCTTTAACGAGATTTCTTTTGATGTAAGATTATTTACCATTCGAATTTTGTTGTAAGATTATTTACCATTTGAATTTTTTTATTCTTTATTATAGTAGTCTAATAATTATTGACATTTTTGTTATAACATATAATATCCATCATAAACTTTTAGATTATTATTCATATTTTTCTTAAAAATATAATAAAATTATTGAATTTAATCATATAATTACCAAATTTATGTTATAGATAGAAAAATAAACAATGTTTTTTTTTTTTACTTAAAGATTAAATAACAAAATAAGAAGTAAAATATATATTTTGAAAAATATCTATTTAAATAAAATTTCAAAATATATATTAATACAAAATTATTAAAAATAACTTAAAAAATATATAATATTTATTACATTTTCAAAATAAAAATTAAATAAAAAAATCAAACAATATATGATAATTTATTTAAAATCAAATTAAAAATTACATGTAAAAATTAAATAAATCAACTATTAAAAATATTACATATAAAAATATAAATAAACAAAATAATTATTAAATATATTACTATATGTTTAAGATATCATACAAATATTGTAACTTACTCTTCTATATATAATTCAATTGTTATACAATATAAAATTTTATTTTGACTTTGATGTTTTTATGCAATAAACTTCTTACACCATGTTACCCCCTTAGACTAGGTAAGAACGTATTTTGTAATATATTTTTTAAATAATTTGTTAGATAATGTTATGAGGTTGAATTTTATAATTTTTTATTAAATATTTATTCTTTTTAAATAAGATATATTTAAAATTTACATATTAAAATTTAATCTAATGGTTTAAATATTTAAATATTAGTTTTAACTTAAAGTTAAAAGAATTCATCTTATCAATAAATTTAGTGATATTATTCTTGTTAATTTTAATATTGTAGAGTTTATTCGTGCTTGGAAGAAAATTTAAACTTCATCAAATACAAGACAATACAATATATGAATCAATCCACAATTCTAAAGAAATTACTTTCTTTTTGTGAATGTTTAGTAATGATGTTTCTTCAATATGGTAAATTTGAACATCATTTGTTTTAATGATTAAATAGTTGTTACACATATGTTTGCCAGTGTCTATCTTTGATGTCAATATTTGGGGAGATTGTTGCATATATATTGATGTTTATATCTACACTCAGTTTGGTTTTCCTTTGATGTATGGTGATGTGTTAATTGTGATGTTGTTAATGCTCGTGATTGAATGTTTTACCTTGTTTGATGTAAATTAAAGTTGTATGGATTACGGTTGCAACCAACGGAGATGATATCATGATGATATATTAAGATGAGGATTAGAAGTATTAAGATGAAGATTAGAAGTAATGCTGAAGTTGGAGAGATGTTGTTGATAGTCTTTAGCATGTTGTATGTTCTCTCCTATTGTTCCTATGGAAATATGTGATGTTGCAAGGAAGTTTTTGGTCTTCTCATGTTGGTGAAAGTTCCTGCACTACTAAAAGTTGCCTTGAAGACTGTATGGGAGAATTCTCTGCATTCCTTTTCCTTTGAAGCTATGGTCTTGCGGCTTGGGATTCAATGCTTATGTTTTGTGGATGTTACACTCCTATATTTTCATGTCACTCATGTTGCTGATGAGGTTTCTAGTAATTGTAGTGGGTTGGAATTTTGTTGGTTGTTTGGACTAGTCCGAAAAATGCTTTGCATTTCTTCCCATTGATATTTTTTTCTCCTGCGGCTTGGTGAATATGCTCTCAGTAATTGTATAGTGTCTCAGTTCTTCTTTCATGTGTCGGTGTTTACCACAAGTTGGTTTATTAATGTTATATCTCATGATTGCATGTTTTGTGCTTCTGGGATGAAGTATTCTAGTTTTGTTTGGTTTGTGGTGGTTGTTTTTGGCATGACAGTGTGAAAGGAGTATTTGGAAGTGTTGTTGGATGTTTGTGGAATGTCTCTTTGTGGTCCACACATCAATGGTTGATCTCTTTTATGCCACATATTGTTTTGAGTTGGTTTTTGAGAAATTTGTGAATATTTGGCTAACAAGGTTTATTCTCTTACTTGTGCCAGCACTATGTGCTTCAGGGTTTGTGCCAACATTTGATGTTGTGTTAAGATGTATTTGGGTCCTAAACTATCTTGTTGAGAATCACATTGAGTAAATTCAGTTGCAAGTATATTTTGGGGCTGATTGGTAATATGCTACATGTTTTCTTATTGTCGACTTGGGTTGATGTATGCCAGTATGTGTATTGTTTGTGATCACATTGGAAGGTGTAATAAGATTGTTTTTGGTCCTCACTATGTAATAGATTGAAGGTTCTCTGAAGTAAATATCCTAAGTTTTACTATACAAGTAAAAACAAACTATGTACAATCTATTGCAATAAAAAAATTCCTATTTTTATTGAAAATATATTTGAACAAAGATGATATAACATTGCAAATAAGGATTTCCATTCCATTACAATACTTTAAAAAGTACATTATTCCAAGAAAGTAAAAACTACATGCATAGCTCCTTCGAGCTTCATAGTATAAGGTATAGATGGTCCAAGAATTCGCCTTTCAAAACCTTGGTCTTCTGTCACCTAGTGAGGAGGAGAAGCATCACTCAAGCAATTTTTTGCCAACCACAAACTAATATGTGGTCACACACACATATATGGGTATGTGCAGGATCATGATGGGCCAAAAAGTGTTGATATGTAAGTGATATGATGGCCCATGTGGCTGATGACCTTTTTTTTTACCCAAAATTGATGAAATGAAAATGGTTTTTGAAGGATATTCTCAAATTTCCACCAATATAATTTATGCTTTACTTTGAATTTAATAAATAATTATTATTCATTTTCTATTTGAATTACAACTAAAGTCCTAATTGATAGGCTGATTGAAAACCATCTATAGCTTTCAAATGGTATCACATTTTTTGAATTTGAAACATGTGTCACATTCTATGCTTCATAAAATATAGGATTAAAAAAAAAATCGAATTTCACTAAGTTTTGACCAAGTTAAGGTGGTTAGACATACGAGTTTTTATATTTAAAAAAAATAAAAATAATTAATTATTTACTTGGAAAAAAATTACAAAAAAATATGGATCACATCGGGACATGAATACTCTACTTATATATAAAATATTATAAAAAAATATTATCATTTTATTGTGGTTAGGGTGGTCAGACAAACACCTACTTCTTATTTTTTCCTTGAGATTTAAGTACTACTGCATTGAAATTTTAAATTTTCACCAAATAGATTTTTATTTTTTTAAAATAAACCTAGTAGTTTAGAAACTAAATTAAATTTGCTATAGATTCTATTCTTACATATTTTTGGAATAATATAGATAACTTATTCAAATTTTTACGTCAAGTTGTCTAACTTTGATTTTTTGAATTTTCATCGCCACTTAAGGGCCTATTTTCTCCATGATGATCTTGCACATACCCATATCAATGATAGATACCCCTTCCCTTAGATGAAGGTATTGGTTGTGTAACCTTGTACGACATACCATTCTGACCTAGTGTTGTGTCCTTCATGACTATGATTTGTAACCTACACTAGGTATCCCTCATGCATTTAAATAGAAATAGTGAATTGACAGTGGAGTCTCGGTAGTCTGACTATCTATAGTCACTACAAAAAATCCTTGTGATTTGCTCCATATTTTGCTCTATTTTTTGCTTCCACCCACTGTTTTAATGTATTTTTTGCTAATTTTTTGAAAATGTTGATGCTATTTATCAGGATGGTGCTAATTTTGGCATTTATTTGCGCCAATCAGGACAAGTCGATGCTAATTTAGATTCTAATTTGCACCAAAATTAGAGCCACCTTTAGTGCCAATATTAGCTTTGAGTGTGGCATCACCATTAGCGCCACCTTTGGCTCCAATTTTAGCACCACTTTTAGCTCTGACTTTAGCTTCAAGTTTAGCACAGGTTTAGACGCCCCTATGTCGAAGAGACTTATTTATATGTCGAAGAGACTTATTTATATGTCTCATCGACGATGTAAAACAGTGAAATTCCAACAAGATATAGGCATATCGAGGAGAGAATCACTTACGTCACATTGATAAGGTATATCTATAAGTGCTCGGTGAAACACAACTCCTGGATATAACGAAGTAATGTTGATGAGACATTGAGATATTAGTAAGACAAATAAGATTGTCTCATCAACACTTTTCAAGTAATGATCAAAAGAATACACCATTGGGAAGGTGAGAAACATATGCGATAGAGCGGTATACACAACAACCTTGCAACAAGAAGCCTTGAGCAAGATGGTAGTGCGGTAGACAACAGAAGGGAAGGGAAAAACACCACCATACCATAGCGGGTATAATAAGAGATGACGGTAGTAGGTTAATCATGGCATCATTACAATTTACAACACTAAATGCAGCAAATCACGTCAGTTACAATCCGTTTGAATAAATCATTTAAGGAATCAAGAATATAGCCTACCAAAATACTCTAAAACTCTAATAAACATACTCTAAATTTTTTGTCGAAATCTTATATTCAGGCATAGCCTACTAGAATGGAGTTTTCATTTTAATAAACATACAATAAAACCTTTTTTGAAAACTTATTTTCAGGCGTAGCCCGCCAAAATGGAGAAGTGTTTCAGTAAAGAATGACAGAGAATGGTACGCAGATGTGTGTGATAGGAGGCATAGGATTCATTATTGTTTATCTCATTCCTGCTCTGTTCAACAAGAGTTACAATGTTCACGCTATTGTTTGTAATCCAGGTATTTAATTGACATATGTTTGCATAATCTAAAATTCCTTCAGATGCTTTTGAAGTATCAATGTATCTTATATAGGGTTTAGAATGACTTCTTTTAATTTAAAAAAATAAATCAGATGCTTTTGAAGTATCAATGTGTCCTATATAGGGTTTAGAATAATTTATTTTAATTTAAATAAATAAATAAATGATGTATTTTCCTATGATTAGATAATGTGGAGATCTCCTAAATTTTCCCTAGCACACTATCCTCTTTCGCATTGTGTTCATTACTCTAGCTGCTAGTGTTTTGCATTTGACATCTTTAATATCTTCATGATAGTGGATTTTAAATAGATCTTAGTCTTTTCTTTAATATTTATCATGGTAACCCTTGAGTTTCATAATCCACCTCCAATCTCTTCTAAGAACGTTGTCTTAAGCTAGACTACATAGTATGCATATAAAGCAAGTCTTTCATACCTGCCATTATTCCAAACCACCACTCACCACCTTGCTTAAAATGTTGCCTCCATAAGCACAATAACATGTTTTAAAATCATGGTTGCCAGTGATTGACCATTCAGGTCACTACTTTCATCAAGATACAATGAGATTTTTGTCTTCAAACTTAAGGCATTATGCAGGATATAATTGTGAATTGTTTGTTGTGTACAATTTGATTTTCTTGCATATTTACTACTTTGATAACTACCTTTAAGACTAGATATTGCACCATCAGTTGCAATCTCAAACAACTCACTCACTGTCACTCGAAGATTCCTTTCATGAGCATCCTTGTATAAAATCAAACTATGCCCTATAGACTGCCTACTTACTTACTAATATAGGGGACTCATTGTTTCATGGTATTTTGAGTTTTATTTAGAAGGGGTTAATATGTGGCATTTTTATGTGCAGGAAGAATAGATTGTGATGCAACATTCGGGTATGGATGGTTCAAGAAAAAATGGATTGCTATCAATGTCATAACCAGGTTGGATTGTACCTTGAGCCAATGTGAAACACTTTCGGGTGTTTTCGCTCCAAAGCAAAACTTGTGTGTAGGAATTTCCAAATATCCGATAGAGGAAGCTCCTACATTCTAAAGATAAAATCATAAATCTCCTTATCCAGTTTTTGATCCAACCTTACATCTTTAATATCTGATAAAGAAATTTTGTACATTCTAAAGATAAAATCACAAATCTGCTCATCCAGCTTCTAATCTAATTTGAGGCTGTGAATATCGAACAGAGAAAGTTCCTATATTCTAAAGATAAAATCATAAATTTTATTGGTCCAATTTGATATCCAATTTCAGGTCGTGAAGCTCCGACAGAGAAAGTTTCTATGTCTTCTAAAGATAAAATCATAAATCTGTTTTGTCCAATTTGAGGTCCAATTGTAAGGATTTATCTTTTTAGTTATACTTTCTGACATTTGTCTTGATACAAATTGTTACTTTAGAATTATGGTATTTCTTTTCTTCTAATGTTTTCAACCCTCATTTTAGGGAAGAGCTCTGATGATGGTTCCTTCAGATGGAGACTACAATTTTCCTCTATAGGTTCCATCTAGAAACACCAGAAGCTCAGGTACTATCATACTTAGGTACAATAGAGTTTGAGGTTACCTTATTCTCCTTGATACAAAATGTTTTCCTTCAATCCCTCTTAAGCAACATTCACTATTATGAACTTCATCATTGTACCTTTCATGCATTTGATTTAAACTTTTATGTGGAAACATGTTGTTTATGTCTTTGCAAGTGATGACTATCATGTAAGCTTTTAATCTACATGACTATCCCTCATGTTCAATTCTTGTGACTATTATGATGCTTGGGGCTTCTTACTTTTAACCAGACTATTAATGAAAACTATCTTGAAATCCTTGATGATGAGTTTCATCAGAATCATGGCTATGTTGATAGTGGAATGTTCTTATTAATAAGGATAAATATTTATCAATAAGGAGATTAACCCTTACCAACATACTCCACTATCCTTGCAAAGATTGATCTTTAATGCTTCATGGATGGTTTACTTGTGATTATCCTTCTCAAATGAAACAATAGGGAAGCAGGCTAGGCTCAGCCCTTGTGGGAGACACATTTCACCCCACATATTGTAACCAAATAAACAAAACAACAACCTAATTTTATCTATACCTACACAATGAGAAAACATGTTAGATAGAACCTAGCATATGATAGATATGTTTGATAACTTTCTTTTTTTCCTGGACATCTATGGTATGCAAGTTATTTGAATGCACATAATGATCAAATTATATATTTATAGATGTATGCACATATTTTGACTGGTGATCCTTCATTGCTCTAACAACACTCTTCTCACTCAAATGTAGGGAACCTAGGAGCAGCAAGGAAGACATCAACTTGGAGGCTTAGACAAGCGGGAAGACTGAAGATGAGGCAAAACAAAGCAACCGAGATTCGTCATTGAGGCAATGATGGGTCCCCTTTCTCTTTATGTGCATTTTTATCTTTTGTATCTATAAATATATAGTTTTTTGATTATATGCATTCAAATAGTTAGTTCCATGACTTTTGTGGAACAACATACATTTACATTATCAATAAAGACTACATTTTTGAAAGGATTGTGCAATCTTTCCTATATTATATGCATCTACATAAGTGCAATCTAGTAATGTAATCTTCTGATTTTGTTTATGCACATGAATGTAATGTAGTAAAAATAAAAATGTACCTTACTCTTCATTTGAAAATATAAAAAGCTCTACCTGATTGAGCTATTAAATTTTGTGTCTTCACGAACATATGTTGATACAAAATGAATGGAAGAAGCATCCAAGTAATCCTAATTTTTTCTGCCAACAATTCATACCAAAGATTGAACAATTTAAGGATATTGCAATAGGTAATTTGTATCAACACAAATAATATTATTGAAGCATTTCAAATTTTAGGCCATAAGAATCATCCCTTTTAAA
>CM021100.1:759142705-759295884 GCA_007115665.2 Sequoiadendron giganteum
TACCCATTTTTCATCTACGGGTTCAAAAGGGTAAAGTTTGTTTTGAACCAAAGAAGACAAGGTGCATTCTATCATCCTTCTTTATCACATTCAAATACATGAATGAAAAAATTTAAAAGTTTGCAACTGCAGAATTTTACTTTCATATATATGCTTGTAACATAGAAGACACATATTTCTGAAAAATGTAATCTTTATTGAATATGATAAGATACATGTGTCTCACACAACAAGTCGTGAGACTGACTTCTCTTTGATGCAAATAAAGATAAATTGATACATGAATAAATGAAGAAAGTCAAATAAACATGTAGTAGGGATGACCAGTCATTGCCTGAATGGTGAGGCTTGTCTCGCTCTGATGTGTCCTCGTTGCTTGTCCTTCCTAGTTTCCATATGCTCCTGTTCCTACAATAGTCAAACAATGTGTTAGAGTTATACTCTAAGCAATGAAAAGTCAAAGCTATACATGATCATTTATGTTATCCACCTATTCGTGCATCAATTTATCTCCATGAGCATTGGTTGAGCAATGAATTCCTCAGGCGTTTTGAACCATTTGGTCAACATACACACAAAAACTAGTCATTTTTTCTAATTTGTTTGTTTCTTGTGCAGCTACAGGTACAGATATGACTTAAATCAAATGAGTGGGATAGAATGAGGCTCCCACAAGGGTTGAGCCTAGCTCATAATAAAATGTGCAACCATAAAGAATTATCATAAATAAACGGGGATATGTTATATCATTTCACATCAACAGCTACAGTCCACCATGAGTTGAAGGGGACGGTCACAATATGGTCTTAATCATCATGAAGAAGCTTAATACAGTCAAGAAGAAAGCTCCCCTTAAGTACACAGTGGAAAAGGCAATAGAGTCACAAATTTAAATTAGATAACCAGGTTACTGGGTTATTGTTGTCCACAGAGGATGGTTTATGTCATGGATCTGAGTTAGTTTATTTTTCATGACCCAAAAGTTTGTTGTTTGCATTTTCTATGACCTAGTTATGGTTATGAAAATGATTTCACTCACCAGCTTGTAGTTTACTTCGAGTTTGGAGACATTGGCAGCCCAAAGGAGATATGCATAATAGAGGGTTAATATTTTTTTTGGACAACAAATATATGACAATATCAAATGAGAAGTGACAGTCTTTGAACAATGCATAGTGTATACAAGGTGTTTCATAGGAGATCTGAAAGGAAAGCCACCATTTTCAACCAAGCAGTCTTGAGACACAAAGGGTTAGTTTTAAACATTTACAATTAGCATGAACATTCAATGAAATAACAATGAGATAACATGTCAAAAGATAGTAAAGAAATCATATGTAAATGGAAAATTTCATTGTTGTTTTGTGTGTTGAGGGTCACAGTCAGAGAAAAAGGAAAAAATAGCACTTGGATACTCTGACCAAATATCATGATAAATCTCAAAATATTCAAATAAGATGTTTATGACAGAGCTATAGTTTTCAAAGAATATCTTGAAGATCTTTTCTATGCTTCTGGGAAACATATTATATTCATGTCTTAGGTGAGTGTGAAGGGACATCACACCATGGGCACAATTTTAAGAAAGGAATTCCATATGTTCGGCATATAGACCATGAGTTGAAGGGACAGTAACATCATGCTTCTATGAATACACAGTCATATGAAGCCAAATATGAGGAACTATGATGGCATTTCCTAGCAAGGAGTGACATCATCATTTTTTTCACCTATGTAGTCATGGTTTGTAGCATATGCCAGTGAGCATCATTTAGGAACTATACATTCATATGGAGTCACCGCCAGGAGCATAATCAATATAAACACTAGCAAAGCAACTTGTAAAGCTATGTGTGTTATGGTGGATCTCTCAATGAGAAGAGTCATAAAATAAAACAGAAATACAAGGTGGAGGTCGCATCCATAACAGGAAATGCAGATAGATATGGCTGCGGCCTGGGAAGTACAGTTACCTTTTTTGATGGTGGACTGGGAAGATGGAGAAACCCTAAGTCGAGGGCCTACAAGCAATAGAGATTCTCAGGTCCCTAAGAGAAGATTCATGAAAGCACATTCAAAGGGAAAAAATGTAAGAGAAGCCATAAATCTGTCAAATAGGCTCGAAATGAGCAATTTTTATTCACTTTTTGAGAAGAAAATGCAGAGTCATTCCAGCAAATGCTTACCATACGTTCTGAAGGCCAAACTCTGCTGGAGGATGCAAGGAAAACATGAATAATGCCTTTGGAAACCATGGATTTTGCCTTGTTTCAACTCCAGAAACCCTAGGGATGGCGGCGCAAAGTTTCTTTCAAGGGCTCGATGCAAAATGAAATGGAAAAGTTTTTCTTTTCTTTGTTTTTTAGGGTTTGAAACCCTAGTTTCCTTATGGCCGATGGGAGTTGTTTTTAACCATCTTTTATTTTAATGGAGTGTCAACTAATACCTCATGTGCTTCTTATGTTTTTTTGTTTTCTCTTAGGCATAAGTAACTAAGTCTCCTAGGACTTAGTTGTTTTCTCTTTTAATTTTTTGCATTAATTGTGATGTAAAACAATTTTGATCAAGTAATGCATTATGAATTACTTCATCAAAATTGTTAATTTTTAAAATGCAAAAAAAGAAAAGAGAAAAGAAAGTGATGAGTTTTTCAACGTGTGACACAAAAAGGGAAGAAGATATGTTTGATTTATGACTTGGAGGGAATATTGGGGCACTTATTACAGTTTGAAAACATATGCCATAAATGGAGGGGAGTTGAGAGAAGTTTGCAAACATAAGGAAGGTATCTAGGGAGTGGTTCATCTTTGTAAGAGTGAATTTAGGCCTTTTTGACTAAATTTGAGGCACTTTTGAAAAGTATTTATGTTTTGATTAAGTCTTGTATGACTTTTTCAACCATTGGAAGCCTTTTGGAGATAATCTAGGGGCTAAATTTGTGGGTTTATTGTTGCATCCGACCCAAGATGCTTCTAGTTCCTTTTTTGGTGGAACTGTTTGGAGCTTGGCTACTTAGCCACTTTTGTAACTCATTTGACAGTTAGTTCTTATTTTGCAGTTTTTGGGAGTTAGTGATTTTTTGCAATCCTTTCTCAGACTAGCAGACTTTGTAACTCAATTTTTTGGAGATGGAATACAGTACAGACCTTGGAGTATTTTGGTGTTGAAATTCTTTCCTTCCTTGTTCTTGTGCATGTTAGTGATTGATCAAGCTATTTGTGAGATTTTTCCATAATTTCCTTTTAAGTTTTGTCTCATAGTTCATTGCCTTTTCTCCAATTAGAGAATCGTTGCAGGTTGCTGATTGTGTTGTGAAAATTACTTATAATTTCCAACTATGAAGTTTATCTTCCTTTTGTTAATTACTGTGATTGACCTTTTGGTGAAATATTTATGCAGAGATTCACTGTAACAGGTTGTGCAAATATAGTTTCCATTGATTAAAATCAAGTGTTACTTTATGTTTTTCTCATTATCCATCATAAGTTTGGTGTATCACTTCATATTTAATGATTAGTTTTCTATTCCGTTTCATGCATTTCATTCTCCTTTTTCCTTTACAAAATCAATAGGTTAGGTGATATTACCGCTAGAGCTTCAATTTTCTCTCTGAGGTTGACCTCTCTACAAGTAGCCTTTACACATCTTTAGAGGCCTCTCCCATGTTACATTGAGGTGTTGGAATATCAGTTCAATAAGGTACTTCAGTAGTTACATGTCTCATTGCCACTCTTCAAGTAATGATCAAAAGCATACACCACTATACCGTCAAGAAGGTGAGAAACATATGCAGTAGAGTGGTATACACCACAAACCCATAACAAGAAGCCTTGAGCAAGGTGGTAGTGTGGTAAATAGAAGAAGGGAAGGGAAAAACACTGCCATACCAGCATATCGAAGAAACAACGAGCATTTTAATTAAAAGTCTCTTCGATAGTTATGAAATAATGATTAGTTTGATTGATGTGACTAACAAAAAATATCGATGAGACTACTGCTATTAATGAAGAACTTGATCATAAAGGTGGCACAATGAAGTGTCCTAAAATTTGATAAATACAGCCTCAAAGAAGTTGAAATCACTGTGAATTGTAATTGAAGGATTTGGAGAACCAAGTTGGATGGCAGTAGGCAGTTGGAAATTTGCAACATTTATCCAAGTAAATGGTCTAGACTTAGCTCAAAGTATTTTCTCAGTAAGTAGATGAAAGTATTGCATGAGTAGGGTTGAGATGGAAAAAACCCCAGGCAAACATAAAGCAAAAAGATAGAAAACTGAAGCTAGGAAATTGAATCAAGACTTAATTGATCAATGTCCTAGGTCTGGGCCAAAATTTAGAAGAATAACATAGCTTAACCCATTGTGTGTGACATTAGAAGATAAAAAATAAAATCTGGGAGATGTATGGACTCCGTGTATGGGTTACAACTTCTTTATTTATCATTATAGGAAGAAATTTTGGCATAGCCCAGTGTCAAACCTATGGAATTTGAATTTGGGTAAACTTGTAGTACCCAATTTCTTTGCAAATGTAGAGTTAATCAAGGTTTTGACAAAGAATTACAATATGAAGATGAGAGAAATTCATTTTCCTTATGGGTCACAGTTCATGGTCATAAAGCCAGATTATATTTCCATGATTTTTTAGCTAGACACTTCCCTGAAAACAAAATTACGAATCAGAGACTTGTTGGAGGAATACTGCACCATGGAAACAAGTTACACAAGGTGTAAATTGCCTATACATAGGGTTAAAGGTGTGGGTAACCAAACTATGAGGTCTCTAGTGAGGATAAGCCCCCATTTTCTGTGGCTTTGTTTGAAGAATACTTTCAATACACTTATTACTCATCTGGTCAAGTACTAGGAATTGATGTTCTTGAGAACATGACAATTGCTCCCATGGTTCTAGCCATAGACATCCAGAGCCATAATGCCCAACCCTATGATTATGCAAAGTGTTTATCAGAGGCCATCAATAATTCCCTCAATATCATCAAGAATGATAGTGAAGCCATTAATTTCAAGCACTATTCTCTTTTCATGCACATGATATTATACGAAGGGCAGGTGATGGGGATATGGGGTGAGGAATTAAGAATAAAAGACTTAGATAATGATGGAAATTCAAGACTTGTACAAATGTGGACATCTATGTGGGACAATAGGTGTGGGAGGTCCCACTACCTATATTTTGAGGAATATTTTTTCAAACCACTGTACAAGATGCTAGGCCACAAATGTGACTACAACCTCTCCCCAGAGATCTTAAGATTTCTCCTACCAAAAGATATGGGTCATGAAGCAGGGATAAATCAAAATTTGGGGGACTAGTACATGTTTGGGGATTGTACTGTTATCAGGGTTTATGGATTTGAAGCTGCACCTTATTTGTTGCTTAAGACTGTGCTAGATAGTTGCTTATTTAGAGATCATAAGGAAATTGTCATTTTTAGCTTTCATGCGTTTAAAGAGCTATGGGAGGAAGACTTTCATGCCTTCCACTTTATGCTTTGGTGATTTCACTATTATCTTTGATTCAGGCTATGAATTGGTTAGTGGTAAACTAGATTATTATGACATTCTAGTTGGCAACAAAAGGGAAAACTTTGATCCTGAACACCTCATTTGTGATGCCAAAACTTTTCAGAAATTGAAAGGGTATGAGCATAGTTTCCTTTTAGAAGATGTCATCAGAAATTGTGAAGAAAAAAAAAACATGATGAGAATGAATTCCTATAGTAGGGTTATGATGGCTGAGTCTTGGAAGGTGAATAATAACCCAGGCTATGTAGGGGCTTTCCTTGAGGTACAGTATCCCACAGAAAGAATTGAACAGTTAATCCTCCATGAAGAATAACTGATAAGAGATGTGCCACTTGTTGCATTTGAAAGAGGAAGGGGAATCAGTCCTAGGAGGCAAGTAGAAAATTTATCACACCACTAGATCACTTATCACCTCAGCCTACTCCTGAAGTGAGCTTTTTAGTTGGTTCCCCATCCATGAAAGAAGATAACACTGAGGAGGAAGAAGAAGTCTCACAGTTTAATGCTCCTATTATACCTAATATGAGATGCCATTGGAAAGAAGTGTGATCACTTTTGAATCCTTTGATGAGCTATCATATGATGCAAGGCATCGTGCAAGTTAGGAATTTTCTGTAGATGATACTTTTGTGCAAACCCATAAATTTAAGTCCTTTATATATGAGTATAAATGAAGACTAATAAGAGAAAATTTAAAGGACATTGACCTTGAGAAAGAGGCTTATGCCTTGAAAGAGTTACAACATGAAGTTGATATGAAAATTAGAAACATGACTGCTGAGAGAGGAAGAGCATTATTGCAAGAATCTAGAGTTATGCTCCTTCTTGGGTGGGATATTAGTTCAGCCATTGTGTTTGAAAACTTTTTGAAGAGAAAGAATAAAACTTTGCAAAATAATAGATGAAGTAGGTGACAGGGTCTATACAGGGCCAGGGTATAATCCTGATAATACCACTTTGCAAATTTGGGCTCTTTACCCCCTAGGCAAGAAGCCTTCTCTCATTGACCATGATCAAATTTCTGGACATCTCCTATTGTAAAGAGTAAGGGAGATAGATCCCTTGGAGACTGCTAACTTGAATGTGAATGTAGCCAAATTCACCAAATCCCAGATCCAAAAGCTAGTAAGAGATAACCAATGGTTGATAGAGGAAAATGACAGGTTGAAATAATAATTAACTAACTACAAAGATAGGTTGCCTACTTCTCCAAGGCTTTACTCTCCTTTAATTGATCATGAAAGAAAAGTGTTAGAGGCCATGTTTGAGACTAGTCAATGGAAGCATATATTTGAAAAGGATCAAAAGGAACAAGAAGATCTAAAAATAAAATTGAAGGCTACTACTTTTGAAGTAGCATCAAGGATAATTTGTATGAAATTCAAAGATATGTGCCAACATGCAGATGGTGCTTGGCATGATCACATTGGAATATACAAGTCCCTCATGGAGCATGGAAAACTGCTTGATAGGATGAAGGAAATGGAATCCCATATCAAGGAAAAAGATGGAGATAATAATACTTTTCTCCAAGAATGTAAGAGCCTCATGAATACACATGAAAACATCTAGAATATCTTGACACAAGAATTGAGTGACTTTAGCTAGCCACTATGTATGGCCATGCAAGATTTCTTTAAAGAAACAAATTTGAAGGATCAAAAAACTTGGAAAAATGAGATATCAAAATATTTTCCAAGAATCCTTGATGATATCAATGATGAGGATGAGGTACTCAGGAAAATGCCTAAGTAGCTCAAGAGGATTGCTGGATTGGAGAATGTAATGACACACTCTACAAAATGCAAACACTTATGCCCAAGAGAAATACATTGATCACATGTCAAAGGTTAAATTGTTCCTTGCACGAGCTATATGAGGAGGTAGTCAGATTTTGGTTGTAGTGGATGCATTAACATGGTGCTTGAGCCTTGAACATATCTTAGGTGGTCACGAGCGCTTGCTGATGATTAACGGACTGTGGTGCATCCAACAATAAACTCTTTTTAAGTTTCTATGTTATGTTGATTATGCTTTAGTTAAGAAACGATGTAACTTTTGTGAACGAACCTGAGGCTTGTTGCTTCTCATAAAAATAGGGAAACCAAGGTACGATTTTGATCATCATATCATCATCATTTCAATCCATTAGAATAGATACTAGACCATCTCATCCACTTATTTATATCAAAATAACTCATGTTATGTATGTTTATATTTTGAGCAATATAATGGAGTAGATACATTACAACTCGTAATCCATTTTCAGTGTTCAATTGTTGTGTCAATTTTCATGCTTATTTATTGCTTTGCTGTCTCCAAAGTGGTATTTTCAAGTTGTTTAAATTTGCAAGATTTATCAGGGCACATTTGTTGTTACTATGTGAATTCTTTGATTGGGTTCTGGTTAGGTTTGAATTAAAGTCCTTTCAAATAGTTTACTTTAATTGGTTCACATTAAGGATTAAAGTCCTCTTAGAGATTGGCACCCTCTTATGGTCTAAAAACCTACGTTTTTGAGACCCAACAGATTGCAAATAACTCTGAAAATTTAGAAGTCTATGAAATAGTGTATATATTCTATGAAAAAATGTATATATTCTTGTACTTGTATATTCTATGAAACATTCCTTATTTTCTATGAAACAGAGTATATATTCTTTTACTTGTAAATATTCTTGTATTGTTATGTCTATTAAAGAAAACAAAGTTTGAATAAAAAATGCTTCACCCTTTTTTGTAAGTGAGTATGTGAATTATTGTTTAAGGAAAAATCTTACAATGTTTACATTTTCAGTTTACTAGTTTCAAGTCTTCATTTTCTATGTATATAAAATTGTATGTGCTCTTTATCTCTAATGACATAAAATAACAATGTCATCAGAATTAGGGTTTTCAATTTCAGCACCATCATTGTCCACACTTTTCATATCCTGTTCACTTTTAAGTACAATCATCAAAAATTTATTTTTATTTCTTGTCCCGATTAATCTTAATTCCTTTCAGCACAACATAGTAGGTTGCATGTTAAATTTCAAACATTTTCTTTGCATTTTTTTGTATATATTATTTTCTCAGTGCATCATTATGTAACAACAATTTCACTTCTGAGATATACAGTAAAAATAAATGAAATCACATGTTTTCTTTGTCAATGGAAATGTATGGTGAATACCCTATGTCTTTCAGATAAGTATGCAACCGAAATAAGACATAACTAATTGAATATGATTTTCTACTATATAATTGTTTTTTTATGTGATTTTTAATTTTTGCATGTGGATTACCCTTAGAAAGAGACTACTTATCTTTTCTTAAATGAAGCCTTTACATTTCCTATCTACGAAAGGAATTTACTGCTTGACAACAAGTTCGTGAACTTCATACAAATTAAGATTGGTGTAAAATTCCATCCCCACAAATGTTGTTTGGTCTAGAATTATAATGGAAAATAAAAAAGATTGCTAGGAGAATAAAATAGGTTTTCAATTGTCCAAGTACAACATAATATTACTGAAGTATTTCAAAGTTTAGGCCATAAGAATCATCCTTTTTTAAACATGGATTGCAAATAATTCTGAAAAATTTAGAATTCTTGGTCATTAACATTATTGTCTGCTACAATGTCATCTAGTGTATCATTGTCAATGTTCACATCATGTTTCAAGTATTTAATATTACCATCATCCTCATCTTGACCTGCATCATCTTCATCATCATTGAAATTTGACTATAGACCATCTATATTGTTAGTACCATATGTATTTGGATCATCATTTTCTATACCATCCATATTGTTGTCTTCCATAACATCATCTAACTCTGGATTGTTGTTTTCTTGTGCATGAACATAACCATCTTCGACATCATGATGGATGTCAATTTCTTCGATGTTCTCTAATCCATCTCTCTCATTTTGTTGGCCATCATTGTTTTGATTAGTATCCACTAATGCAGCGTCAATTACATGCCTTAATCTTGGATCATAATGTATGACAAATATCCATTTCGGGTCCAAAATATCTTCATAAATAATACCTGCACATGAATGACATACATATATTAGACGTATGTTATAACAATTTTATTGATTAATAAACACATGTATATATTCACAATAAGCTATGAATTAATAGATTAATGATCACTACTACTTCTTGTTTGAGTTAAAGAAATACCTGCTCACAATGAATTGGTAGAACATAAGGCTCCTTATCCTCTAGTAGGAACAATGAGGAATCTATAGAAAACAATCCACTATGGGTATCATGTCTCTGTGTCCTCTCAAATGCTTCATACCATCTGCACTTAAAAATACAACATTTAAAAGAGCGGTAATCCAACTCGATAATTTCTCGTATTTTCCCAACATATTGTAGATTCCCTTCAACTATATTCTTATCTTTTGAGCTTGATCAATTAGATTGCTTGAAGTCAACCATGATGCCACAATCAAAGCATTGCATCTTTACGTCTACACTTTCTACACGATAATGTCAACCATATGCCCACATTGTTGGATATTTCCTCACCTGTGAAAGACCATTTATTTCAGTGAAAACAAATATAGTGAAGAATATTAAAATAGTTAATACTATCAAAACTGTAAGGAAACAACATTTTTTAAAATTCCAACTATACCTTTCTTTCACATTCTCTAGACATGTTGATTTCATCTTTTGTTAGGTTTGAATCTATACCTACATCTTCTATTTGATTTTGAATTTGTTCAGTAACCCATTGTAGTGTGAAATATTTGCCCCATTCCCCAAGCAGATGAGTGGGAAGTGGAGTATTCCTTGGGTTCGATCTCTTAAATTTTCTCCTTGCTTCTAACACTTCTTCTCTCTTTTTATCATATAGATCAATCCATTTGTTCATAAAGTCCATGTGGTACATAATGAAATTGTCGAGTATAGAACTTTTGTCTACACCTATTACATGTCAACATGTTTATTTAAAACTCCAAATGTCATGCTATTAATTTGACAAATAAATTACAAAGTAAATTAATGATTGCAAGAAAAACAACCACACTGATCATGAATCTACTTACTAATTTCTACTTCAACACCATTAGATTGTGGTTTTTCTCCATCAATAATATCTTATGCTCATTCTTCATCCTAGACATGTGTTCCATATTCAAAATCTTTACCAAGGAATTCACATAGGAAGAAAAATGCTTCATTCAATACATACCATCTAGCCATGCAACCCTTTAGATGTGCCTTTTGTCAAATATATCTTTTAAGAGTTTTCATATACCTCTCAAAGAAAAACATCCACCTCGTTGATACAACAACTACCAATTCAATGTCATCGACTAGGTGTATAAGTAAATGGACTTGTAGGTCCATGAAACTTGTAGAGAGCTCCTTCTCAAATACATATACAATTTCTACAATTTCCTTCTTCCACTTTGGCACTTTAGATTCATGGATCTCCTTGGAGGTCACCCACCTAATATAAGAATAGTAAATTAGTATGAACCTTTAGTCATAAATTAAAATGCAATACAATATCTCTATGTGTCTCACACATGAACATTTCATATAACCACATACCTTGTAATTGCTGACAAATGACTTATGGCATTCCTTAAGTCAACTATAAGATAGGAATCCCCCTAATTGCCAATGGCATGATATGCTATCAAACACATTTATGAAAAGGTCATTAGTAATTTTTTCTCACACAACAAAATATCAAAATAAATTTAGTGCTTAATCAATGTTACCAGTAAATGTTAAATGCTGATATATAATACCTTCATTAAATTATGAAAATCATGTGTTTTAAATCCTGTGATATGTCCATCAACTGTAAAAGCTTTAGCCAATGATGAACCATAGCCAATAGGTGTCCTTATTGAATGGATGGCATTTTTTAGTTGGTCTAGCTCTTTTCTTTTTAAAATCCATGGAGCTTCTGCATATGTTTCATTTTCCTTGTTTGGCCACAATTGTTTTCTATCAAATTTGGTATGTGAAAGAGCAATATCTCTCCTCAAAGACAAGGTGTCCTTCTCTTTGCCTGATATATGTCAAAATATAGAATCTGGGACATTTTTGAAGATGTGCATAGGATCTAATAAGTGAGATATTAATAGATCCTTCCAGTAAGGGAGCTCATAAAAAATGGATTTCTTTTTCATTCCTTCTGGCATATTAACTACAACTTGTTCTAGTTCTTTAATTGAATCACCCAGATCAAAAAAATCCTCATAAGCTTTCAATTCAACATCTTCATACTTCTTAAGCCAATCATCTGGACCCATAATCATGGGAGGGCCTCTATTTTCAAAATTTCCATCAAATTGATTCTTCAGGTGATTTCTAAACCTATGATCTAGTGGTGTAAAAACCTCGTTGTTTGTGTAAATAAATTTATGTAGATCTTTAGAATACCACCCTTGAAATTGTTCTGCACATCTTGGACATGCAATTATCCCCTTTGTTTGAAGCCCTGCAATTCAATAAGTAATGTTGATAAAATAAAAAAATAGTATAAAACTAAGTATGAAAGTTGGGATGAAAATAAATTATGAGTGTAAATACGTAAATATTTTATCTTACCAGAACAAACACCATGAATAGTCCAACATAGAACACCATACAACATGAAGGAACTATTTGATGGAGGATGTGATATGCCATACATTCTTATGCCTTTCCATAGCAGTTGCATCTCATCAATAAAAGGCACAAGATAAACATCCATGTTTTTAACTTGAATTTTTCCTGGAACAATGAGAGTTAGCATAAGGTGCTCCTTTCTAACACTCATCCATGGAGGAATATTGTATACTATCAATCCGACTAGCCAAACACTATAATTTGAGCTCAAGAAAGAGAATGGGCACACTCCATCAATTGCAAGACCAAACCTGATACTACAGGGTTCATCTTTGAATTTTCTTGGCCATTTTTCCTCTATGTGTTTCATTGCTTTGGAGTCGGCCGAAATTCACATGAATCCATCTTTACTCCTGTTCTTTGCATGTCAGTCCATCAATTGTGCTAGTGAATTGCAATGAAACATTCATCAAAATCTAGGTATAATTGGCATGTGATGTAAAACCTTCTTTGGAACTGTAGGACCTTGTACATCTGTACGATATCTGTTCTCTTTGCATACAGGGAATTCTACCTTGTTTTGATATTCATATCTATATAAAATATAATCATATTTACATGAATGAATTTGCTTATATTAAATCCCCAACTCAACCAACAACAGATGTGCCTCTCTGCAAGTTGATGGCAACACATTCTCTTTAGGGAATATTTTAGTTTTTAGTGCCCTGTAAGATTGCCAAAGATTAAATCAATTGAATGTTTGACTTATGATGAATATGTTTGATATGTCAATCTATTCTAGGACTGTTTATATACAATATATGGTTTTAAAATCCCCTTAAAGAAATATAAATGAAGTTGATGAATGTTTACAAATTATGTACACTAATTGAAAATGAAAAGTAAGAAATAGATTTCAACTCACTTCAGTAAGGTAGTGAATGCTTTGTCTGATCAACCAAATAGTGACTTGATTTCTAATAATATTAATGTGTATGCTAGTTTTGAGGTTCTACTTGCACCTGATTTGAACATGGGTGTCTTCACTGCTTGCTTGATGGAGTCTTTGATGTTATTATGATCAAAATTACGTTGGTGGTAATTACCTCTTCTATCATCATTACTGTCAACCATATCATCATTATTGTCATCATTGTTTCCATCCCCAAAGAAACCTGTAATAATTTCATTCAATCCTTCTTCATGCACTTCATTTTCACTATCATCAACATCATCATAATTAAGGCTAGGTGGCATATCATCAGTGTATGCGACTCTCATCAACTCTTCAAATTTCTCAAGTGGTAGTGTTCTCTTCAATCTTGCTCTTTTTTCCCTAGTATGGTTTAAAGGATGGTTTGGATCATCTTGTCCAAATATTAATAACCCAGTTGGATCTTGGGTATTAGTATGTGTTTCATCAAAATATTCTACCTATCAACAAACACAATCATTATTTAATGTTTGGCAACAATTGGATAAATGATAAATATATCAATTTCAAAGAAATATAATCAAATATGGCTTAAAAAATAAAAATAAAATTTTTATGAACATATATACATCAATTGAATAATGGAACATTATTTTATAGACTACATTTTTTATATAATAATTTAAATAAAACACAATTTTGACAACATAGTTTATAAAACATTAGTCCACACTCAGTTATTATTATTTGGTTTTAATCGATTGCATGAGGCATACTATCGACTAGACGCTCATCATATATGTAATGTCTTTGTACAATCGCTCGTTTGAATTGTTTATTTCCACAACATATAAAACATCCACAAAAAACAATTTTCTCAAAGTATTCATCCCATGTACTATAGTCCTGACCTACCTCTTCTTCAGTGCAATCATTTGTTGTGTCTATAGTATCCATTGTCATATCCTCTTACACCCAATGTCATCTACGTGATTTAACAGTTTTAGGTCCATGTCCATGTACATATCTTCTTCTTTTTCTAGTTGAACGCTCAGGCTCTGCATTTGCTCCAATCTCCATCTAAAATATTCAACAACATGCATTAATTTATGTCAAGATTGGATAATACATTATAAATTTCGATAATACTATGAAAAAATATGGACGTATCACAAAATGCCATCAAATTATTTTTTCCTAAGTTAAGTCAAAATTTGAGTACTTGATGTCTTGCTTCATCTATTGTGTCCTCATTTGATATGACGAGATTTGTTTCCATGGCCTCATCTCGCCCCTATAATACACACCATAGTAAATAATGTTTAGTACACCAATTATATTATTTCAACGAGTATGCTATCCAACATAGAACCTCACTTTAGTCATATATTTGACATATTGATATCTCCTCTATGTTGTAGCATTTGTGAATTCATAAACACCTTCCTCCTTTGGTTGAGGTTGCTTTCTCTTCTTACCTCTATTGTATCTATAGATTTCATTATCTCATATATTTACACCCACTTTCCTCTCAGCAATTTAGTATTTCTACACCATCCATGTCCTCTCTCCATGGACTTTGTGAATAAAAATGCTGCCACATATTGCACTACTACTGAGAAGGAAGAAGCAACTTGCAAGACCGCGGTAAAAGCCACAATACCGCACCGAGCTAATGAAGGAGTCATGGGACAATGGTGGTCACCACACTACAACATGCCTTTGGTAGAAGACTTGCGGGAGTCACCGCAACATCTTCAGGAATAGAAGGAAGACTCATGTGCCACCACAAAGCTTTAACCACACTACCACCTAGAAGGATGAAGCACCTTGTGGGACCACGATAAAAACTGCTCTACCACACCGAGCTGATGAAGGAGCCACAGGAAAATGGTGGTCACAAAAACAAGGTAGGAGTTAGAATTATTTCCAACACTCTGGATCTTGTGATACACAACAATGAAAATAGTCACTATATAGAAATGCTAGGCACTCAATTAGGCACACTTGGTGCCACCTTAGGCATCCCTAATAGATTACATTAATGGCCAAAAGTTGGCACTAAACTTGGCATTAACTAATGCAGAATAAAGCACTAACTACTAAACCAAAATCATAAATTTAAAAATTTCCCACGTGAAGGAAGAGATCAGATGACAAAAAAAGTAAAAATTTTGTGCGAAGGAAGAGAGTAGGGCTCTACCACCAACTAATGAGAAATTTGATTTAGTTTGTAACACTATAGGTAAGGTTACAAAAAAAGAATCTTGGTTGAATTCATGATTATTTATTGCTCTTTGTATTGCATTTGAATTCGTGATTGTTTACTGGTTCATGGATTAACCTATCCAAGCAACCTCTAAATTTTCCCATCATTATAAATTGTAAAACCTTTGAGAAACCAACAAAAAAATTTACCCTACCCATTTGAGCTTTGGCTCAAAATATTATAGCACGAAGCTAGGATGCCTCCATATTCTTGCCCTAACCTAGGTATCAAGGAAATATTGAACTGCTTGGCAATTTGGGAATTGGGTCGGTCAGTGCTGAGCAACTGCTGAAAATAAACGTAGAAATCGCTTGGTTTTTCCCAGTCGCGCCACAACCATCGATGCCATGAAAAATTCGTGCAAGATTGCATTATGAAAGAGTCTTCATGATAAGGTTATCAATACTAAGCAAACCCAATGAACATATTTTCCCTAGGTTATCAACACTAAGAAAATCCAGTGAACATATTTGCTCACAAAACAAAACTCATACCACAAACTGGATGAAAACTTTCATACCTGGCAGTGTGTACTCCATTTTTCTCCACAAACTAGATGAAAATAATTTTCCCTAGGTCACCTCAAAATTTCAGGCAATAGAAGGAAGCGAGCATTGTCAGCAGACTCTGGCCACAATGAGGTCATTCATTGTCAATTTATAGATTTGTAAATGTTTCCATTGTTTCTTTGAATTTTACTTTTTAGTTTTTTATTTCTAAATTTAAAAGAAGAAATGTAATTTAAAAATATATATATATAGGGAAATGAGACTGAAAAAGATAAAGAGAAATTGTAGTTTTTAGTTTTTTATTTCTAAATTTAAAAGAAGAAATATAATTTAAATATATATATAGGTACATGAGACTGACAAAGATAAAGAGGAATTGGTTTCCATATTAGGGATAGAGGCAGTGAACAAACTGGTTAATGTGGACTAGACAACGATTGCCAGATACATAGAAAAACAATCTGGTAATGCCCCTCAAGCATTGCAAACAAATCAATTGTGTGAAAGGGAATCAATTGATTCCCCAACCAGTCCTAGATTGAGAAAAAGATCCAAGAGGAAATTAGTGACGCTAAACTCTAAGAATGTGTAATAGGGAAGAGAGACTTCTAGTGTACCAGCCACTCCTGGGACACAGACTTCTTCCACCATGCCATGTTATCAATCTTGCATTGGTAGCTACAATACGAAGATAGAATATGAGGTGGTTTCAGGGGAAGTCTGAATGACAGATGTTGGGAAAAATTTTGTGAATAGGTTGAAGGAATCATGCCTTCAACGGTTCAAAGACCATCTACATTTTCCATTCTCACAAGTACCCATGCAACTGAAAAAAGAAGTTATCCATGACATGGAGACTGAATTTGGCATAGCTTGGTCTATAAAGAAGATAAAGCTACAAATGTCTCAAAACTGCAAGAGATTTCGGTGCAACCAAACAAAGAAGATAGAAAAAATCCCTCCTAAGCTAAGGCAGAAAAGAAGGCCAATTGATGTAACTGTGAAAGTATGGAAAGAGCTTGTAAAAGAATATGAGAAGTCCAATGCACGAAGGAAGTCCGATGAGGAGAGTACTCTAGTATTTGAATTTTCTCATAATATTATATTAAATTTATTAAATGATATTTAAATTTTATTTGTGCATAGTTAAATTGAATTAGTATATGTTTCAAGACAAGGTCTCCAAGGCTAGGCTTGAGAAACTTCGTGTCACGCATCGCAGTGGCCAGAAAGGTTTATAGGCCTTGATATGTACATTTTAAGTATATTTAATATGTTAAATGATATATTTTTTTTATTTCCTTGGAAAAAGTAAATGATTGCATATTAATTAGTTTAACTAGTCCATGTGCCATGTTTTGACAGGAGGAGAAATATGGCCGCCATCCAAAGCAATTTGAAAAGAATATGATACAAAACAAAAAGTGGAATGAATTTGTAATCTAGATGGAGAACAAGGTATCAATAGTTGAGTTTCAATAACTTAGCTGGATATTGTTGTGTTAATATGTCAATTTGCATCTCTTGTGTTGAGTTGTTTATTGATGTGTACGATGAGTAAATAGAGCTCGAATCTTATGATTACAAGATGACCAATTATGTGCATGAATAAATAGTAGAAGGATGTAGATGAACTCAATTAATCTGACTTTATGCCTCTTGGCAGAAATTCCTCTTGAATCTCTAATATCAGGTGCTTGAGACTTCCCTGTAGCTTTTACCTTTCGTTGTCACGTTTCCTGATCTTCACTGTCAGACTCGTCTCCTTTTTCCTTATCTGCATTTTTGGCTTTAGCTTCTAATTCATCCCATGTTTTACCTTCCTCCTCTTCAAAATATTCTTCTTCTTATTTTTCCTCCTCTGACTCCACAAGAGATTCATCTTTTGAACCTTCCTCGTCTAATTTTGATTCCTCTTCTACATCGAAGGGTTCGTATCCTTGATCTGACTCTTTTGAATTATCAGAATCAGAATCACTAGCTTCCATATTCAAAAATTCCCAACCACCATCTTCAATAAATTTATCTGGATCATCAGTAATAGTCTTCAAAATTGGTCATCAGTTCAAGTTCATTCTACTTTCATAATACTTTATATCCATGGAGTTCAACCATTCCTTGATGCCATCAAGCAAAGATTGAGGAATGGCATACATGCGGAGTACATCCTGCTTGAAGTATTTGAAAATAATAGCCATATCAAATTCCTTTTGCCTAAGTCCTACTCTCTCAAGGTTAATGATTCTCAATCTCACTAATAAAGATTACTAAGAAAGGTAATTCCACCAACTCCACCAAACAGTTTACCGTAGGAACAATAAAAGCAGAGGCTTTGAAAGGAACTCCATGAAAACCAAGCTCTCTAAATGGTATATAAAAATCTAGTTCAAAATATTTTAGATGAGGTTGCTCCCATAACTCTCTTACTCACTTGAAAAATCCTTGAAACTCTGACTTCTTAACATTCAAAAGATAAATGGAATGTCCTCAACACCCAGTAGAGCTATCCAAAAAAGCTAACTAAAAACACAAACGTGCTCCCACACACAATGGCCTAATGTTTGGTTGTCATAGAAGTCAAACTACTAAAGTAACAACATTGATCGAGTTAACATATATGCATCATTTGCATAAACAACTGAAATGTGTATCAAATGTTAATCAATACATTGAATTTTGAGATGCATTGAAATGATAAAAAAAACATGTTTTGGGGAAAATATCAGCAACATGGAGGAAGAAAGAATTAACCCTAATAAAAGCATTTTATGTTGTTCTTGATACACCATCTGTAAGTTTTCCTTGGATGACAGTATTGAATTTCTATATGGTGTACCCCTTAAAAGTCCTACATGTTACAAATATGGAATAACAATGCACAACTTTGTATCGAGTCCAAAGACCAAGGCATTCTGAATGAGGGTAGCCAAACTTGATAAGGATGCAGTCACTATTACATGTATTGACAATCTAGAATAGTCATGTAAAGACAACTGCCTATGAAAACCATAATCAATCAAATTATGCACATTAAAATCTAAGTTTGAAAGCTTGCATTTCAGTCCATGCATCTAAGTCCTTGTTGAAGATTGAGGGTGTCAACAACAAAGCTAGAATAGCTCTCCTTAAAACCATAGCTAGTTTTAAAGTACAATATTTCAAAATTCAAATCCACTTCTCAGCTAAGGAAAGGAGGTAGGATTGTTAGGTGCTACCTCAAATAGAGAAGGCCATAGAAAACATTGAAATAAAAGATCCAATAAGTGAGACGACATAGCTATAGACCATAGATAATCAAAATTATTGCAATGCACATATGATTGTGATACAAAAAAAAGGATATTACACATTGGATGAATATATCCTCATCAAAATGACCAGAAAGAAATTTCAAATTTGTAGGTAAACTCTGACAGTCAAGAAAAATAGTCATAAAAATTGGAAGTAAACTCTGGCAGACATGTAGGTGAACTTAATTCATCTGAATTTATGCCTCTTGGTAGACATCAAGATCTCCCCTCCTAAATTTTGGACCACATCCATTACCTCCACATAAAACTGAACATCCTTGGTCTTCTTGGTTCCCACACTGTGATATACGATTATGCAAATGAAAATGAAGCAAAGTAATCATCTCCTTCTCCATTGGTTGGAAGAATGCATGATTAATGTTTTGATACATGATATCATCTCTCTCTTCTACTCTTATGGTTGAATATTGAAATCCATTATGGTGGGCCTCCAAAGTTCCAGTCATCTTTTTTCCTCTTCCACCAAATTTTGGCCTGATCCACAAGTTTTCCAACCTAATTGGCTTTGTTTTTTAAAGCTGAAGTTTCTCCTGAATCACCAGTATTAGCTGTAACTTTTTTTCAAATTTTATTATGGTATGTGGACTTTGATATGATGTAATATGATTATGGTTTTGTTTCATATGTTGTAATATTAGATTTATAACAAAAAAAAAATTATCCTGTGATTCAGGCTTCAAACCGACCCCTCTCAATAGTATTTGTCTTCTAGAACTATCTAGAAGAGGGTAATCAAAATCAGTACTGGAATATCTGAAAGTCAAATATCCTTTCCCTGAAATTGAAGCTTTGTTCTCAAAAAACTAGAGCTGAGACAAGCCAAGAACTAGTGGAAGGGAAGTTGAATGAAAATTGAGAGAAACTAAAAGCCTTCCTAAGAAAAGCGCCCTTTCCACTATAATTGTTGGTTCTAGTGTCTCCTTGTTCATTTTTTCTGGCATCTCCTCATTTTTCATTTCTTGATAGAGAGCTTCTGAAAGATGTGCAAGATGTTCTTCAATCTCAACAATCAATGTTGAGATAAAATAGAAGCATTTCTCTTGCAAATAAGGTGTTAAATAATTTATCCTTGAAGGAGATTTATGTGCATGAAGAAAACTTAGGAGGTCTTCCAGAATATTCTTGGACCCCTCATCTATGGTATCTTTTATTTGACTAACCTCAGTTCCAAAATAAGCATTAAGGTGACCAAACTAGTCTTCATCATTTGTCATCATAAATCTAAAACTCAACCAAGGTAAATTGACACTTTTGAGGTCCCCTCTCTTGACAAGCCAACCCTCACTAGTAGTTAATTTGTGCAAATGGGTTTCAACATCTTTGTAACTTGCTAGAGATGTAACTATGGCTTCAAGGTATTTACCAACCTTAACTCTCTCACATAGATATGCAAATCCATTAGCTATTATTTGATTCATCCTACTAACACACAGGGTTTCAAAAAGTTCATCCCACAGATGCACACATTTGAATTGCCAAGTTAAGGTCATATGCTCTCTAATGGTTTATGGTTTTAAATTATATTGGAGTATTCTTATGCAATTTATTTTAACTTGATAACAACATGTGTATTCCTAATATTTTATTATTGGACTTCAAAAATGTGTCAAAAATTAGAATTTGTTTGATGCTTATGTAAACATGTTCTGTTCTTGCAGAGACCAACTTATTTTCTTAGTGGTTTTATGGCTGTTGTCAGGTATATTTTACTTATCATCCTCACTGTAGATTTAGTTGCACTCTCATTATACAGTTTGAATATATGAGGCAATACAAAGATCATTTTTTTTTTGGTGTAAGCTTCACTTCAATAACTTTCATTGATTAGAAAACATCTATTTTAGTTTATATTACTCAATTATAAAGCATTTAGTTACCAGATGCTAAGCATATTTTATAAAAAATTCAAATAAAACTAGAGTAGGTATCTTTTTGATGTTGGTAGCCATTTTCAATAGGTGATTATGTTGGAATATGGGTTTACCTATCTTCTATCTCAGTTTTAAGTAATCAAATTTACAAAACTTTATACCAACAAATATTTGAGAGCATCCTTGCAAAATCCATTTTGTGCATATCCTGCAATTATTGCATTCCATGAGATGACATCTCTTTGAGGCATTCCATCAAAGAGTTCGCGTGCCTTGTGTACATTTCCAAATAGAGCATTTCCAACAACAATATTTGAAAAAAGTACCCCATCTATTATGCTCTGATGGATGTTCATACCCTACTCCAAAGCTCCCATTTTGGCACAGGCAGGGAGGATGTTGGCATAGGTTGTGGAATTTGGCTTCACACCTGCTAATTGCATTTTCTTGAAAGTTTCTAAATCCTTTTCAGCAAATCCATTTTGTGCATATCTTACAATCATCGTATTCCATGAGATGGCATCTCTTTCAGGCATTCTGTCAAACAATTCACATGCCTTGTCTATGCTTCCACATTTTGCATACATGTCTACTAGGGCAGTTGCAACTATAAAATTTGACAAAATTCCTCTATTATTTATGCTTTGATCGATGTTCATACCCTATTCCAAAGCTCCCATTTTGGCACAGGAAGGAAAGATGTTGGCAAAGGTTGTGGAATTTGGCTTTATACCTGCTTCTTACATTTTCTTGAAATTTTCTAAAGCATTTTCAACAAATCCATTTTGTGCATATCCAACAATAATTGCAGTCCAAGAGATGACATCTCTTCAAGGCATTCAATCAAAAACTTCACATTCTTTCTCTATGCTTCCACATTTTGCATACATGTCAACCAAAGCATTTCCAACTATAATATCAGACGAAAATCCCCCTTCTATTATGCTTTGATGAATGTCCATACCCTATTCCAAAGCTTCCATTTTGGAACAGGCAGAGAGGATGCTGGAAAAGGTTGCAGAGTCTAGCTTTAAACTTGCAAATTGAATTTGCTTGAAATTTTCTAAAGCCTTTTCAACATATCTAATTTGTGTATATCTTGCAATTATTGTAGTCCATGAGAACACATTTCTTTGAGGAATTTTGTCAAACAGTTCATATGCCTTGTCTATTTTCCACATTTTGCATACATTTCTACAAGGGTTGTTGCCACTACAACATCTAAATTTTTTTATCTATCCTTTATGCTTTGATGGATGTCCATACCCTATTCCAAAGCTCCTATTTTCACACAGACAAGGAGGTTTATGGAAAAGGTTGTGGAATTTGGCTTTACAAGTTTCAACTGCATTTCCTTGAAATATTTTAAGGCCTTTTCAAAAAAAATAATTGTGCATATCCTGCAATCATTGTATTCCATGAGATGACATCTGGTGCAGAAGCACCTAAGCTTCCTTTTTAAAATTTGAAGGCTATTGCACCTTAGTAGGTTATTTAATATTTTGGCATCTTGATAGAGTATTTTAGAATTTGAGGAGGTCAATAAGGTCTAATAAGACCATACACTATGTATTAGGTTGATATTTGAGTCACTTGGGTAAAAGAATCAAAAGTTGCAAAAGTTGTAAAATTGCAAAATTTCAAAAGTTGTAAAATTGTAAACTTCCAAAAGTTGCAAAAAATGCATTATATAGGGGATTTCAAGGTCAAAAGGTAGTAAAAGGTAGTATTAAGTCCATGATAGGAATTTTTTAATTTGTTTGAGTGCATGTTGAATCATTTTGGTCGTTGTTAGGTCATTCAAGATTGTTAGTAGATTCTTTTTGTCAGAAATTGCAAAGTTGCTTAAAATAGTGCAACAAGACAAAATTTGCATGTCAGTAGAATGTAAATTCTCCTCCAAAGCAAGTTAATGTTGTAACTAGTGTAAATATGCTTAAAAATCCTGAAAAGGCTTAGGAAAATGGTATTGAAGCTTGTATTGAAGATTTTCATCAATAGACAACATTGTTCACTATATTTTCTACAAAATTCATTGGTAATTTTCCGTTTGTTGATACTGTACATTCTCGTACAATAAACAAAATATTTGAAACTCTTTTGGATTTATGGTAACATGTATTAAATCTCTTCTAAAAAAATTTAGAGAGTCTTTCACTTAGTTTGGAGGGAGATTACTTATGTTTTGTAAGTCTGCCTATAATAGGCCAGTGTGGTCTCTGTTTTGAGTTTTAAATGATGGAACAATCATTCCACCTACTGTATTGAGTTGTGACTCAGTGGAATGAATGATCCCATGTTAGTTTATATTTTTTAAGGGATTTTAAGGATAGTAGAGTCAATTTTTGGGGTTGTGGAATGATGCCCTAGGCTAGGCAAAGTGTTTTTCATATGAAAATGAGGTATTTAAGTGAGGTTTTGGCAAAATGTTGATGAAACATTCAAAGTAATGTTAGATTGAGTTGTGTAGGGTCAGTGTGATGTGTTGAATGCATTAGTTGAGTCAGTTAAGCTTGGGAATGTGGAGAATAATTACACCCTTGGAATTTGCATGTGAAATGAGGGTTTCTTGGTGCAACATCATAGAGTGCATGGTTTTGTGAACTAGTAGTGAAATTTGATGTTTTTTAACACAATTTAACACTATCCATTTAGATTTAGTGGAAACTTGAAGTTTAGAAGGTAATTCCTTTGTAAAAGAGGGCTAATTGAGTAGCCAAAATAGGGTTGGTCTATTGAAACTTCAATTTGTGCTTAAGAAACCTTATGAGATCTTCTTGTATGTTGTGTTAGGGGTTGTTGAGTCTCTCAAATGTTGGTTATTAGGTCACTGTATGGCCTACTCATTGAGTTATTGTGAAAAGTTGGGTTTTGAGGCTACAAGCTTAATATGTGGATGTTTAAGTCAAGTTGAGTGAAAATTAACCGAAGAGGTTGAATCCTTGATCAATTTTGATCCTTGGTGAGTTTGAGAAGAGTCAACTCTACCCTACTTACATAAACATCTCTTTTAGGCATTCTATCAAACACTTCACGTGCCTTGTTGGTGCAGGAGCACCCAATTGATTTTATTTGAATTTAATTAAAATAAGGAGTAATAGGTTTGTCTAGGAGTTTAAATTCTTGAAGTGGGTCAATAAGGTCTAAAAGAGACCATTAGAGTGTATCTTGAGATCATTTTTGTAAAGCAATGTTGAAATGTTGTCAATCATGCTTGCAAGAGAAAAATAGGTAAATAGGGTTTATGAAGGGTTGAGTGAGTCAAGTCATGGAACATGTTGAATAAGGTCATATTTGATCATTGAATAGTGAATTAGGTCATACTAGAGGTTTTTAGAAAGTTTGGGGGTTCAAAAATATAAAATTGCCAAAATTAACAAATGTTGTCAAAGTTGCAATTGCAAAAATGGAAGATTCGGGGATACCAATAGTCAAGTGGTAGTTGTAAAGAAGTTGGTCAATTTTGGAGGGAATTTTCAGGAAATAAATGTATAAAATCATGTAATCCTTCGATAGGTATGGTTTTTGAAGCCATTTTGAAAAAGAGACAATAAAAACACCTCTGTTATTGCTTCAATTTCTGAGTTTTCCTGTAAATTCTGTAATAGTAGTTAATTGTATGATTCCATACAGAAACTAATCTATCCAAAATCTTGTGATTATATTGGAGGGGTGAGTTGTCTATTCTTTACACTTGGTTTGGGTCATTGAAATAGGTTTAGAAGCATAGTATCTTCTTTTTTATTTGACAAACCCGGGTATACCTTGTTAAGGGTTTTATAGACTTAAATATGTTTTAAGCCCATTCCACAAATTATCATCACTATATCTCTATGGAATGGGCATGTTAGGTTATTTAGGGATGATTGGAAGTAGGTTTTTCCTTGGATGGTGAGATTTGGGGGACAAAAACTATGATTGTCCTGGGGTGTTGTAGTGTGTTAGTGTATGAAAAATGAGGTTTTGAGAAAGAGTTTGAAGAAGTGACTTGAGCGGTGGCTAGGAGATGGATTTTTGAGTGAAGCTAGACAAAATATAGTGTGTTGGAGGCAACTTCAAGTGTGAAAGAGTCTAGGAATAGTGAGTTTGAACAAACCCTACCTTTAATGGTGAAAATTGAGGATTTTTGTGATCAATGGTTGGATGAGGGTTTGAGAACCTGAAACTTGGTGAATATGTATTTTTTGTTGATTTTCTTTAAGGTCTAAGAGGTTTTATTAGGTTGGAGTAGAGTTTAAGGAGAAATTTCTTTGTAAAATAGATCTAATTGGTCTTTTTAGGGTAGTGTTGCATAGGGATATGAGTGAGTTGCCAAAAAGGAATCAATGTTGGTATATCTTTGAGCTGGCCAAATAGGGTGTTCAAAACCATAATAGTCTCTAGAGTTGGTGAGTGGATTGAGAGAAGAGTTGTCAAATAGAGGTTTGCAGACCTATTAGCCAATGCAGAGTTAGATTGAAAATGCTATTTTTTCAAAGAGTTGTGATTCATCTGGTTGATTTATCTAACTTGTGTTGTGATGTTTAGGTGAAGACCAACTTCCCTTGCATCTCTTGTGTATGCTTTCACATTTTTCATACATGTACACCAGATAATTTCCTACTACAATATTAGGCAAAAACCCCCCTTTCATTATGTTTTGATGCATATCCATACCGTGTTCCAAAGTTCTCATTTTGGCATAGGCAGGGAGGATGCTAACAAAGGTTGTAGAGTCTGGTTTGACACCTACCATTTGCATTTCCTTGAAATTTTTTAAAACCTTTTAAACAGATCCATTGTATGCATATCATGCAGCCATTGCATTCCATGAGACAATAGTTCTTTGAGGAATTTTGTCAAACAATTCATAGTCCTTCTCTATGCTTCCACATTTTTCATACATTTCTACCAGGGTTATTTTAACTACAACATCTAAAAAATTTCCTCTCTCTTTTATGCTTTGATGGATTTCCATACCCTCTTCCAATGATCCCATTTTGGAACAAGTTGAAAGTACATTGGAAAATGTGAACTGAACGATTTTGTGGATGCTCAACTGCTATGCAAGCTCTTTGATAATATGAAAATTATTTGATTCAAATATTCATAAATGGATCAATTTTTTTTTCAAAATTCTCCTCAAATTTTTGGAAGGAATGATGGATTTATAGATTTAGAGGTGAAAATATGAATGGTTGATCAACCATGCACACCTAATGATCAACTATATATTTAAATTTTAATGCAATAAGGGTTACTGAAGTGTGAAGTATGTGAAACCCTCATCCACTAAACCTGCATGACTGCATGCACCTAGAACCCAAGCAAAGCTTACAATGTTAGGATGTGTTTTAGAGCACTTGATTAATTCATCCATTTATGATATGCATGAATCTTCATCTTAAAACCAAATAATTTTCTCTACTTTATGTATATTCTTTAAGAATTACAAGAAAGTTGGCTACCATTTTGTGCTTGCACATGAAAAAATCAATGAGATAGTTGAGGCAGTTTAAAATCAACTAATCATTATCATTGCTCCATATGGGAGGTTGGCAATCTATTTTTTTGCAAGTCTTACTTGTTTATGAAATTGATGGTAGTTTCTCTTATTGGGGTGAATTCTTATATTTCATGAATAGGCTCTCAAAGCAAGAGAAAAATAAAGTTAGAGTCTACAACAAGGCCATTTTAAAATATAACCAATAGAAGTACATGTTACAAGTTGAAAACATTATTTTCCTGATATGAACCGATAATTAAATTAGTTCCCATTTGGCCTCTTTCTTCATCATGATTTTGTTGCTGCGAGGATTTTTGTAATAAGGCTTTTTAATAGGTATCTGCAATGTCATCTGAGACTAAAATAATTTTACTTGTCATTCGTGAGCTTTTTGGCTGCATTAACTACAAAAATTAACCGTTTTAATGTCCTTGAACTAAAGAAAGATGCCTAGTCTTTATAATAGTGTCTTTTAACTATAAAAGTTACAAATTTAAATTCAAGCATATACATTAGTTTTTCTTATGCATTTGTTTCCTCTTTTCTTTTCAAAGAGACAAGAAAGGTAATTTTTTGTTGCATTTAACACAAGTTAATCAATTTATGTCCAATTAGGATGGTTAGCCTTTACTAGTGCCTTTGAATATGAAATGTTGTATAAGCTTAAAATTAAGTTTGTGCACTTATTTTACTATTATTAAATGACTCAATAGTGAATTCTACTTATGCTTTTTTTCTACTTTGCTTGTTCAAAGAGATGAGGAAGGCATTTTCTATGCACTAGATCTTGGGGGAATCAATTTTAGGGTATTGCATGCAGAATTAGGTGGCAAGGAAAGGTGAGTTGTTAACTAAGAGTTTGAAGAAGTATCAATTCCTCCAAAACTAATGAGAAACACAATTGAGGTTGGTATAAATTAACTTCAAAAGAAAATACATTTCCAGACATCTTTTTTTATTTGAGTCATTGTGGCCATTTCTTCTATTTTGTTTATAATTAATCTAGTAATTTTTCTTGATGTTGATTGCAGGAATTGTTTGATTACATTGCTTCAGAACTAGCAAGTTTTTTTGTAAAGGAAGGTGAGAATATGAGACCACCTCCTGGTTGAAAAAGGGAGCTTGGATTTAATTTTTCCTTTCCTGTGAAGCAATTTTCAATTGCCTTTGGCACACTTATAAAGTGGAAAAAGGGATTTTCTATCTCAAGAATAGTTAGTGCTTAAAATTTCTACTTGATCCCCATTTCAATCTATCAGTATACTGTAAATTAGTGTTTCAATTCAAGGAATTTGCACTTTCATAATGGGAAGAAATGGGGTATTAAAGTTTTCTATTTGCTTAAGCACTGCAAAATATTATTGGTAAACTAGGTTTGTTTCTAGAAGTGTATGGATTCCAAAAAGGTTGTTTCAATGTGACAATAGAATGCAAAGAGATAACCTAGTGTACAAATTTCACCTTGCTACCCAAACTGGTAATGATCTATTCTATTTGTGGAATTTTCCAATGATCAATCATGTGAATTATCTTTCCTTTTGCATAGTTCTTCAATGTTCATCTATGCTTATTGTAATCACATTATATCCTCTTAAGGTACCTATGAAGATTTTGTTTCTGAATATTGGTACATGAAGTTTACAAAGAGATATCTCCTGTGGACATTCAAAATCTAGATAGTTCCAAAAATACATAAGTGCTAGTTTAAAATCCACATATAACTAGCAGTTTAAAAATATAGTCAAAGGCATACAAGAGATGAGAATTATACAAAACAAGAGAGAAGTATCAAATTTACCATTGTGGCTTATCCTTTTGCCCCATCAGAGGAACTTACCAATGACTCCCATCGACAAATTATAGTGTCCTCGATGGATATTGATGCATATCGTTGTATCTGAGAGACATTGAGACAACTCCCATTGATATTAAATTCTATTCTTGATGAATTTTGCACCTAAGTACTATCGGATCATCAAGGGGATAGTGCATTGAGTCTTTCCGATGTTTATCACTCTATGATGATCTCCTGTTCTTCTCTCATTGACTCATTGGGGAATCATTGTGTGGTCTCTCCAATATGGTGAAATAAAAAAGAAAACATGATTGAAGATTAAAGAGAAGCCCTAAATGCATCAGTGAGAGTAAGGTGATCGAAATATGTTTTTTAAATCATACCGAGTGTGTCACGCCGATGGAGAACTCATCAAGGGGAAATATTTTTACTCCCACCAATAATTCAGGAAAGTAGCCATCAAGAAGACATCTGTTATCTGAGTGAGTTCCCAGGGTCTCTTCAATTAAAGGTGTCATGCTGATGAGGAATTTTTGGGAGGAGTTACACCGATAGCTAAATAATGGAACTTCATTAGTGAAAGATTTGAAATCGGCAGAAGTATGTGAAGTCTCCTCAATGTCATGTGTTACCCCGATACTAGAAATGAATATGGTTAAATTGCAAGCAAAAGATTAAATAAAATGAGATTATGGTGGACACCAATAGTACTTTGAGAAATATAAATATAAATTTCATTTTTATCAGGGAGATTATTTTACCCACAAAATGCACAACTATAAAATATTTGCTCAGGGAGCTATAAATTCCATTGGCAACCTGTCACAACTATAGCACTTTAACATAGAAATGTGTAAAAGTTTAAATAACCCACCTGATTCTATTGGCAACCTGTCATAGCTGCAACACTTGAACATAGAAGACTGTAGAGGTTTACATAAACTTCCTGATTCCATTGACAACCTAACACATCTACAACTCTTGAAAATAGAAAGTTGCAGAGGTTTAAATAACCTCCCCAATTCCATTGTCAACCTCTCACAACTATAGCACTTGAATATAATAGGAAATTTAAAAGGTTTAAATAACCTCCTTGATTTCATTGACAATCTATCACAACTATATCACTTAAAAATAAAATATTATCACAGTTTAAATAACCTCCTTGATTTCATTAGCAATCTATCACAACTGCAACACAATACTTGAACATAGAAGGGTGTGGATATTGAAATAATATCCTTGATTAAATAACCTCCTTGATTCCATTAACAAATTGTCACAACTGCAACACTTGAACATAGAAGGGTGTGGACGTTTAAATGAGCTCCCTGATTCATTTGGCAACCTGTCACAACTACAACACTTGAACATAGAAGGGTGTGGACATTTAAATAAGCTCCCTGATTCCATTGGCAACCTGTCATAGCTGAAACACTTGAAGATGGTAGGGTGTATAGATTTAAATCGCCTACCTGATTCATTGGCAACCTGTCACAGCTGCAACACTTGAACATACAAGGGTGTAAAGTTTAAATAACCTCCCTGATTCCATTCAATCACTTAAGAATTATTATTGCATGAGTTTAGAAATATTGTAGTGCAGATGGTTACAATGATTTGATGAAATCTTCTTTCTTATGCTGACAGTTGTCTTTGAAACTTTGTTGGTTGATAATGTGTGGAAGTGTTTTTGTTTAGTGATAGTGCCTTTGCTGATAGTAACTGTGCTCTTCACTAAATAGGGTGCATTACAATAGTAGCTTGACAATGTGGTCATTTTTCTTTTGAATATGATGATGGTGTAACCTTGATCTTGATGTCAGTTTAGTATCTTGATAATGATAATTTTTTGTTGATGGCTTGAAGTCAGTGACAATTTTTTGATCAAAATGGTTTAGTCTCTCACATTGACCAGTACCTTTACAATTCTTTAACAGGTTATTAAGATAGTATTTTCCAACGTACTTAAGATAATTCTTTGACAATTGCTTGAGAATATTGATATGCGAAAATGTATTATGATAGTTGAAGAGGACAAGGTTCTTGCTACTCTTGTATACAATAGTGATCAGTTAGTTTGTCTTTACAAATTTTTTCGCTTGATGAGTTTCTTATGCTCAGTGCTCTTAGTCCCTTTTTTTTTTGCCTTGTTGATTAGAGCAAAAGGAAGCAAAACAAAGAAATTTTTTGACATCACAATATAGTGATATTATGGTTTTTATAATTCTTTTAATGGTATTTTCTTTGAGTCTATGTTGTAGGGGGAGTCAACATTTGCAAGTGTTTTTAGTCAATGTTGGATAGTGATCTTCATTGATTACCTCAATTCATGGTTTGCACATTTCAATAAGAGTTTCCCAAGTTCTAGCTTTCACTTGGATTTGGTGACATTGATCTATATGATATTGTCTATGATATGCAAACCTTTCAAACATGACCAAGGAGCATTGGTATCTCAGTATCTCACTGATCTGTATGTTCACTCACAACAATGTTAACCTTGAGGGAGTGCAAGGGTACAATGGTAGTTACTGACAATATTCTTGGTGTACAAGTAACTTTGATATGGTTTTTGGATAATAGATCTTGGACACTACTATGTTGTGTAGATGGTCATCTCAATCATAGTGTTATTCATTATTTTTGTCTTATTTGTTCTTGAGAGTGAATGGAAGGTATGTAATACATGGTGGTGATTCATAGTAGTGTTGGACAATGTTTCTATATTTTTATATGGGAAATGTCTTTTTGAAGTGTTTCTTTCCATTTACTCTTTCCAAATACAGTGGTCTTTATGTCATCTTAGTCAAGTTCACAGTTCTTTTCATTGTATATCACACTCATCATTTGCATTTGTTTTCAGTCATAATTTAACTGTGCTTGTCAATGATCTCTATGTATGGTTCTTAGTTCTAGTGAAGGTTTGATCATAATTCCATCTTGAGGGTGAATGCAAGGTAATTGGAGGTTGTTGTTGGTGTTGATTCAAAGTGAAGGTTTGTTACTGGTACGTGGGTATGTTGATTCTAAAATGACATTGGTTGTGGAATAATGGTAGGGGTCTTGACATCTTTAACAGTGCTATAGTTTGTTAAATATGCTTTCAGTTAGGGGTGTTGGTGTAATTAAATATGTTGTACCTTGTCCTAGGTCATAATTACATCTTAGTTAAGTTTACTTAGGGATTACATTGGAGGTAGTTGGAGATTTTCCATCTTTGGTGGACTTATCATGTTATTACTTTATCACTTCCACCTTTCATGGACATATCATGTGATTACCTCTCCACCTTTTGTGGGTGATCCACTATTTGTGGTGGTTATCACATTATCACTTTTCCACATTAGGTGGAGTGATAGATTTTCACAGTTGTCTCATGTCATAAGATTATGACACTTGTCATAATATTATTTCCTTCTATGTACTCACCTTTGCTATATAACCAAGGGGTCTCTCATTGTAAATTAATCACTTCATATCATTGAATCATATTGATGAGAATACAACTTATTTTTATCACATTATTCTCTCTTCTTTGTGCTTTCCATTTGGTCCAAAGATCTTGGCATCCATATCCAATTCTAACAAGGGGGAGTCCATTGTCCTTTTCCATTTGATGTCAAAGGGGGAGCAATAAGGTGCAAATTTTGAAGTTTCTTTTTCTTTCTTAGATGTTGAGTCTAATTAATAAGTTTAATGTTCTGTTGCAACTTGCAGGTGAGTATGTTGATATGATAAAGGCTAGCATTGTCGATCCTCTAAAAGTTATCAAAATTGCATTAGTTGATGCAAAAAGGTAAAACTATTTATCTTTATTATAATTAGTGGAACTTGCAACTACAATATTTGATAAAAATATACTTCCAAATATGCTTTTGATGGATATTCTTATCCTCATCCAAATATCCAATTCACACATAGGAAAGGACACTTTCAAGTGTATCAATTACAAATTTACAATCAATAATCAAGCTATTGATCAATTGTTCAGGAATAAGGCAGTTGTATATCACTAATTGAATATTGTCTAATTGTTTGTTGTCTTTCATGAATTCATCTTTTTAAAAATTATAAGAGATAACTAGGAAACATTATATCTAGCACCTAAGTTTAGGGTGCCATAATTGGGAAAGAAAAAGAAAATGTTTGAATTTTATCCTTTGTATTATTTGACTTTTTTGAGTTTTTGATGTGCAAATTTTGAAACCTTATTTTCAAGCTGCAGCTCCAAATTGGAGAAGTGAAAGGTGAATACCAGCAAGGAAGAGTTTGGAGGAGTCAAAACCAATAGCGGTGGGAAAGCTGTGGATTTGCAAGGGGATTAAATGGGTTGAGCCCCTATAGGAGGTCGTTGCCCTTCCAAAAGGACTACATTTAAGGAAGGGGAAAACAATATAATTAAATGAAAATAGGAGTATTCTATTTATATAGTGTCTGTAAGTTGTACAGTGTCACTGAGACATTGAATGTAACCAATGAGATTTTGATTTTCCAACGAGGCTTAATGAAGTAAATTTTCAGAGTGGTTTTTTCTCCACTCATAAATACTGTGTTGTGGCTCCTCTTGATTTGTAATCCTTTTGTGTTTGTGTCTGATCAATCATATTTTTTCAAGAATTTTAGTCTTCATTTCATGGTGTTTCTTCAACATTTGAATATCTATGATACTTGAAGTTTATATGCATAAATTTGTGAGGATTAATTAAGTTAGATTTAATTTGTAATGAATAAATATATGACTAAAGTAATGACTAGATTAATGACTAGATAAATCACTACCATGACTAAATAAATGACTAAATCAATGACTAAATCAATCACCAAATCAATGACCAAATTAATGACTAAAATCAATGACTAAAATTGTTTAGTCATAAATTTAGTGGTGTTATAAACGACTACAAATAAACCACTAATAGTCACGTGACTAAAGTTAGTCATTTATATACAAATTTTAGTAGTTTATTTAGTCATATATTGATGTTTGTGTACTAGTGTCGATTGGTGATATCTGGATCTCAAATCTATCTTTGAGAATATGGCAGAACTTCTCATTTGATTGAAGAGATCATCAACTCATGGAAATGGATACTTATTCTTCACTGTGGTTTTTTTAAGCATACATTATTTGATGCACAAATGCAAAGTATTGTCCTTATTTTTCACAAAAATAACCAATTCTCCCCAAGGAAAAACACTTGGTCTTATCAACCCTTTTGACAACAGTTCATCCAACTATGCCTTAAGCTCCATTAACTCACTTTTCATCATCCTATAGGGTACCTTGGAAATCGGTTCAAACCCGAGAATTATATCTATAGAGAAATCAAATATCCTCTTTGGTGGTAACCTAGGTAACTCCTTTGGAAACACATCTGGAAAATTTCTCAATATAGGATATCTTTCCATGTCCAACAATCCAGTATCATCTTTTTCTCCATCTTCCATCTCTTGGAAGCTTTGAGAATTCAAGTTATCAAGATCTTCTCTAAGTTCTTCTAACTTAACAACAACTAGTTTGCACCCTTTCTTCTCAGCCCTTACTAGTTGCATTGCTGAGATTTGACGAATCTTTACCTCTCTAGATATTCCTTGGAACTTCAATTAGTTTCCAAAATCATCTAGACATTCTAAATTTTTTGCATGATAATATACTTTAGCCCTATGTTTGTAAAACCAATTCATACCTAAGATAACATCATAGAATCCCAATAGTGTGAAATAAAGGTTTACTTCAGTAGAGAAGCAAGGTAGCTCTATCCTAGCCTCAAACAAACATTGTTCCACATTAGCTCTTGTCTGGTTTGCATACTCTACATCCCAAGATGTTGCCATGTGTCTAGCCTTTCTAGATAATTATTTAGCTACTCTAGGTGAAATGAAATTCTCATTTACACCAGTATCGATAAGAACTAAAATAGGTAAGCCAAACAAAATACCTGAAGTTTCAATGGGATTTGCCTGTTACTCTTCTTGGCAGCCATCCACTACAACATGTATCCTTTGTTGGAACATTGCGCGTTGAGTAGGTAGTGACCTACTAGAAGGCTTACTAGGATAATATAAAAAAAATGATCTCCCCCACAAGTATAACATCCCGTAAATAGTACCTTCTTCTTTGCAGGTTCTCCAGATCCACTAGCATTTCCACCAGCATTATTGGTATTTCTACAGTTGGAACTATTCCTTCTTCGCTCCCTTTTAACTCTTTTCTAGTATTACGGTTACCTTTCTCTCCTTGCTTAGGTACATTGTGCACAACCTCCAATTTCTTTGGAGTTGGTCCATCAAGAATTTCTGTAACTTTCTTATGATCCTTACATTCTTGATGATTGGAGATAGCCCTAAGCTTTTGCTCCTACTTAATTTCTTTTTCATATACAAGATCCATAGTTGTCGGACATGCATATCCACTTCTCCTCTAATTTGATTGTTAAGTCCCATTATAAATTTTCTAATGTGAAAGCGCTCATCCTTTTCATATATAGGAACATAACACAAGAGTTGGATAAACTTCTTCCAATACTCATTGACCGACATATTTCCTTGTCTCAAACTCTAGAAATCTATGAGTTTTTTAGTCATAGTATAGATGGGGTGACCATCACTTGCAAAAAATCTCAACAAATTCCCCCTATTTCAGTTTCCATGAGTTGATATTAAGTTCCAACTTCTTGTTCATCCACCAAGTTGAAGCTTCTCCAGCTAACTGGTACACACCCCAAGTGGCTTTAGTGGTCTTAGTGTAATTCTAAATTTCAAAATAGATTTCCATTTGAACAAGCCACGCCTTAGCTTCATCCCCACTAGCGCTTCCATCAAACTTGGGTGGAACAATCTTCTTCATATCTTTGGAAAGTTTGGAAGCCATATGCTTCTTATTTCTTTCCTCAAATGGTGTTGGTGATCTTTCTTTTTCATTGTATAGGAGCAGATTCCCACCCCTTGTGTAAATTTCCCTTTCACATACCCTCACCTTAGAAAATAAAATCTAAAGGTGAAATTCCACACCACCCACCTGCCTTCTATCCACTTGGAATTTGTCTTGTGTGTTTATGAGAGAATATTTGTGTGGGATGCAAGCGTGACATGTAGATGTTTGCATGATGCACTATCATCCCTGATAGATTCCCACATCTGAAGTTGGCAGAGGCATTACACTCCTCATTGGGGATGAATTGTAACGTCCTCTCAACTAGATGACCTAAAAATGAATTATTCTTTCTCATCCCACCTTCAAAAGAACAATCATCACTATCACTTTATCTTCTACAAATTCAATCAATCTCTCTATCAATTCCACTCCATTTCCTTCACACTTTTGGATCTCTTGAAGCACATTCTTGAAGAATTCTACTAGCATTCTCTCAGCTTGAGCATTGCAGTAGCTTGAAAGTCCATCAACTCCACATTGCACACGTGAGGCTACCATAAAACTTGCAAGCTTGGAGTCTTGCAAGACCTCTCTTCTGTGGTGTTCATTGCACTTCTTTCATTCCTTTACCACATATTCTACTTCATTGCTTTTTGGCTATTCATGGAGGTAGAAACACTAAAGTGGGGGTTTGATTGAGGCAAACCCCTATATAGGCCCAAAAATTTCCCCCTTCTCACTTGTGTGTAGGTGAACATGTGCATGGAACTAGCCGAAAAACTAGCATTTTGTGAGATAAGACTCATCACCCTAGCTTTTATTTACTTTCTTTATCATCTCCACCTTTATTTTTCATACATCATTCTATTTAATTCACTAAAAGCAGTTAGCTAGGCAGTTTAGTAAGAATCTAGAGTTTTTTACTGTGTCTTTCATTTTTTGGCTATACAAATGCCAAGTGCTAGAGAGATGCCAATGGATTGCATTATCATCCTAGACCCGCATTGTTGTCCTCAGACAGAGAGCTAGCTAAGGTATAGTTCAGAATCAAGAAACTAATTCATCTATCCCCAAATAGAATTTTGAGTCCGTAGAGTGACAAAATTACTTCCTAGTGCTCTTCATTCTCAATCCTCACCCCAAAACATAGCTTTAGAGTGAGGTAAGTTAGGGAAGCCCTTCGCTCTCGACTCTCTATGACTTGCAGCCTTGACATGGTTGGTCCCCCTCTCTTACTTTTTGGTGAACCTTATGTGAACCATTTTGGTTCCATTTAGCAGTGTTGAAGGGTCCTTTCCTTGTGTTCTAGGAGCATTGTAGGTGTGAGTGTTATGGGGTGGTTTTCCTTACAACCCAACTTATGACCCCTAGTAGGCGTAGTTGGAAGGTTCCATTAGTGTTGTGGAACAAAGCCTTAGTTGGGTCACTATCCAATTGCGATCCTTTGGGGGGCTTTGTGAGAGTATTGCCTAGTGTATGTGATGGCTTCTTTCTTGCATCTTCCTATCCCGTTTGTGCAATTTGCGAGTAGTGGTCTAGGTATAACCTTCACCTTGCAGGACCTGCTGATGGGTTTTAATAGAGAACCATCTCCTCTTTACATCCCTACACGAATCAACAAAAACACTGTAGCAAGTGTTCTTGTTGACCTGCCGTGTCAAGTGAATATTATAACCAAGAAGATTATGTTAATTAACTTCCTACATAAAGATAGGTATGACACACTTGTAAGCACCATCCGTACGCATAACGAACTTTTTGTACCTCCCCTTGGTAGCATCATTCTATCGGTCCTTGTTGGACATAAGTCTGTAAACCTATTGTTTGACATAATAGCGAGGTCTAAACTCTTCAAAGTGAAGCTAGGCATCCCTTGGTTAGTAGTTATGAATGAAGTTCCCTTGATTGTGCATAAATGTATGAAGTTTATTCATGAAGGTTCAGTGCATGTGATCCATGACATTGGTTATAAACCACTAGTTGAGGGTGGTATTTATTCCTTAGATCACTTATGGCCTGCACCCATTGGTCCACTCCCACCTGGGAATGACCTGTTGTACCAGACCTATGAGAAGTACAAGAAAGGGTGCTTAACACCTAGAGTGATATACCCTCCATCTCCTTATGTTGTTATGCATAGGGATTTTTTAAAAGCTGTCAGTGATGCTGCCATGGCCTGTAGAAGAGAAGCGCTCTCGAGGTTCCTCTTCTTCCTCTTTTGTTGTCTAGCTTAATGCTTCCTCTTGCCCTGCTATGATTCCATCAGATTTTTCCTTGTGTTTGTGGGAGAATCATATGGTTCCTGCTTAGCGAAATCCCAAGCATCATGCGTTTGAGCTTCATGTTCTACCCATGGAGCCTGGAACCATTCGATATGGTAGAAGAAAGGGTCCTCATAGGGAATCCTCTATGTATCGGCCTCCATGGCCTCCCACCGCTCTTGCTCCTAAAGTAGTGAATACAAAGAGGCCCACTACTGAGGCACTAGAGCTAACTCACCCCGATGTTTCTACACCTCTTCCTCCTACTCCCATTTAGGAGTTTGCCCCTCCACCAAAAATTACTGTGATGGACACCCCTATGGATAAGCAAGAGCCTTATGTCCCTTTACAACTCCCGGCCTCTAGCTCAAAGGGTCGTAGAAACTGCCTTGTGCATGAGTACAAGCATTGATGAAAGTCTCTAGCAGTTGAGCAGGTCACTTTGTAGAAAAAGGAAGAGGAGTCGACCACCCCTATTACAGGGCCTTTCAGCTTTGTCCTTCTCCCTCCTCCCCTCTGCTTACATTCAACCAAGTCCGATCTCACTTTTGGCTCCCATTGTGAGCATTAGTACACTTGACCCTAAAAAGGTGTAGGTGTTTATCGCTCTTTCGATCGAGTTTCCTCTTTTGATGTCCCTTTCGGATATCCCACCATTCCCTAAATGCATGGACATGTTGAATACCTTGGTAGTGTTTTCCACAATTTTCTCCTCCTCTTCCGCATCTCTCACCTCATTTGTGGGGATTTCACATCCTTCGATGGAGAAGAAAGTTAAAGTTAGCCCTTCTATCAATAGGGGGCATAAGAGGAATCCACCTTCTTCAAAGGGTGGTCCTACGCTAGCTTGCACCATCCTAGTGACAGAGTAAGTCCCAACTTGCTCTAATTTTGTCATCGCTCCCGAGTCGCTTAGTGAGCCTAGCAATGAATCTCAAGCACCATCCTCCCTATCCATTGATATACCACATGGCACTCTCATGAAGTGCATGTTTCACTCTGTAGATGAGGTCCCAACCTTCTCAGCGAGCTTCACAATATCACTAACCATAGCTCCACAAGAGCTGAGAAAAAAGGACCTTGTGGGGCCTTCTTCCTTAGCCCTTATTATAGGAGGGTTGGAAGCTCCTCCCCTTAATATTCCATCACTGTAGGATTGTTCACCTCCCCATTATAATGATCTAGATTGGGAAGCACACGAACTCTTGGTCGATGATTGTTAGGGGGAGGCCTCTTCTTTATCTTTAGATTAGGTGTATGTGTTGTGATGTGTTCCCCCATGCTTGCATTATGTGTTCCTGGATGACCCTTTTCACCCTTATAGGTGCTTGGATACAAGAGTTATTTTGTGTCGTAAATTTCCTCTATTTGTATCACCATTCTTCCTCTATTATGTGCCTTAATTTTTGGAAAATTGGGAATGATGTAAAATGTTGGAGGCATTTAGGCTTCCTCTCCATGTTGACCCAATTTTTTATTTTTACTTTTTCTTCTCGTGCATTCTTCATATGGTTTGGTATAGTAAGGGGTTGATGAAAGTTCATTTATACACTATTATTATACTTATATATATTTATGTGTAGCTCTGACCCCAAAATTCTAGATCACCCATGTGCCTTTTGTCTACGATGTCATTGTTTCTTTTACACTTTTCTTGTCTTTCTCTCTTCTTTGCTTGGGTTTTCCCTCGTATGTGTGACAACATCATTTCCATGATACTTTAATTTTTAGAAAATGCATTTGTTGCCAATGAATCTTTTCTCAAAAATCCTTTGTAAACCTTTTCAAAACAATCACATTCTCAACTTGGACCCCGAACGAAAATTTTTTCCTTCATCATGGGTTCACAAAGAAAGAACTTGAAGAAATTTCCTCTAGGGAGGGAAAAATTTTTCCTGTGGGAGAAGCCTTGACCTTCCCCTTGTGGGGGGGGAATTTTCTTCCTTTCAAATTCCTTGATGAAGTGAACATCTTTCGAAAGGATTCCTTGATGATGAATTGATTTGCGAAAAATAATATGAAACTTAAAAAAAAATGTCCCTTGAGTGGACCACTCTTCTTTTGAAGGTTTCTTGAGGGTCCCCTTTCAAAACCTTTTGATTTCTTGACTGTTTGCGTGAATATCTATTTGTTTGCTTGCATGGCTGCTTTCTATTTTCTAACATGTTTTATCTATGGATTAATATGTTGCTTTATAGGTGCACCTGTGAAGCTACTTTCTAGTCTAACTCTATGGAGTCCCCTTACACTGGGCTTCCTTCATGAGAGAGTACTTGGGGGAATTACTTCTTGCATGTCTGTGGGCCCGTGAGGCACTTACATCCTACAGGATTTGTCCATCATTGGTCCAAGTGCCTTTAGTGTACTTTGTGCAACTTCATAGTTCTGCAAAGCTATGGAGTCCTTTTGTTCAAAACTCCTTAGGAGAGAGTATCTATGGAGTTCTTTTCCTACCCTACACTTTCAAGTTTTCTAGATCGCGGTCTTCTTCCTCGATGGTTTAGGTATAAATTTCTAACTCTTTTATCTACTTTACCAAACACTCATCAATACTCGTGCTCATTAAAGTGGGGGCACAATTTATAGGAGTGAATTTTCGCCCCTTGTGTAAATTCCCCTTTTGCATACCCTCACCTTAGAAAATCAAATCTAAAGGTAAAATTCCACATCATCCACCTACCTTCTACCCACTTGGTATTTGTCTTGTGTGTTGGTGAGAGAATATTTCTTAGGGATGCAAGCGAGGAGTACGAACGTCTATGCGCTGCATTACCATCACTAATAAATTCCCATGTCTAAAGTTGGAAAAGGTGTTACACTCCTCATTGGGGATGAATTATAACATCCTTCTCTCGACCAACCGACCTGAAAAAGGCTTATTCCTTCTCATCCCACCTTCAAAAGAACAATCTTCACTATCAATTCATCTTCTACTTATTCAATCATTATCTCTATCGATTCCACTCCATTTCCTTCAAAAATTGGTATCTCTTGAAGCATTCTACCAAAATTATCTCAACTTGAGAATTGTAGTAGCTTGACACTCCATCAACTCCACATTTCATGTGTGAGGCTACCATAGAATTTGTGAGCTTGGAGTCTTGCGAGACCTCCCTTCACCAGGGTTGAGACGATGGTGACTTTGCCAAGTTTGTTGCTTTCATTCTCCCTTCACTGGCCTTTAGAGCCTTTGGTTGGAGGTGGTAACACTTCATTACTCTCCTTTGCGATTCGATAGAGTAGCATTTGTCTTTTGTAGTGTTAATTGCACTTCTTTCATTTCCTTTACCACATATTCTACTTAGTTTCTTTTTGGCTATCCATAGAGGTAGAAACACCAAAGTGGGGGTTTCATTGAGGTAAACCCCTATACAACCCCAACAATTTTCTCCTTCTCACTTGTGTGTAGGTGAATGTGTGTGTGGATCTAGCTAGCGAACTAGTGTTTTTGTGAGATAATACTCATCACCCTATCTTTTATTTACTTGCTTTATCATATCCAACTTAATTTTGTGTACTTCATCATTCTGTTTACTTCACTAAAATTAGTTAGCTAGGAAGTTTAGTAAGTTTTTGGTATTTTTTACTGTGTTTCTTACACTTTTTGTCCATACAGATGCTAACACACCAAAGAGATGCCAGTGTGTTGCACTATCATCCCAGACCCAGACTACCATCCTTGGACAAAGAGCTACAAGAGGTATAATTCAAACTCCAAAAAATAGCTTATCTAGCCCCAAATAGAATTATGGATCTGTAGAGTGATAGATGTACTTCTTAGTGATCTTTGTTCTTGATCCTCACGCAAAAAAATCCCTTTAGAGTGAGGTAATTTAGGGCATCCCTTTGCTCTTGTTTCTCTATGACTTGGAGCTTTGATGTGGTTGGCCCCCCTCCCTTACATTTGTGATCATGGGTTCCATTATGTCCATGAGAAGAGTTTTCACCTTCATTCTCATTAAGGGGAACCTCTTTCTCAACCCTAGCTTGTGCCCTTTCTTTCTCAAGGTTATCTAACCTTGCTAGAATTTGGTCAAGTCTAGCTTCAATTCCTATTGGTCCTTGGCCAACTTCTTGGCTACTTCCAAGATTGGTTTGTGTCCTCACCATCTTTACAAGATTAGGTTTTACTTGAATGTTTTATCCATGTTAGACTAAATTATGCTATCAAGTATCTTATGGAAGACATTAGAAATGGAATTCATATGCACATAAATAATTTCACATAAGATTTAGCAGATTCTCTTTGATAAATAAATAATTTTATTCATTTCATAAGGATTTCAATATCCTTTGATTACATGGAGTGAATATTCAGATAGTCGAGTGAGAGTATCCCTCATATTCACTCTTTGATACATAGCTTAATGGAGTATATCCTAAAGACTGAGATTGTTGCTCAACTCAATCTTTTTTTACATCCCTTCATTGTTCATATCTATCCCAAAATGGATAGTAGCCTTCAGATTTATTATCTAATACATAGTTATGAGGTTCAGTTCCAGTATGGTGTTCATCAATAATGTAGTCTACCCTTTTCATAGACATTTGTTCATGAGACCATTTCACATCTGGCTAATATCAAGGTACATATCCCTTAGACTCATTACTTGAGGAAAATACTATTACTTTAGACAATGGAAGAACTCTAGGGTCCCTAAAGATGAATTTTAGGCTGACACTTCCTTCCGAAGGCATATACCTAAAGAGTGATAATGACTCAGACTTTTCTAGTGAAATGGAAGGAAATTTTTTGTACATAGCCCCCATCTTCATCTTCCTCTTCACATCACCGATCTGAGAAAGTGTGTGACTAAATGTCTCAATGTCACTCAACAAGACGAAATTTTCATAGTTGGTTCCCTCTATGGTTCTAATGATGTCTTGTTTTTCCTTCTTGGCCTTGAGCACTAGTAGAATTTGACAAATAAATGACTAGGTGACTAAAAATTTTAGTCACAACAACTAAAAATGACTAAATTCTACTAATTGTTTGCAACTCAACTATAAATGAGTAAATAAATGACTAATTTGATCGTTGACTAAAAATTATTTAGTCACACATTAAAATGACTAAATATTTAGTCATTTATTTAGTCACAATCCATTTGAATAAATCATTTCAGGAATCAAGAATATAGCCCACAAAAATACTCTAAAACTTTAATAAACATAACTCTAATACTTTTGTCGAAATCTTATTTTCATGTGTAGCCCACCAAAATGGACTTTTCATTTTAATAAACATACTCTAAAACCTTCATCAAAACCTTATTTTTAGGTATAGCCTGCCAAAATGGAGAAGTGTTTCCATAAAGAATGACAGAGAATGGTAAGGAGATGTGCATGACAGGAGGCATAAGATTCATTACTTCTTATCTCATTCTTTCTCTACTCAACAAGGGTTACATTATTCATGGTACTATTTTTAATCCAAGTATTTAATTGTCATATATTTGCATAATCTCAAATTATTTCAGATGCTTTTGAAATATCAATGTATCCTATATAGAGTTTAGAGTGATTTATTTTAATTTAAAAAATGAATCAAATGCTTTTGAAGTATCAATGTATCCTATATAGGGTTTAGAATTATTTCTTTTAATTAAAAAAATAAATCAGATGCTTTTGAAGTATCAATGCATCCTATATAGGGTTTAGAATGATTTATTTTAATTTAAAAAAATAAATAAATGATGTATTTTCCTATGATTAGATAATGTGGAGATCTCCTAAATCTGCCCCAACAAATTTTCCTCTTTGGCATTGTATTCATTACTCCACTTGCTAGGGTTTTGCATGTGAAATCTTTAATATCTTCATGACAATGGATTTTAAATAGATCTTAGTCTTTATTTTAATCCTTATCATGGTAACCCTTGAGCTCCATAATCCACTTTCAATCTCTTCTAAGAATGTTGTCTTAAGCTAGACTGCATAGTATGCATATAAAGAAAGTCCTTCATACTTGCCATTGTTCCAAACCACCACTCACTGCCTTGCTTAAAATGTTTCCTCCATAAGCACAATAACATGTTTTAAAATCATGGTTGCCAGTGATTGACCATTAAGGTCACTGCTTTCATCAATATACAATGAGATTTTTGTCTTCAAACTCAAGGAATTATGCAAGATAACATTATGAATTGTTTGTTGTGTATGATTTTATTTTCTTGCACATTTACTACTTTGCTAACTGCCTTTAAGAATGTATATTGCACCCTCAACTACAATATCAAATATTTCACTCACTGTCACTTGAAGATTCCTTTCATGTGCATCTTTCTATAAAATCAAACTATGCCCTATAGACTATCTACTTACCTACTACAAGGGACTCATTGTTTCATGGTATTGTGGGTCTTAAGATCCTTCAACCTTATTGTCACTACTTCATAGTCCATAAGGTATTATTCAATATTCTCCCATCTTTGATGAGTATCAAAATACTACTCAAACAAGAAATCCACTACCTCCATTATACAATGGATAAGAAGAAACATTGAACCTGTGATTACCACTGTTACTTTATTTGGAAAGTCATTCCTTGATTGAATTTTCCTTGTCTAACACTTCCAATAGCATTTGAAAAACCCTTAAGGTTAACAAGAGGGTAAGGAAACTCACTATTAAAATCTCCACTTTACTATGTGAGGTTTGAGCTTTATTATCTTGTCACGGCTCAACCTCTTTTTGATTGTCACACCTCAAGTGGTTGCCATTCTTCTTACCATAAATTTCATTTACAAAATCTAAAGAAGAAAAAATACTTGGAAGTGTTTCAAGCCAGCTGAGAGTAAAATGAAATCACAGTAAAATCTTTTATTCTGGGATGACTGTTCAGAATATTTCCCATCATAACAATGAACAAAAGCATCTGTCATTAACCTGAAATTTGCAAGAGTTTCATCAAATTCTACTTTTCCACTCTCTTTTCCATTCTAAGTTTTATTCCCAATTTCATCCATGAAGATATTCCTCGGCCTATAGATCCTTCTCTTAGCCATAACTTTACCAGGTGTCGAGGATAGCTTCGAGTTTTTACCCAAGAAACAATTGAATTTTTTCAATTGTTGCTTGGGTAAAAACTCAAAGCTATCCTCGACACCTGGTAAAGTTATGGCTAGCAAAAGGATCTATAGGCTGAGGAATATCTTCATGGATGAAATTGGGAATAAAACTTAGAATGGAAAAGAGAGTGGAAAAGTAGAATTTGATGAAACTGATAGGGTAGGGTTGGATGGAACAATCATTGTTCCATGCTCTGGATCTTTGTTTGCAAGATATCCTAGGTGTCTCTCCCACCTTGACCTTTAGGTCCTACCTCATGTATAGGTACCCCTGGTTCTACTAGCCAACCCCACTATCATCTCACTCTCAATCTACCAAGTCTCCCTTGGTGCAATGCTTCCATTCTTCCTTTAGCCTTCAATCTTCCCTAAAGACTAATTCCCTCCAACAACTAAGTTTAACTTTGCAGGGGTGTTCAGATGTTTCCAAAGGCTTCTAACCATCTCCTTAGGGTTCTTGAAAATCCACCATGCTCCTTTTGTAGTTCGCTACCACCAAACCCTCAGTTAGGGTTTATTAGGCTACTAGCCCAAGAGCCCCAATTAGGCCTCCAACTCCGAGAAAATAGGCTTATCCTTCTAAATTATCCAAAGAACATCCATTCTTCCTTTGAGGCTTATGATACCTATGTCCTCCTTTCCAATATTTTTGGAAACTTAGGTATCCACTATCCGTACAACTCCACAAACTGGAATTGACTAAGAATTTGGGTCTTTTTAGGTCTTTTTTCCTATATTTTGCAGACTGTCAAAGGTTTTCTCTCATCAAACAGGTTGATGAGGCTTCCTCCTTCTTAGTAAGCCTTGGCAAGGCATTCACCTATCCTCTCCACACCATACATTTCTTGGAGATTGCCACCCCTACACGTTAAGTGCCTTTTTCTCCCTGTCTTTCCTAGCCGGGCATTGTTAAGCTCGCCTAGGAGAAGACTTTCTCAATGACTCTAGGACTCCTAACCACACCTAAACCTACTATGTTTACAACCATGGAGTCTAGCCTCAATCCCCAAAAGCCCGTACACCAGGTACATTGGGGAAGATAACTAAATCTCCATTCTTGATAGGTTGCTAGTCAGATCAGCAAATCAAAAGAAATAAATCAACTACCAAAACACACCTGCAAATTGAACACACACCTAAATATTACCACACAAGCTTAGAGAATAGTCCACACCAAAATCTACAACATATTACAGAGCCATGATCGCTCCTGACCACTGAAATTAAAGCATAACATAGAAATTTAGTCAATCCTTTTTACTGTCCACACTAGCATTCATGAATTTCCAAATTACAAAAGCTTCCAACCTTTCACATAGGTCGAGGCATTCCCTATATAGGTCAGAAAAGTAGTTAACTTTCCCCTTGGTCGGACATGTTGGTTACAAAGTGGCAAAGGTGCAAAATGTACCATTTTTCCACTTTTGCCTATTCAAAGAAAACTAGAAAAAGTGAGTTTCCACACTCATTAAACCTTTTCCCTCCTTAACCTCTTGATCACTCCTGACCAAGGCACATTATTAAACCTCTAACTCTATTCCAATGGTCAACATGACCTTCATGGAAAAACATTGAAACAAAATGCATCCTAGACTTCCTAATGCCTAGTGTTTACTAGGTGCTCCTGCACCATTCTCCCCCCTTTGCATAGACTTTAAGGAATGTGAGGAGAGATTAGAGATGGTTCAATACCCTGCTTCTTGAACTGGGCTTCATCCACCCATGTAGCCTTAGATTCATGTTTGTTCTTCCACTTGACAAGATGCTCCATGTACACCTTGTGCCTTGTTGATTTCTTCACCCTTGACTCCAAGATCCTTTCTGCCTGAAGCTTGTCTTGAATAGGTAAGGGTATGTTGCTTACACATTTGAAGATCTCCTTACTGGTCTGATCTATGTCATTGACTGATCCCTTGTATCTGATTAGATCAACTACATTGAAGACTAGTGAAATTCCCAAATCTGTAGGTAACTCCACCTTGTATGCATTCTTCCCATACTTGGCTAATATCTTGCATGGTCCCACCCTTTTCATCTACAATTTGGTTGATATACCCTTCTACAACCTGGATTTATTGAGGTGAACCATGAAATAATCTCCTACTGCAAATTGCAAATCTTTTCTTGACATATCTACCTTGTCTTTCAACTTTTGTGTAGCCTTGGTGACTGTCTTCTTTACCTGCTCCTGAATCTCTTTCATGGTTAGAGTGAAGTCTTCTGCATGTCCACTCCTATTCTCCACAACTCCTAGATCCCTGAGCTCACACATACCTCTTGGGTGCATCCCATACACAATTTCAAAAGGACTCTTCCCTATGGTCCGGTTCACACTATCATTATAAGCATACTCAACCTGTGAGATTACCATGTCCCATGTCTATCCATACTCTTTAGTTAGGCACCTTAGAAGGTTACCTAGCACCCTGTTAACCACCTCTATTTGACCATCGGTCTGAGGATGGTAAGCTGATCCAAAAGACAAGTTGGTACCCAATCTGCTCCACAGTGTCTTCCAAAAGTGACTCATGAACTTCACATCCCTGTCTGAAACAATGCTTAAAGGAAATCCATGGATCCTAACAATTTCCTTAAAGAAAAGGTGAGCTATATAGCTAGCATCATGAGTGGTTTTGCAAGGAATAAAGTGACTCATCTTGCTGAATCTGTCTACCACCACATACACACTATCAAATCTAGTCTTGGTCTTAGGGATTCCTACCACAAAATCCATACTAACACACTCCCATGGTCTGTTAGGAATGGGTAGGGGTTGATATAGACCAGCATTACTAGCTCCTCCCTTGGCTTTCATACACATACCTCCTAACATCCCTTGACAACTTAGGCCAATAGTAGAACCTTTGCACTAGTTCTAATGTCTTATTGATGCCAAAATGTCCACTAAGACTACCATTATGCTTTTCCTGAATGAGGTTTTCTCTCATTGACCCTTTTGGAACACACAACTGATTCCCTTTAAACAACAATCCACTTTGCAAAGTATACTCTGAGTATTGGCTATGAAAATGATTCTCAAAGTTAGAACATACCTTGTACGCCTCTGAGAAATCTTCATCCTCCCCATAGAGATCCTTGAAACTCTCTATGCCAATGCTCTTCATCTATATCTCTTGGACTGCCAGCAATCTTCTACTCAATGCATCTGCTACCTTGTTCAATTTTCCCTTCTTGTGCTTGATGGTGAAGGTAAAAGCTTGGATGTACTCCATCCATTTCAATTGTCTATTGCTCAACTTCTCTTGGGTGTTGATATAGCTAAGTGCTTGATTGTCAGTAAAGACCACAAACTCCTTGGATAGAAGGTAATGCCTCCACTTCCTAAGTGACTAAACCAAAGCATAAAGTTCTAAATCATAGGTAGAATACTTCTTCTTAGCTTCATTAAGCTTTTCACTAAAGAAAGCTATGGGCCTACCTTCTTGACTAAGCACTCCTCCTACTCACTAGCATCACACTCCACAGTAAACAATTTGTCAAAGCTTGGTAATAAGAGAATAGGTTGGGTTGCCACTTCTTGTTTCAGTTTCTCAAAACCTTTCTTAGCTTCTTGAGTCCACACAAACTTAGTTTTCAAACCACCCTTAATTGTCTCTAAGATTGGTGCACATATGCCACTAAAGTTTCTTATGAATTTCCTATAAAATTGAGCCAATCCATGGAAACTTCTTACCTCAGTCCCTGTGGTTAGTGTAGGCTAGTTTAGGATAGCTTCCACCTTGCTTGGATCCATTTTCAATGACCCTTGAGACACTACAAAACCCAAATATACAATTTCTTGTTTGAAAAACTCACACTTCTCTAGGTTGATGGCCAACTTCTCCTCTTGCAATCTTCTAAGAACCATCTCCACATGTTTAAGGTGTTCTTCTACTGTCTTGCTAAAGATGAGTATATCATCAAGACATACAACCACAAATATCCTTGTAAAGTCCTTGAGTACTTCATTCATGAGCCTCATGAATGTGCTAGGGGCATTAGAGAGGTCAAATGGCATCACTCTCCACTCATACAACCCATCTGTAGTCTTAAATTATGTCTTCCACTCATCTCCATCCTTGATTCTGATCTGATGGTATCCACTCTTGAGATCCAACTTGGTGTAGTACTGAGCTCCTCCAAGACAATCCATCAAGTCTTCAATCCTAGGAATAGGAAACCTATACCTGATTGTGATTCTATTTATTACTCTAGAGTCAGTGCATAATCTCCACTTGCCTCCTTTCTTGGTTGCAAAGACCACTGGTACTGCACATGGCTGATGCTCTTCCTAATCAAGCCTTGATCTAATAACTCTTGCACTTGTTTAGCTACCTCAAGATTCTAATCCGGTGTAAGCTTATAAGCTGCTTTGTTAGGCAATGATGCTCTAGGTATGAAGTCAATTTGATGACTAATGGCTCTTTTAGGAGGTAAAGTTGTAGGTGCACCATCACTTAATATATCCTTATACTTCTCAAGCAATTTCTAGACTGCTCCGGGTATGACTGTTTTTTCAGCCTTGTCTTCTTCTTTGGACTACAACATGATCACATAACCTTCACCCCCTTGATGTAGGTTGTTAAGGAACTCCTTTCCGCTACTTAACAGAACACTTGGTGTCTTTTACTGTCCTTCTTCTTCTTTTGACAGTGATTGCAACTTAAAAGTCCTCCCATCCTTTTTAAAAGAGATAGTATTCTCCTTCCCATCATACATGGCACTTCTGTCATACTTCCATGGTCTGCCCAATAGTAGATGGCATGCATCCATGGGTAATACATCACACATTAACTTATTTTTGTACCCTCCAATGGAAAACTCCACCGTTACTTGCTCATTGACAAGAACACTCTACCCTTTGTTTAACCATGTCACTTTGTAGGGGTTACTGTGGGGTACCTTCTCCAATTTTAGCTTCTTTACTGCCTCTTTTGAGATGATGTTGTCTATTGAACCAGAATCTACAATGACCTTACACACTTTTCCAAGTATCTTGCATCTCACTCTAAATAGAGCTCTTCTTTGTTTTGGTTCTTTCTTGACCGGTTGTCTGATCAAAACTCTCCATTAGGATAGAGGTCAATTGACAGTTTGCAACTCTCTAACAATAGTAAATCGATAAAGTAAAGATATTTAAAATTTTAGAAGTGGATTTTTTTTGAATTGCTAAAGCCTATTTATTAGTTTATTAACTTAAAATTATTAAAGCTATTTGAATAGATAAACTTCATATTCTAAATATTTAAAGTACAATAGAATCGGGTACTTAAAATGATTACAGAGAAGTTGAATGAAAATTAGAAAATTACTACTGATTTAGCTTTTCCTTTTGCATGTTTATAGGGTTATTTCTTCCAGCATTTGTTAGGCCTATTTTGGATTCTATAGAAGAAACAAAGGCAATTCCACATCCAAGTCTAAATGAGGTGATGACCCATCCTTCTATGATGAACCCAAGAATAGATCTAAAAATATTATATTTTTAAACCTTCAAATCTTTGAGATCATTGCAGATTTGATTTGATAATTGTACATTTGGACAGATCTAAAAAACTGTTTCTTGGAAATGACGTAAATAAAAATGATATTTGTTCAAAATAATCTAAGTGTGTTATTTTTCACTTGCACAAACCATTAAAATTATCATTTTGTTAATCATAATATTTCATTGTATTTTTGTATTTTGTTAGATTGTATTGGATAGTTAATGGTTAAGTTTTTTTTTTTTTAAATTAGCATGATATGCTTTCCATGTACTTCTTTTCATCACTTGTAAATCTAAATTTTTGTTACTTTTTATGATCATAAAAAATAGAGATGATTTTAGTCTCTGTGAAATATTTTCATGCATGTTTGAGATCTCTACCAGGTGAAGAAAAAGGCCCTATGGTTTAGTAGGGTTTTGAGTATCCTTATTTTTTCTATGGTAATATTGTCACTAAGTTCTCTCCTTTCCCAAATATAGTCATCTGAGAAATTTCCATGATGCTCTTGACTATAAATTAATTTGTTCTCCCTACCTTCTCACTACAAGTTTGATTCTTCAACTCTACCAACTTCCCTTCCATCTCAGTGTCTTTTCATTCTCTTATGAATTTATTCTTATGACTCTGAAAGCTATCACTAGGCCTATTATGATTGTTAGGTCTTTGAGGGTATATGATTTTCTACTATGAACTCTTAGATTTTCATACTTTTGATGATAGTGCTCCAAGAATTTTCGCTCACTAACTTAACTCTATATATATTATCCATTATGCATTAAAAATTCATGGTTTCTAGTTAACTATTTATTGGTGTAACCATTGCCATGTTTCTTGGGACTTTCATCCCTATATGATAGTTTCATAAGACTAATTTTTCAAGGTAATATATGGTCATGAAAAGTTTCATAAGACTATTGTGACAAGTTTCATAATACAACTATATCGCAAGAGCCAAGAATACATGGTGTAGTGTAGTGGTAAAATCCTAGATTACCATGAAGGCCAGATAATAAATGTGTGATATGGCGGTAACTTAAATAATTCTCCTATATCCCTACAAGAGCCAAGATGATATTGTACAATGTAGCGGTAACATCTTGCATTACCGCGAAGGTCGAGTAATAATGATGTGATTTAGCGGTAACATCCTACATTACCGTGAAGGTCGAGCAATAATGGTGTGATGTGGTGGTAACATCCTGCATCACCGCAAGGATCATGTCAAAATGGTGCGATATCGTGGTTAAAATATAAAAATAAATATCACATTTCTTTGAGGAATTTGAATCAGTTTGCTTGCCTTGTGTATATTGCTTCCACATTTTTATGTATGTCTAGCAAGGCACTTGTAACTACAACATATGACAAAAAATCCCTATTGTTATGATTTGATGGATGTCCCTTTTTTATTACTGGATATCTGATGTAGTGCACATTATTATAGTGTAAGTCTATTTTTTAGATTTTTTCATCGAATTGGGAAGCTATTGGGCCAACTAGCTTGCCAATTCGGTGAAATTGGCAATGTAGTGGCTTGTTTGAAAAAATGGGTCCAAGAAACGGGGCCTCCTTGTGATTTATGACCTGTTTGAAAAAATGGGTCCAAGAAATGGGGTCTCCCGATGACTTACCCATTTTTCAAACAGGCCACTACATTTGCAATTTCCAAGAAATGGAAAGCTAGTGGGCTCGCTAGCTTGCCAATTCAATTAAATTAACAACCTAACTTGAGATAGAAGGAGTGAGTGAGTGAGAGAGAGACTTGAGAGAGGGAGAAGGGGTAAGAGGGTTACACTTGAGAGAAAGAGAGAGAGGTAGTTGGAGAGAGATAGAGGGTAGAGGGTTAAGGGTAGATGGGAGAGAGATAGAAGGAGTGAGTGAGTGAGTGAGAGAGAGGGAGAGGGGGTAGGAGGGAAAGAATTGAGAGAGAGAGAGGGAGTGGGAGAGAGATAAAGGGTAGAGGGTAGAGGGTTTAAAGGTTTAAGAGTTGAGGGTAGAGGGTAGAGGGTTTAAAGGTTTAAGGGTTAAGGGTAGAGGGGAGAAAGATAGAAGGAGTGAGTGAGAGAGACTTGAGAGAGAGAAGGGGTAGGAGAGAGAGACTTGAGAGAGAGAGAGAGGGAGTGTTGCAAGTATGAATGTGTTTGGTGGTGTTGTCATTAATGTTGTTATTGATGTCAACACAATTTATATTTTTGTAGAGAAAGGAATCAAGTGTCTTAAAGTGGTACATGTATGGTTGAGATACTGTAGAGATGTTGAGAGTGCATGGAGCTATCTTGATGGTGTTGCAGGTGTGCTAATATCAAGTGATTTTGACAAAATTAATAAATAGTGAAGACAAAGTTGTGTGTGTTATAAATGTGCTCTGATAATGTCCTCTACATTTATTCTATGTTGATCATATGCCTGTGCAGATCTGTAGTATTTTTTATGAGCTTCATTAGATAATATATCCTAAGTTATATCTTCTGGTTCGATGGAGAGTGAAATTTTTGTTCATTGGTGTGTGAACTAATTTGGTAGAACTGTTTGTCTATGAACTAGGAGAAATGTTTTTGCTTTGAAATCCCCTAGTGGTTTGTATAAGATCTTGTAGATCTAGAAGAAGTTTGATAATGATGTTATCTGTGTTTTGGAAAACACGCTCATGGTTTGGTTCTCTGAAAGACTTTCTCCAGAGCTACCGTGTGTGTCTACATGGTCTGGTTGGACTGTTGTAAATAGTTTAATGTATGGAGATTTTTGTAGCTGCTACAAATGTATTTGAAGGTTTTTAAGAGGTGTTCTAGTGTCTGTTGAAGCATTTTGTGTGATCCATATGTCATCATATTGTTGTGGATGTGCATACTTCAAATTTCATTGGTGTTTTCATTAGGTTTGGCCAACTTGGTCTCTACAAATTACATGGAGGGTAAGCATCGATTAAGGAAGAATGTGATTGATCCAAGATGTTGTTTGGGTCTTGATTAGGTATGTATTTGGTCCACTCTAATTCTTATCCACTATGGGAATGTTGAGTCGCTGACCTAATTTGAATTTGTAAAATGAATAATGTGTATCCGACCTAGGAGAAAGTTTCTAAGGTTGAAGATGGTATAAATGCAAGTCAAGATGTTATGAATTGGAAGTGAACAAGTGTGTGAACCAAATGTGAAGAGAAGAGTGTGAGAAGGTGCGAATCAAGTCAACAGTACTTCAATGTGTTAGATTCTGGAAACTAATGAGCTGATGGTGTCTACAATTATTTAATTAAGGGTGCAAATGTGTGGAACTTGTGGTGGATTTTCTATTATCTTTCTTTATCTATAGGTAGTGAGCCTCCTTCTGGATAGTGATTCATATGTGTAGGCAGTGAGCCTTTGTATTCAAACAGTGAGCCCTTTGGTAGTGAGCCTTTGTATCCGGTTTTGCATTACTATTATATTGTGAGTTAATCCTTAGTGTAGTTTTTCCCTCATTGGGTTGTCCACGTAAATCTGGTGTCTTTGGTATTTTCTTTTTGTTATCTGCATTTCATGTTTATACTTAATAATAGATTAAAGTGAACGTGGAATTATTTAAGGTCGGAAATAAAAGTAATTAGATACAACTAATTCACCCCCCTCTTAGTTGTCTTGTGCATTTCAACAATTGGTATCAGAGATTTGGTTCCTTAGAGAAGAGCTAAACCGCTTGAGGTAGATCAGATGATGCACAAGTTGCAAATCCCTATATTTTATGGAGCTGACTATAGTGAATGGAAAGTGTAGATGAGAGGTTACCTGATCTCTCTTGGTTTCAAGAATTTGAAAGTTGTTGAGACAAAATATGTTGAACCAGAAAATGGTCCTTCTTCTATAGATGAGATTTTTTCCTATGAGGAGAATGAAAATGCAAGGTATGTTATCTTTGGTGCTTTATCTAAGATTGAGTAGACAAAAGTCATTTCTTTAGGCACTACCTATGAAGAATGGAAAAATTTGAAAGATATCTATGAAGGAAATGATAGATTCAAATTATCAAAGAAGCTAACAACAAAGCGCAAATATGAGAACTTAAAAATGGAAGAAGGTGAAGACATTGCAAGATACTTTTAGAGAGTTGAAATTGCAAAAAATGAAGTCAAAAATCAAGGTGGTACCATAGCAAATGAAGATGTAATAGAGAATATCTTGATGACCCTACCAGAGAATTATAGTGACTGTAACACCCCTCTATTTTTCTCTTTTGATTAGACAGTGTGTGTCTTTGTTAAGATTATATTTTATGTTAGTGCCTAAACTTTGATAGACTATGATGCTTTTTTATTATTATATCACTAACTTTAGAGCCATGTGGATTTTATATTATGATGTGATGGTACCTTATTCTGATGTTATTATTATGACATGCTTTAGATTAGCATAGTGGATATCTGAATTAATATTGTTATATTCTCATGACTAGATTATTGATGATAGAATCGTCAATTTTGTGATATTATATTGGTGAAGGGGATGGAATTGCATCACTCGCTTGCAAGCGCCCTGCGATTCCGTGATTCTTTCTTCACAGTGTGTTCTATTATGATGTATGTATTCATGTTCGATATATGCCTTGTTTATAGGTTTGCAAGTACGGGACATCGACTCCACTTAGCTTCATAGGTTTGAGTGTGTCCATTTCCCAATGGTAATGTTGATTGGGAGATAGTAGCTAGGTTTCCTGTGTCAAGCCACCACCCTAGTCATAGTGTGTCATTAGTTCTAGTTGGTTTTGTTTGTTAAATGTGATTCAATTTTGCCTTGAAATTATTTATGTTGCAAATTTTGTAAAAGCTAAATAATGGATTTAAATATTTTAATTGATTATTAAATTAATCTAGTTTATTATGTTAGAAGATGGTAATTAATTAATTAATTAATTAATTTAATCTAATTGGTAAAATAATCTAATCTTAGGATTATATTTATTTTATTAATTAATTAAATTAGTTGAATTAAGTTAAATTATAAATGCTAAGTATTTTAGAAATTATTAAATGTTTTAATTTTTAAAAAATATATTGGGGATTTGGTGCAATTTATTTTTGAAAGATATTTTGCTTTCAACATGTGTTGGAAAATATTGATGAGGGTTGTTGGGAAAATATATTCACAGAGAAATTATGGGTTGTAACTATGTGAGGTGAGAAGATTCTTCATGGAAGAAGGAGAGAGGATATTTTGTGGGGAAGCTTGTTTAAGAATTTAGTTTTGGTCATTGCATTTGGGGGTTGTTGAAATTTTGGGAAAACTTACAGTCTCAAAAATTTCTTTTGTTCTGGAATTTTATTTGTTTCTGGAGGAAGCTCTGGTTGATCTGGAAAAAGCTTGGATCTATGGAAGAGGCTCTACGTGAATTCATATCTTCTCAGGTGTTGGATTTTAGGTTCCTCTTTTATTCTAGTTAGTTTCATATTGGAAAAGTTTCTTAGTTTAGATTACTGTGTGGAAAAATATTGCCTGTGCAAATTTTAAATCTTTTGAGTTTTGTTAAAATTGAAAATGTCGTGTGTGAAATCTTCTGTGAAAATGAAATCCTCTGTAGAAATGAAATCTTTTGTTAAAACTATTGCAAATTTTAAATTGGGATTGTTGAAAACAATGAAGAACCCATAAGGAAAATTATTAGGGATTTGAAAATTGGGAGGAAATTAGACTCTCTGTAGAAATTCTTCTATAGGATTAAACCTCTCAGGAAATTTCTTGTAAAATTGTCTGTAAGAATTTTATTGTTCTTTCTCTTTTAGATTTGTTGTCTATGCAAATTTAAAAGAAACCTCTATTTTGGGAAATTCATTTGTAGAAATTTCTCTTAAGTTGTCTTTTCAGATTTTTTGTAAAAGTTTCCAGTAGATGGCCATTTTTTTAAATTATTTGCCCAATTAGAACAATCAATCTGATAATATATATATACATATTTATATATGTATATTCATACAATTTAAGGTATCTTCTGTAAATTTTCTGGTATGAAACCAAATGGTAAGTTTTAGTTTAAGAACCCAGGCCGTACGATGAAATTTTTCATCACTGTTTTTTCTTTACACAAGGTTTGATGTTTCTATAGGGGGTTTGGGGAGGTACTACCCCCACCACCGCCCCCATAAGGGAGCAACACTATGGAGGTAGTCCTTCCACAGCCCCCGCCCCCCCTGCTACCAGTCACACCCATGGTTGGATCGGTTGTGTTTACATAGTCGGCCCAGCCATGGTGAATCGTGGCTGCGTGCTTTTTTATGGGTTCTACGGACTAGTTTTTAATATGTTTTTTTATTATTATTTGTAATGATTGTAATATATATATTATATATGTTTGTTTATATGATATATATATTATAGTTATATGGTATTTATATATATTATAGGTATATGGTATTTATATATATTATATATATGTATATATATATATTTTTAATATTGTTTGGTTTTAAATAATTAAGTATATAAATATATATATATTTAATATATATATATCAATGTATATACATTAAATAAATGTATAGGTTAATTTTTTTTTTTTCAAATGTATATAGGTGCATGCACTGTATGCACAAATGGAAGATTTGAATGAAATAATATTTAAGTAGAAATTGATATTTTATTAAAAGTAATAGAGGAATTGAAGTTAAAGATAAATTATATTTTCTTTCTTTTTTTGTAAAGGGATTTTATTTAATTAATTTATTTGGGCAATAACTTATATGTAAATCATTGAAGGGAAAATTGGATTTAGGATATCCGAAGAGTAGTTTTATTTCTTGTTTTATTTCCCTTTGTATGTAATTTCTTTTATTCTCATTTTAGGGGAAATTTGTTTAAAAGTGTTAGTAAGACTTTCAGTTGTGGTATTCTGTATTTGGGGATTGTTTTATTTTAATTGTCAACCCTTTTTACTTCCCATGGGTAGTGTGTATTGTCATTGTTCAATATATCACCCTATTTCCATGAATGGGGATGTGATGTCATTTATCTTTGGATGGGGATTGAATATCCATAGTGTGCACTAGTTACCTTTGGGTTATGGATTTATTCCACATGTTGACAGTAGGAGAGTGACTCTCATTGGGGGCTAGGGTCTGGGAAGATCTGCTAAGGTAACCCATGCAACCTTGTGGTGACACTCCTCCTATGTCAACAATATGTTTATTTCACTGATGTATCTAATTATTTAACTCTGGTAGCATTGTACCCTATGAGTTAGTGTTGTACTGGTATTTGTTAAGTTCAATTATGTGTTAGCCTGTGTCTAGTGGTAGATGGTCTTGCCTAGGGAACCTTGTTATTGTCTCCTAGCACAGGGTGTGGGCCTTTAGGTACCACTTGGTTGGGTGGAACGTGCACCTTACTTCATTGGGTTCCCTTCTTCTATTCGTGATGGTGAGATCTTCCAGTTGAAGAGCTCACAGATACTAGTTGATATGATCCTTTTATTTAATTTACTGTATCAGTTGACACTTGTATTTATATTACTCCTCAATTGTGTTCAAGGAGGTCTCATGTAATTTGTAACACCTATGTATGATCTTCCTCATTTTGGGAATGATTATTGTAAATCTTACTTGGAAATTAATGTAATATTTGGATCTTGATGTATTTCTATTCAATGTGATGCAATTTTAATGCTTTGAATGTATGCACTTTAATTTCTTAAGTAATTAATTATATGCTTTGAATGAGAAATGTGTATGTCATGGGATTCAGATGTAACCTTAGTCATGTGCCTTAGAGGATGTTTGTGATAGTGTAGTGCATCTTTCATGTTAATATTACACTTTAGAAAAAAAAATGTATGCTTTAGTAGTAATTGCAACTTCCTCTAGGGTTGAATGGCAGGGAATTACATAGGGTATTAGAGCCCCAAGTTCATACATTGGGTACTCTGGGTACATTTGAGTCCACAATGTTGTCCTTGTGAATCTGTTAGTGGAGTTGTTTAGTGATCACAATGTTTATGGCATTGACATTTGGCATCATGTGCTCTGTGGAAAGGAGTAGTGTAGAAGAAAACTGATAAAAGGTTATGGATTTAAAGTAGTGATTTGTATCACATGGGATTATGGAAGTAGATGTACTTATGGAATTATGTATGTAATTTTACCCCCCTGTAAATGTGAGGAACCATTAACTGTGTATTGGTTGAGTGTTGTGAATACCCCGTACTTGATTTGTGTGTCCATGGGATGGTGATACTGGGTATCCATCCATGACGAGAAAGTTGCATTTTGATGTGGGATTTACCATAGAAAAATGTGTGTTTGCATGTTTGTTACTTGATTGAGGGCCAACCCATGTGTGGTTGAAACTTATATATAAGAGTAACCAAAAGTTAGTTTCATAGATTATTTTTCTTTTGGTTCTTTATCCAATCAATCCATAAAGGGATAGTAGCAGCCACAAAGTTCCTTGGGTGGAGTGTGTAGTGTATGCATATTACAGCGCAGAGTGGTCTCAAATCAACCAATCTTGAGGAAACGTACCCACTACTTTCCCTTATGATGGATCAACATACTTGATCCATATGTGTTAGCCCAAGCCCCACAGATTTGAGTACAATAACATAGGTTTGTTAGTTATGCCTGGTGTAGACATGGAAAATATACAATTTGATCTGACACACTGGATCCTAATTTACTAACACCATTTCATCCTGAATCATCTCCTTTGCTATTGACTTAATTGAATAATCTATATTTGATTAAATTCATCACTCTTCATCTCTTAATTAAATAAATCAAATTTATCTAATTAAGTCATCATCTCCTGTTAATTAAATATATCAATTTTATTTAATTATTTATGTAATCCCCCTTTTAATTAAATAAATCATTTTATTTAATTAATCCCTAAAGTCATCTCATTTAAATTAAATAAATCAAATCTTTATTTAATTAAGTCTTTAATAATTTTCCTCTCATCTAAGTCAAAATTGTCAAATCACCTAACCTCTCATTAAATTAATCAAATCTTGATTAAGTTAATCTCAATCACTAAAATCCTCTAGAGAATGCAACTTGCACAATAAATCAATTACTTTGTTTTATTTAATTGCCTATTTTCTCTCAACATGGCATAAAAGGGGAATATTCCCTCAAATTTGAATTCAAAATTCAAGTGGGCTTGGTCCTTCCAACAAGGCATTTAATGCCTCTTCAATGTCCTTGGCCTTGAGCCAAGTGACATCAACTCCATTTTCTTCTCCCTCCAACATGTCACATTCAAATTTCAAATTTGAATAATGGTATTTATCATGCACATTGACCAAAATGTGCACAACCATCAACCATTCACATCTTGACAAGTGGCAGTTGGCCATTGGGTGTTGAATGATCACACATTGCTCAATTTCACTAATTCTTCAAATTGGAAATCTATAAATGAGAGACTCTTCCTCTCATTCTATCATCCAAAATTTGAGTAAACTTACTATACTCAACTTCATCCTCAAGCAAATCTAGTTTCATCCATTTTCATCAAATTCTTAGCTAGGTTATGCAGATTTTTATCATGGAGCTTGATTGAATCTTCATTATGGTGGATCACTCATCAAATCATCAAAATTGCAACAAAGGAGTTGGGAAAGGGCCAATTTCAACATACCAATTGGCACCAACTCCCCCATGGGATCAAGAGTTTGCATTTGCTTAATTTAGGATTTCATCTATATTTCATGTTTGTTCTTGTTTTTCCTATTTTTAGTATTTGTGAATGGATTTCATGGGGAATCCTTCTTCTAACTTTCATATGAACTCACTAATGTGTTTTTTTGATGTGTTTGTGCAGGTATAGGATTGGGGTTCACACCTGGTCATCCATAGAGATGTTGATTTGGCATTCTTGAGTAAAACTCATCTGCATGAGAGGTGAAGCTCGGGTAGCCCAATATTGATATTATCATTTTTGCATTATATATTTAGTGTATCTACACATGTTCCAACATGATGCAATAGATATGATGCCATACCTCATTGATGTTCTGACATAGTGCTGGTGATGATGTTGTGATGTACTATATTTGCATGTGTTCTGACATGATGCAATAGATACAATACCACACCCCATTGATGTCCCGACATAGTGTTGGTGATGATGTCGTGTTACACAATGCCACATGCATAGACATGTGAAGGCACATTATGTGATTGTTTTATGATAACCTACTTGTGTGGTGAGAATTATGTGGCCTCAAACACTTGTATATGGATACTCATGGTTGCTTTGACAGAGTTTGGTCGGGTAGCATATGAGTAGGTCCTAGCCATGTATACCTCTGGCTATGACGAGTACTTGCGTGTTCCTTTTCCATGAGGTATCACTATGCAGGGTGTGTTCTATGCGTAACTACTTTTGTGGAGCCACAGACACACTGCCATGTGGCATACAACAAGTGCGTTCATTTTTTGACTAGTGTATGACCATGTCGAGTGACAACGTGATAGTCATGGAGTACACTCTGGGTTATGTGGATGGCATACTCACTCCACACCACATGAGGGCTATTACTATAGCTAGGCATTGCTCCCTCATTCCTCATTTGGTGGCTAGTATCTAGTCACATAGTGTTGTATAGTGAAATTTTAAAGATTGTGGACTTTCTTTATGGCTATTGATGATTTACAGTTGATTGTTAGGTCTGACACCTTGTTTATATTTGATTGTGATGGTTTATCCACATCTTGTGATCTTATTTTCTTATAACCCTCATGGTTATATTTGATTTAGTGTGGAAATTACTCATATTTATTGCCTTATTGTTGAAATTGAATCTCAATTTTCTTTTCTTTATGACCTTGGTGGCTAAACTAGTTTATCTTTATTGTTTTAAATTTTGGTAATGTGTTGTATTGTGAATCCTCTCCAAGGACGTATGAAGCAAACTTGGTGAGTGTATATGAGGAAGCAGACACAGGGAACATTGAGGATGGGGGTATGTGAGGTTGTTACTCAGCTAGGAACCACTACCCACCTATGTGTGATGACTATCTCTTGGAGGCTAATCACCTTATACAACAAGAGATAGGTCATTGTGGTCTTGTTTGGATGGTCTCACCTTATGTGTGGCCTAACACCATCAAGCCACTGATTGTGATTGGTTTTTGTGAGATGGATATTGGCTCTTGGTTCATTGATTTTGTATCATGGATTAGTATGCTTCTTTCTGGTGTCTTGATGGACCCATGTGTGGCCTTGTTTTGTGATTACCGATCATGTGCATTGGTGTGTATGTGAAGAATGTATGTTAAATCATGGATATGTGTTTTTGGAGAGTTGTTGGTGGTTGCTTCACCATGTTAGTTTGTATCGATATTGTACTATGTGTATTCGCAGGTTTCCAGGAGTAAGCCTGGCCCTAGGGGGGAGAATGTAACACCCCTCCATTTTTCTCTTTTGATCAGATAGTGTGTGTCTTTGTTATGCTTATGTTTTCTGTTAGTACCTGGACTTTGATAAACTATGATGTTTTTTTTTTATTTGATCATTAACTTTAGAGCAATGTGGATTTCATATTATGAAGTGATGGTACCTTATTCTAATGTTATTATTATGACATGCTTTAGATTAGCATAGTGGATATCTAAATTAATATTATTATATGCTCATGAGTAGATTATTGATGATAGCATCATTAGTTTTGTGATATTGTATTGGTGAAGGGGATGGAATTGCACCACTTTCTTGCGAGCGCCCTGTGATTTTGTGATTCTCTCTTCACAGTGTGTTCTATTATGATGTATATATGCATGTTCGATATATGCCTTGTTTACAAGTTTGCAAGTATAGGACATCGACTCCACCTAGCTTCATAGGTTTGAGTGTGTCCATTTCCCAATGGTAATGTTGATTGGGAGATAGTAGCTAGGTTTCCCATGTCAAGCCACCACCCTAGTCATAGTGTGTCGTTAGTTCTAGTTGGTTTTGTTTGTTAAATGTTGTTCAATTTTGCCTTGAAATTATTTATGTTGCAAAGTTTGTAAAAGGTAAATAATGGATTTAAATATTTTAGTTGATTATTAAATTAATCTAGTTTATTATGTCAGAAGATGGTAATTAATTAATTAAATAATTTAATCTAATTGGTATAAAAATCTAATCTTAGGATTATATTTGTTTTATTAATTAATTAAATTAGTTAAACTAAGTTAAATTAGAAATGCTAAGTATTTTAGAAATTATTAAATTTTTTAATTTTTAAAAAACATCTTGAGGATTTGGTGCAATTTGTTTTTGAAAGATATTTTTCTTTCAACATGTGTTGGAAAATATTGATGAGGGTTGTTGGGAAAATATATTCACGGAGAAATTATGGGTTGTAACTATGTGAGGTGAGAAGATTCTTCACAAAAGAAGGAGAGAGGATATTTTGTGGGGAAGCTTGTTTAAGAATTTAGTTTTGGTCATTGCATTTGGGGGTTGGTGAAATTTTGGGAAAAATTACAGTCTTGGAAAGTTCTTGTGTTCTGGAATTTTATTTGTTTCTGGAGGAAGCTTTGGTTGATCTGGAAAAAGCTTGGATCTATGGAAGAGGCTCTACGTGAATTCACATCTTCTCAAGCATTGGATTTCAGGTTCCTCTTTTATTCTAGTTAGTTTCATATTGGAAAATTTTCTTAGTTTAGATTATTGTCTGGAAAAAGATTGCTTGTGCAAATTTTAAAGCTTTTGAGTTTTGTTAAAATTGAAAATGTCATGTGTGAAATCTTCTATGAAAATGAAATCCTCTGTAGAAATGAAATGTTCTCTTGAAACTATTGCAAATTTTAAATTAGGATTGTTGAAAAGAATGAAGAACCCAGAAGGAAAAATATTAAGGATCTAGAAATTAGGAGGAAATTAAACTCTTTGGAGAAATTCTTCTGTAGGATTAAACCTCTTGGGAAATTTCTTGTAAAATTATCTGTAAGAATTTTATTGTTCTTTCTCTTTTAGATTTGTTGTCTGTGCAAATTTAAAAGAAACCTTTGTTTTAAGAAATTCATCTGTAGAAATTTCTCTTAAGTTGGCTTTTCGGATGTTTTTGTAAAAGTTTCCTATAGATGGCCATTTTTGAAAATATTTGCCCAATTAGAGCAATCAATCCAATACAAATTATATATATATATATATATGTTTGTTATATATATATATACATATTTATATATAAACTTATATACATATATATTCACACAATTTAAGGTATCCTCTGTGAATTTTCTTGTATGAAACTAGACAGTAAGTTTTATTTTAAGAACCCAGGTCATACGACGAAATTTTGCATCGCTGTTTTTTTCTTTATACAAGGTTTGATGTTTATATTGGGGGTTTGGGGAGGTACTACCCCCACCATCACCCCGATAAGGGAGTGGCACTGTGGAGGTTGTCCCTCCATAGCCCCCTCACCCCCTCCCCCCCACCCACCTGTTACCAGTTGCGCCCATGGCTAGCTTCGTTGTGTTTACACAACTACCCTAGCCATGGTGAATCGTGGTTGTGGGCTTTTTTATCGGTTCGGCGGACTAGTTTTTAATATGTTTTTTTTATTATTATTTGTAATGAATGTAATATATATATTATATATGTATGTTTATATTATATATATATTATAGGTATATAGTATTTATATATATATATATTATATATGTATATATTTATATCTATATATATATTAATATAGTTTTTTTTGCAAATGATTTATTTCTATATAGGTGCATGCACTATATGAACAAATGGAAGATTTGAATGAAATAATCTTTAAGTAGAAATTGATAGTTTATTAAAAGTAATAGAGGAATTGAAGTTAAAGATAAATTAGATTTTCCTTCTTTGTTTGCAAAGGGATTTTATTTAATTAATTTATTTGGGAAATAAATTTTCTATAAATCACTGAAGGGGAAATTGGATTTAGGATATCCGAAGAGTAGTTTTATTTCCCTTTTTATGTAATTTATTTTGTTCTCATTTAAGGGGAAATTTATTTAGAAGTGTTAGTAAGACTTCCAGTTGTGGTATTTTGTATTTGGGGATTGTTGTATTTTAATTTTTGGTCCTTTTTACTTCCCTTGGGTAGTGTGTATTGTTTTTGTTCAGTAAATCGCCCAGTTTCCATGAACGGGGATGTGATTTCATTTATCTTTGGATGGGGATTGAATATTTGTAGTGTTCAATAGTTACCTTTGGGTTGTGGATTTGTTCCACGTGTTGATAGTAGGAGAGTGACTCTCGCTGGGGGCCGGGGTCTAGGAAGATCTGCTGGGGTAACCCATGCAACCTTGTGGTGACACTCCTCCTATGCCAACAATATGTTTGGTTCACTGATGTCTCTAATTATTTAACTCTAGTAGCATTGTACCCTATGAGTTAGTGTTGTACTGGTATTTTTTAAGTTCAGTTATGTGTTAGCCTATGTCTAGTGGTAGATGGTCTTGCCTAGGGAACCTTGTTACTGTCTCCTAGCACAGGGGTGGGCCTTCGGGTACCACTTGGTTGGGTGGATCGTGCACCTTACTTCATTAGGTCCCCTTCTTCTGTTCATGATGGTGAGATCTTCCAATTGAAGAGCTCACAGATACTAGTTGATATGATCCTTTTATTTAATTTACTGTATCAGTTGACACTTGTATTTATATTACTCCTCAATTGTGTTCGAGGAGGTCTCATGTAATTTGTAACACCTATGCATGATCTTCATCATTTTGGGAATGATTATTGTAAATCTTATTTGAAAATTAATTTAATCTTTGGATCTTGATGTATTTCTATTCTATGTGATGCAATTTTAATGCTTTGAATGTATGCACTTTAAATTCTTAAGTAATTAATTATATGCTTTGAATGAGAAATGTGTATGTTATGGGATTCAGATGTAACCTTAGTCATGTGCCTTAGAGGATGTTTGTGATAGTTTAGTGCATCTTTCATGTTGATATTGCACTTAAAAAAAAAAGTATGCTTTAGTAGTAATTGCAACTTCCTCTAGGGTTATGTGGCAGGGCATTATAGTGACAAGGTCTCTGCTATTCAAGAAATTTATGATTCAAATAAATTCACTAAAGAACAACTATTTGGCACCTTGATTGCATTTGAGATGAATAAGTTTGAAAGATAAAAGGAGAAAATTGAAACAACCTTTAAAGTAACTAAGATCGAAGACGATCTAGATAGTGATGGTTCAGAAGAGTTGGAAGCAAAATTTACAAGGAAGTTGAAGAAAGGTACTAGTAAGCACAAAAGTATGTTACCTTTTAAATGTTTCATTTGTGGAAATATTGGTCACTATGTTTCAAGATTTCCAAATAGAGCTGTACACAAAAATAATAGAGATAATAAAGACAAAAAGGACAGGAATTTCAAGAAATTGTATTATGTTAGAGAAGATGTTGGAATTTATGATGATGAGTCTAATTTTGAGGATGATAAAAATGAATGCTTGTTTCTAGTTTTGGAGAATAAATCTATGTCTACTAACCATGGAAGACGTGCAAGGGAATCTGGTCCAAAGAACAAGAAGGGTGAGATGGAAGGTACTCTAGTTACCGCCTTTCATGCTAGACAAGATGAAGACTATTGGGTAATTGATAGTGGATGTTCAGATCATATGACTGAAGACAAAAGTAAGTTCACTAAACTTGAAAAGTATGATGGAGGATTAGTTATGTTTAGAGATGATTCTGGTGCAAAGATTGTTGGAAAAGGATCAACTAGTCTTGATGGAAAACACAACACGAATGATGTCTACTATGTTAAGGGCTTAAGGCATAATATTTTGAGTGTCAAACAAATGTGTAGTAAAGGATTTAAGCTTGTGTTTTAGGATAACACTCGTGAGATCGGAAAAGGGTCTAAAACTGTGGTAGTTATAGGAAGAAGAACTTGTGTAAACATCTATCAGCTTGAGAGTGGTTATGGTCAATGTTTTGTTTCTCAAATTAATGAAAGTTGGTTGTGGCACCAAAGGATGGGACATGTAAACTTTGACAATCTAGTCAAGATCAATTCAAGAGAAGTTGTTAGGGATCTGCCTAGAATTTCAAAGCCTACCAATGTTGTTTGCAAAAGTTTCCAATTGGGAAAACAAATAAGATGCAATTTTAAAGGAAAGGGACATTCATCTAATAGAATGTTGTAATTGATTCATACAGACCTCTATGGTCTTACAAGAATAGGAAGCCTTAATGGTGATAGGTATTTCATGCTTTTGATTGATGATTATTCTAGGATGACATGGGTTACTTTTCTTAGGGAGAAATCTCAAGCTTTAGCTAGATTCAAAGTGTTCAAGGCAAGGGTAGAGGATGAAGTGAACCTGATAATCAAATGTTTGAGGTCTATCAGAGGTGGAGAATTCAATTTTGGTGAGTTTAATTCATTTTGTGAAGAGCATGATATAAAGAGACATTTTCTTGCTCCTAGAATTCCTCAACGAAATGGTTTTGTAGAAATAAAAAATCAAATCATTCAAGAGGCTGCAAGGACTATGATGAAAGAGGAAAATGTTCCTAATGTATATTGGAGAGAAGTAATCCAAAATATTTTTTTATATTCTTAAAAGAGTTCAGTTCAGAGGTAACATCACAAAGATCCCTTATGAACTGTGAACTGGTAAGAATCCTATTGTTAAGTACTTTAAGGTGTTTGTCTGTAGATGTTACATTAAAAGAGATGATGAGAGTCTTGGGAAGCTTGATGCAAGATGTGATGAAGGTATTTTCCTTGGATATTCAACTAACAGTAAGGCATATAGATGCTTCAATAAAAGACGGAGGAAGATAGTTGAAAGTGAAAATGTAAAAGTTGATGAAGACATGCACAAACTAGTTGAAATAAGTGAAGTTGAACTAGATGATCCTATTTGTGGAAAACTACAAGAAGAGGATAAGGAAGAGAAAGAACAAAGTGAAGAAGAAGAGACTCCAAAATATGCTCCTAAGACTCCTAAGTATGTACAATAGAATCATCCAGAAGAACAAATAAATGGAGATAAAAGTGAAGGTGTAAAGATAAGAAGTAAAATGATAGTAGCTAAGGTAAATTTGTGTTTACCTTCTAAGATAGAACCTAAAACAGTGAGTGAAGCATGCAAAGACAAGAATTAGGTTAGAGCAATGAAAGAAGAATTGCAACCAATAGAGAAGAATCAAACATGGGAACTAGTTCCTAAACTAGTAAACAAGAATGTAATTGATACAAAATGGGTGTTCAAGAATAAGCTGAATGTGTTAGAAACCAAGATCAGACATGCAAACCAAAAAATACCTTCCACAAGAGAAAAACAGAAAAAGCAAAGCAATTTTCATGAAGATGTTCAAATGAATTATATTTAGGAATTAAGAAATTACAAGAGATGAATTGCTTTATAAAAGAAATGTATGCATAACCCTAAAGGTAAAACCTAGTTTTGAACTAAAATTAGCTCAACTAAATAAAACTTACTTATTAATTAAGTAAACTAATTATTACCTAAGTAAACTTAATAAAGTGTAATTAAATAATTAATTACACCAACACCCCCCTTAAGTGAAACTTAGGGAGAATGAAAAAACATGCAAATAATTCAAAGATGGGTCCATGAAAGCATGAATGGGTCCCAGCTACAAGGCCATGTTAGGTACTTATGTACAAATGCAATGAATGGGAAAGAGGAGAAAACCCAGATGGATAACGCCCCCTCCCCCCCTCAATGAGATGACCTATTGCAAAGACGCACTAGAAGAACACTGATGGAGTAACACTTGAATCCTGAATCTAGAAAACAAGAAAAAATACCTCCGTTTACAAGAAACCATATGAGAGTCACTAAAGGACTTAGGCAGAATCATGATAATACAATAGCGGACCCGATGCCAAGGAACACTAGAAAACTCACAAACTTGAACAACCCTAGAATCTGTGAAGCAATAGTAGATGAATAAATGATTCCCCCCATAAAAGGGAATGATATGATGAAAGAATCCATAAGCTATGTATATATCGATGCTAATGCCAAACTATGACTAAAACTGATCCATAAGAGCGAGTACCATGGAGATTTTGGAACATTAACCATAAAATGAATGCCCCTCAAACTAAGATGTGACCTGATGTGAATCTGATGTGATTCAAGATCATTAACCATAGGCCTCAATCTGAGATGTGAATCGATGTGAACCAAAATGTGTCAAGCTATGAGCAAGATGTGGCCAAAATAAACAACATAATCCAGATACAACTCGTGCGAGTTGTCATCAATATGAAGATGGGATCAAAGAGCATGTTATGAAACTACACTCTAATCAAATTATTATTCAAGAATCCCCCAAATGGAACTTTATATAATTTCAATTATTACAATACCCCATGATTGTAAAAGGAGAACATGCAAAACATGCATAAATCAAAGAGAAAATACAAACCTAATGCATGAAAACAAGAAAGAGTGCATGCACATACCAATGTTCACATTTTTATCCTTCATTAAAATTGACCTCAAATCTATGTAGAGTATTGAATCATCTTTTTGATGCCACTTGAATCATGAAAAACTGATAACCAATGCAAAAGTTATGCCCTCCTAAGCGAAAAATGCTTCATCTAACTTCAAAGGCCTACAAAATAAATTTGGAGAAAAATCTAGAAAAATTACCTACACCACTTGATCAGGCTTGGAACCAGCTTTCCAACGCTATCTTGTTTTTGAAAAATGGACTTCATATGCTGAAGATACGCCCATTTTACTAAAAATGATCATTTTGGCTTTAAACCAAATATTTTATTAATTTAAAGATTAAAAAATTAATAAAATATTCAGCTGTACCTTCATGGCATGAAAACCAAGGCAGCACATAAATAAAAAGGGCACAAAAATTGAGGAAAAATGGCACGTGAAATGAGGCAACTCAAAATTTCCCTATGCACCAAAAATATGACACAAAAATTGAGGTGTCTGTATGGATCCGTACAACCATACATATTTTTTTGCAACGTTTTTGAAAATCTCCAAAAACAAAAAGAAAAAACAATTTTCAGAAAACCCCCTCATATTTTATATGAAAATAGGGGTTTTTGGGCCTTCTGAGTGCACTTGTGAAGTTCATTTTGCACTAGCATGCACTTCTTGAGAGATCAAGGTCAAAATTTCTCAAAAAATGATGAAAAAACCTTCTAATCTGGAAAAAAACTACTGTAGCTTCAAACCCTCAGAAATCTAATAAATGAAGATGAAAATCAATGAAACAAAAGCCAATCCTAACTTTTTCAAGCACTCTGAATCCAATGGAGATGTTCAATCTGATCCAAAACGCTTCAAAAATAGTCTAAGGCATGAAACCCTCGAGGAACCCTTAACGTGCTCTACAATGAATTTCTCCAAAAACTGAGAAGGGGCTGCAAATCAAGGCTCTGATACCATGTTAGAAACCAAGATCAGAGATGCAAACCAAAAAATACCTTCGACAAGAGAAAAGAAAAAAGAAAAAAGCAATTTGCATGAAGATGTGCAAATGAATTGTATTCAGGAATTAAGAAATTACAAGAGATGGATTGCTTTATAAAAGAAATGTATGCATAACCCTAAAGGTAAAACCTAATTTTGAACTAAAATTATCTCAACTAAATAAAGCTTACTTATTAATTAAGTAAACTAATTATTACCTTAGTAAAATTAATAAAGTGTAATTAAATAATTAATTATACCAATAGAATGAAGATGGTGAAGTAGTAAGAAACAAAGCAAGACTCATATGCAAAGGTTATTCATAGGTTGAAGGAATAGACTTTGAGGAGATATTTGCCCCAATGGCAAGAATGGAGGCCATTCAGATTTTTTTGGATTTTTTTGCTCATAAAGATTTCAAGGTGTACCAGATGGATGTTAAGTTTGCATTCTTAAATGGAGAATTGGAAGAAGAGGTGTACATGGAACAACCAAAAGGATTTCAGTTATCAGATAAACTGGACATGGTCTGTAAGTTGACAAATGCACTATATGGACTTAAACAAGCTCCCAAAGTATGGAATGAAAGGTTGGACAAATATTTGACACAACAAGGATTCAGTAAAGGCTCCATAGACAACAATTTCTATTTCAAAGTTGAAAGAAACAAAATGTTGATAGTTGTGGTGTATGTTGATCATATTATCTTTGGAGGAAATGAAGGTATGTGCAAGAAATTTGTAGAGGAGATGCAAAAAGAGTTTGAGATGTCTATGATTGGTGAGTTAAATTTCTTTCTTCGACTTCAAATGAATCAAACTGATAAGGGCATATTCATTTCACAATCTAAGTATGTCAAATAATTGTTGAAGAAGTTTGGAATGGATGATTCCAAACCGGTTTGTACCCCTATGGTGACTGGATGAAAACTAAGTAAGGATGATGATTATCCTAATTTAGATCGGAGCATGTACAAATTTATGATTGGTGGACTGTTATATATTACTGTTACTAGACCGAATATGTAGTATGTTTGGTTGACAAATTTCAAGAAAAACCCAAAGAAACACATGTTAGAGCTGTGAAGAGGATATTCATATATCTACAGGGAACTCTAGATTATGGCTTGTGGTATCCTAAGGATATTGGTTTAATCTTGAATACCTACACTGATGCAGATTGGATTGGTTGTGTAGATGACCAAAAGAGTACAAGTGGTGGTGCATTCTTTCTTGGAGGAAGATTGGTTTCATGGTTAAGCAAGAAACAAGATTCAATCTCTTTGTCCACTGTAGAAGCTAAGTATATTACAACATCTTGTTGTACAAAGGTACTTTGGATGAAGAAAACATTTAAGGATATAGGTGTGATGTGTGATGATCCTATCCCTATCTTTTGTGATAATACAAGTGCAATAAATATTTCGAACAATTCGGAAATGCATTCTAGGATAAAGCATATATCTATCAGATATCATTTTTTGAGGGAGAAGGTGTTGGGAAATGAAGTCAGGCTTGAATATGTGTCTACTAAGGAAAAAATTGCAAATATATTTATTAAGGATCTTCTAAAGGATACTTTTGAGTATCTTAGGGAGAAGTTATGGGTTACTACCCCTCCTTCTTTGAACTAGATGCACATGGAGGTGCATCAGTCCAGTGGATCTATAGATTCATCATCTGTATGGATTGATGATTGAGGTCTACTCCTCAGGGGGAGTAGAGAGTATCATTGTTGCAATATGAGATGTGGGTGCACTCCTAAGGGGGAGTGATCAGATTTTTATATGGTGGAAGTTTCATGCATAAATTTCCTTTGCCATTAATTTCAAAGGGGGAGAGAGAGTCATGTGAAAAATCTGGAAGGGGGAGAATCTTGCAAGGAGAAGAGAGTGCAAAAACGTTGTGTAGGTTGTCTAATCTGAGAAAAAAAGGAAGAAGAAGCAGGAGAGTGTGTATGCTATCAATGATGGTTTTTCACATCATGTGTTACCATCAATGACAAAGGGGGAGATTTTTGCAAGTATGAATGTGTTTGGTGGTGTTGTCATTATTGTTTTCATTGATGTCAACACAATTCAGGTTGTTGTAGAGAAAGTAATCAAGTGTCTGTAGGTGGTACATGTATGGTTGAGATATTGTAGAGATGTTGAGAGTACATGGAGCTATCTTTATGGTGTTGCAAGTGTGTTGATATCAAGTGCTTTTGATAAAACTAGTAAACATTGAGGACTGAGTTGTGTGTGTGTTATGAATGTGCTTTGATAATGTGCTCTACATTTCTTTTGTGTGGATATGTAGTATTGTTTATGACCTTCATTGGATAATATATCTTGAGTTATAGCTTTTGGTTCGATGGAGAGTGAGAGTTTTGTTCACTGGTGTTCGAACTGGTTTGGCAAAACTATTTGTCTGTGGATTGGGAGAAATTTGTATGCTCTATAGTCCCCTAGTGGTTTGTCTCGGATCTTGTAGACTTTGGAAGACTTTCTCCAAAGCTACTGTGTGTGTCTACATAGTCTGGTTGGACTGTTGGAAAGAGTTATATGTATGAAGATTGTTACAGTTATTGTAGATGTATTTGAAGGTTTCTAAGAGATGTTCCAGTGTCTGGTGAAGCATGTTGCATGATCCATGTGTCATCATCTTGTTGTGGATGCACGTACTTCAAAGTTTATTGGTGTTTTCATTAGGTTTGGCTGACCTTGTGTCTACAAATTACATGAAGGATAAGCATCAATTAAGGAAGCATGTGATTGATCCAAGATGTTGTTTGGGTCTTGATTAAGTATGTATTTGGTCCACTCTCATTCTTATCCACTGTGGGAATTTTGAGTCACCGACCTAATTTGAATTTGTAAAATAAAGAATGTGTAGCCGACCTTGGAGAAAGTTTCTAAGGTTGAAGATGGTATAAATGCAAGTCAAGATGTTGTGAATTACAAGTGAACAAGTGTGCGAACAAATGTGAAAAGTAGAGTCTGTGAAAGTGTGAATCAAAGCAACAATAATTTAATGTGTTAGATTCCTGAAAGAAGTGAGATTATGGTGTCTAAAATTATTTGATTAAGGCTACAAATGTGTGGAACTTTTTGTGGTGGATTTTCTATTATCTTTCTTAATTTGTAGGCAGTGAGTCCTATCTATAGGTAGTGAGCCTTTGTATCTGGACAGTGAGTCCTTTTTAGGCAGTGAGCCCTCTGGAAGTGAGCCTTTGTATCCAGTTTTGTGTTACTATTATATTGTGAGTTAATCCTCATCATGGTTTTTCCCTCATTGGGGTTTTCACGTAAATATGATGTCTCTGGTATTTTCTTTTTGTTATCTGCATTTCATGTTTATACTTAATAATAGACTAAAGTGAATGTTGAATTGATTAAGGTAGAAAGTAAAAGTAATTATATACAACTGATTTACCCCCCTTCTTAGTTGTCTTGTGCATTTCAACAGGGATGGAGTGGGAGAGAGATAGAGGGTAGAGGGTTAAGGGTAGAGGGGAGAGAGGAGACTTGAGAGAGGGATATAGGGTAGGAGCGAGAGACTTGAGAGAGAGGGAGTGGGAGAGAGATAGAGGGTAGACTTGAGAGGGTAGTTTTGAGAGAGTGGGAGAGGGTAGAGAGGAGAGCAGAGAGAGGAGAGAGAGAGAGAGAGAGAGAGAGAAGGGTTTAGGGTTTAAGGTTTAAGGGATTAGGGTTTAAGGAATAGTGTATAGGGTTGAGGGTTTAGGGATAGTGAGAGACCTAGATGGTTAAGGGGGATGGATGGCTAAGGATATATAGAGAGAGAAAATAAACCTATAAAAAAAAACTTTCTCATAAAGTGAGCACATTTTGAAGTAACTGAGATGTAACCATTTTTTTAGTAAGACATAACGTGCCTGCATTATAATGCGAGCATGTTATAACACGAGGGTGTTTTGTCTTGCTCTAAAAATGGTAAAATAATCCATATACATGTGATCTCTAGGCTCAAATTCTACATATTCTCTTGGTTATGCATGTGTTCTGATAGAAAGAAGCTTTTTGATGCTTTTGTGAAGTGTGCATGCAAGTTTTTCAGATTTCACCACCTTTGCATGAAATAGCAGAGTTTTCACATTGAAAATCATATAGTATCAATTCAAGTCTCAATTCCATTCAAGACTGATATACAAATAATTTTTGGAGGGAAATAAGCTTTTGAAAAACTCAAATTGTTGAGGATTTTGAAGAAATAAGAATCAAAGGCTACATAATTGGGTAGAACTCCTCAATTCAAATTTCCATTTTTAGGTACGTGAAGTCTTTACACAATTTATTTATATTTTATTTCATTGTATTTTGGCTTGCTTTGAGTTTGTTATTTTGCATATTCCATGTTCATCATTGTTTGTTTGTCATTATAATCTTAGCTTGTCAATGCACATTTTAAACTACACAATTCTTTACACTTGCCAATTACATTTTTAGACCACATCTCTTTGAGGCATTTTGTTAAACAATTGACTTACCTTGTGTATGCTTCCACATTTTGTATACACATATATATGATAGAATTTATATGTAAAATAATACATCATTTCTCAATCCTTTTCTATGGATGTGCATACCCCTCTCCAAAGATTTCATTTTGGTATAGGCATGGGGGATGTTGGAAAATGTAGTGGAATTTGGTTTTACACCTAGAAATTGCATATGCTTGAAATTTTATAAAGACTTTTCAACAAATCCATTTTGTGCATATCTTGCAATCATTCTAGTCCACAAGGACATATCTCATTGAGGTATTTTGTCAAACAATTCTACCAAGCAGCTGATTGCCTTGTCTATGCTACCAAAATTTCCATACATGTCTCCCAAAGATATTTATCAAACATATTAGACAAGGAAATAAACTATTTGAAGAAATGCCTCAAAGAAATTGGGTCTCATGGTGATGTGCATTTTTTCAAACAGCTGTTTGCATTGTCTGTGCTACCAAATTTTCCATACATGTCTCTACAAATGTTGTGATATATTTTTAATGTTTCCTTGATTATTATACCTACAAGGGATGGTAACCCTTCTCTCCATTGTTTCAAGAATCTTTATTCAAGGATAAGTTAGCAACATGGGGAAAGTTGCAGCCTATCTTGCAATCATGGAATGCCACAAGACCACATTTCTTTGAGGCCTTGTCAACCCTACCTCATTGACAAGCTAGTGAGCTTACTAGCTTGTCATGGGTACCACATTTTGCATAAATGTCTACCAAAACATTATTGTCAAACAATTCACATGCATTTTCCATGCTTCCATTTTGATCCTATCTTGCAATCATGGCATGCCATATGACCACATTTATTTAAGGCATTCCATCCAAAAATTCATGCGACCTTTGTCTATGCTAGGAATACTCTTCTATAGGACGATTGTAATTATTTTGTATGAAGCCTTGAATGCCATATATTTCATTTATTTGTATGGATTCATTTTTTAGGAACTAATATTTGTCTTATTATCATGCTACATGTAAAATTATCTATCGTTCCAAGGAAATGAAGAAGGAATCAACCAATAGAGGAAGAGTATCAAAATGATAAAGCAAATAAAAAAGAATGGATGAGGGAATATCGTCAGAAGAAGAAATTGGATACGATTGATGAAAACAAACCAATTGAAGGGGAACCTCAACCATCAAAAAGAGAAAAGGAATTGGTGGCACAAAGGGAATGGATGTGAAAGAATTGTGCTAAGAAAATTTTGAATACCATAGTTGGAGACATACCCTCTATTGCAAGTGAATATGAAGGGACACCATCTTCCACAAGTGAATATGGAGGGACACCATCTACCACAGGTGAATATGGATGGAAACCATCCACAACATCTCAAGTCGATCATACATCATCACTCGCATTTGATGAAGTAGGTACACCATCATCCTCATGTCAACTCAAGGTATATTGTATATTCCACCCTCGATGGAAGGTACACAATCTAGCCCATCTCACTTAATTGATGAAATTCCTAATGTTGAGATGTATGTATATAGAAGAACACCACCCAAAATTTTGCATAGAAAGCCAAAGTATTTGATTAATATTGATGAGAATATTTTACAGCCAATGGAAGGTAAGATTCCAAAATGTACTTGTAGAAGATATGCTGATAAGATTTGGAAATTGTTCTTTGAAAGGATAAATGAGACTACAAGATGCCAACTAATTTTTGAAATTATGTGAGGTATAAAGTATAGAAACATCATGAAGATTCTTAGGTTGAGAACATCAAATGCTTCAAGTGAAAATACTAATATGAAGAATCTAATGGATGCTTATGAGAGCGTGGGTAAGATCTCACACTCAAAGGATAGTAATATCACCTGATGTGTCATTACATTGAATTTGATAAGTAGTAAAACAAGGAGGTATCATCTCATTAGAAATATGAGTCAATAATTGAGAATTAACAGAAAAACTTTATCAAGAGTGGTTCAAAGGCGCAAAAGAATTGAGCACACTGATTCAAATGAATTATGGGCATTTTTGGGGAGACTCCCATGAAAAGATAAATTGGTTTTTGAAGCATTGAGAACACTAATTGAAGAGTATTGTAAGAATAACACAAGACCATCTCTAAATCAAATGGATGTGGTAAGAAGAAGAATCAGTAGTCGGAACCATGAGCCACATCCAAAGTATTTTTTAGATATGACTCAAACTTAATTTTTTTATAAATTTCAAGAGGATTATCCTCAAATTCAAATTTATCAAAGGTATTTTGAAATGCTTAAACCTTTTTATGTCAAGATAAATCACACATGCACTACTTTTTATTGTAGATTACATATTTAATTCTCTAACCATTATGATGTTTATTGTTCTATATGTTTAGATTTGCATACTAATGATGTTTTGCAGGATTGTGACATACATTCCCTACCAACATCTTCAATAGAGTTCTTATCAAAAAAATTATGTGAAAGAGAAGATGGCCAAATGTTCTACAAGAAACTATTCTTGGATGGTTCATGTTAGCGTTGCAGTGGCTTGCAACATATGCTAGTATGTCAACATATGGAAAGCACACATGCGGTGGGAAAGCAACTAGTAGAGTTCAGGAAGTATAAAATAGTGGGATACGTTATAAAAGATGTTAATCAAGAAAAAATGTGTGATTTGGTTATTCAACAGATTCTAGTGTATCAGTTTATGTCTACATTTCATGACAGTATAGTGTATGATTATGCAAGGCATACCCATAGAGCTCAATGGTTGGACTTTCTATTCAAGTTATGCAAGGACACCTTTCCAGTTGGTAGCATAGTTTTATTGGTTGAATTTGTAGAGAACTACACTCTATAGCCATATCATCTGGTGTAGTCACAATATTACAACTCCACATAGGTTTCTATATTTGTGCACATAACATTCATTCATGCAGTTGATAGTACAAATGAACAAAGGAAGGTATTGAGGGAGTACCACTTTTATATTAGTGATGGTTGCACACATTCTCTAGAGTTAATGCAAGGTTGCTTCCATTTTTTCTACCATGATTTGGCTTAGAGGGGCATAACATATGGTCAACATATCATATGGTGAGATAATTGTGCAGCACAGTTCAAGAACTCGCACATGTTCTACTGGTTGAGTAGGATGTATGTCATTACAGGTGTTCAACATATGTGGAAATTTTGTGAGACCGGGCATGGGAAGGGGGAGCATAATGGTACAAAAGCATGTGTCAAAAGAGCATTAGCATAAGAAGAGTTAAAGTATAAAGACAATGTAAAGTTTATAGATGCAAAATCAATCGTCAAGTAGTGTAATTCTTTGATGGGTCCAGGTAATGAAGGAAAGTCTTTATTTCATATTATTTTTTGGTTGATAGATGATACTAACATTGCACCATATGGGGATTTTTGTACACTGAAAGGATCAAGTGAGTTACACTCTTTCCTTAGCTCAAATGCAGGTTCATGGAGTATCCATAGGTGAAAGATGGAATGATTTTTCTCTTCATGTACAATTCAAGTTTTTGATGTGTGAGTCAAAGGAGTGGGTTGACAAATGGTGGTTAAGTTATCTTAGCCCACTTCACATGTATCAGCCTCTGATGGCATTGGAACTGACACAAATAGAATTATCAATTGACTTTGACCACATATCAGTTCTAGTTCAACCAGGTAATATATCTACTTGCATAATTTTTGAAATTCCTATTATTATCTTTGTAGTGTATTTGTAATGTTGACTAATTTCATCTAATTTTCTGCACATATCAATGTAGGGCATGTTTATGTAGTTATTGAAAAATAAATACAACAAAGGGGGAACAAATTATTACTTCTGTCATTGTGTTGAGGCCAAAAAGAAACTGGAGGCCCCAGTTATAGATGGAGAAAACATCGAATACCCTACAAGATTAGTTATTGTTACTAGAACATGGCTTAGAAGGTACCCACATAAGAGTGTTAATGTTTGGTTTTTTCAAGACTTTGACATGCATCAAAAGATTCTTCATTACTCTAACCATGTCATGGCATCCAATGTTCATTTGATCAAATATGGGGGTAGACCTTTGAACAAGACCCTATGGAAGGTGCGTGAGTTTGAACATGAGGCAATACTTGACACAATAAAGAGTAGAGAAGACCTAGATGGTTCGTTGGATTAATTTATAAGTATGCACATTGGTTCTTATTATTTTAAGCATGCACATTAATTTATATGATGCCAATGCTATGATTCCAATGCTATCATCTAATGTTTATATGATGCATGTAGGTAATTATTGAAGTTATCGGACTTGCAAATGTAGCACACTTTATGTTTAGAACTATGGAAAAGGATACAAAGTTCAATGGTATTTTATTTTTTCTCAAAAATATGCAAAAACAATGATGTAGAATATTCTCAATAGATTAGTAAATTAAGTGGAAGATTAAATTGTGTTGTTTTTATAACAGGTTACAAGTTTCCAAAAGGTTGGAAAGTAATAGTTTGGTTACATTCTATTCATGTTCATCCTCATTACTTTGAGGACCCTCTAAAGTGTAATCCTGATAGATGAGAGGTATGCTTGATATTCATATAAAAATTACTTTTTAAGATATTTAATGGACTAAATTGACTAGTGATAAGTTATAAGATATTGCATTATTAAGCACACAAGTTTTAGATTATTGACATATCACATATTTATTTGAATTGTTTATGTGATTATGTGATTATTAATATTTACAATCTCTTTTCTTTGTTTAGGTGGAAGCTAGTAAACCCAAATAAATTTATAAAGTATATGCCAAATCCAATACTAGTAGATGGTACTAAATTATTCATTTGAAGGTAATGTCATCATGATCAATTATGGTGTAGACATTATAAAAGTGTGTGTGAATCTTAGCGAGGGAATTTTAAGTTATTCATTTGAAGTTAAATTTATCATGAGCACCTATGATCTAGACATTCTAAGAGCATCTTGAATCTATGAGTGACATTGTAAAATATCTATGAGAACAGAGTACCTAAGGCATCCTTGAATCCTATTTTTGGTTATTATGAGAGAATCTTGTAAGCTAAGTTTGTGTGCATGAAAATGTGGCACATTGATTCAATATTTGATTTAAGTGGGGTGTTGGAATTCATGTAGGTTGATATTTTCCTTGTGATTTTGTATTACCACTTGATAGTTTTGATAAATTATTACACCTACAAGTACAAGTACTTGGGTGTCATATTGGTGTATGAAGCATATTAGACAATTGTAGCACAAACATAAGAATTAGGAATATCAAATAAATCTCATTTTATTGTAAACATCATATTATTAATATAGTGAGTGTAATAACCATTGATGGTTACCAATCATTCTTTTTATTCTTTTATTCTCTTCCTATTATAACTAGCACCAATTGACTAACTTATTATAAAAATTTCATTTATTACAACAAATCAACATAATGATTATATATCAATATAAATATAGGATACCATCTATTCACGTAAACATTTAAGAAGTTAAATTTGTAAACATTTTTTATGCATAATGTCATAAAATAATTTCAACATGTCATAAAAAAATCACATTTACAAGTAATAGAAGCATGTATGGACTTGTTAGATGTTGTTCAAGTAACATGAATTAACTCAAGTACCCCACAAGTTATTCACACATGTTTTCCAACTAAAACTTCATGTCTTCCCTCAAACATTTGTAATTGGGTTTGGTATCTAGTTCCCTAGTGCCTATTTATTTCTGCCCTCAAACATTTGTAATTCATGTAGCATAATCCCTTAACAATCCAGATTACAAAAGGGAAACAATCTTTGACAGCCTTTTACCCAGAGACTGGGTTAGTAGTGAGCATTTTTTTTGAGAAATCAGGATCATGTAGAGCACCTCTATAATAACCTCTCTTGGTTTTTGTTATCTCAGAATCATTTTCCCGTGGTGTCTAGTTTTCACTTGATGGAAAAAGTGTCAAATGCAAGCAGTGTAAAGTTGCAAAGTGGTGCAAATTTTGTTCTATAACTCATGTGACTAAATTTTTTTTTCCAAAGCATCTGAATGGGTACGTTTGTGCTAGTCATGGTCCTCTTTCACACCCAAACATGCCGAATCACTCGGAGCTACGTTCAATCAACACTATCCCTTAAGAGTCCAAAGTGAAAAATAACTACAATCTTTGATGGAATATCACTCAAAAACCGTGATCCTTATGAAATCTCTATCTGAACCTATGAGATTGTGTTGGGCCCCTCTATAATAACCTCTTTCATTTTTTGTTATCTCAGAGTTATTTTATCGTGGTGTCTAGTTTTCACTTGATGAAAAAAGTGTCAAATGCAATAAGTGTAAAGTTGCAAAGCAGTGCAACTTTCACTTTGCAACTCATGTGACCAAATAGATCATTCCAAGCATCTAGATGGGTATTTTTGTATTATTCATAGTCCTTTTTTGCACCCAAACATGTTGAATCACTCTAAGCTATGTTCAATCAACTCGATCCCTTAAGAGTCTATAGTGCAAAATGGATGCAATCTTTGATGGGTTGTTACTCAAAAATCATGATTCCTACGAATTCTCCGTCTAAGCCTACATGATCAAGTTGGGCCCATCTACAAAAAACTCTTAGTTTTTTTTTGTTTCAGATTCATTTTCTCGTGGTGTTCAGTTTTCACTTGATGGAAAAAGTGTCAAATGCAAACAGTGTAAAGTTGCAAAGGGCTACAACTTTTGTTCTGCAACTCATGTGACCAAATGGATTGTTCCAACATATCTAGATGGGTATGTTTATGCTAGGCATGGTCCTATTTTTCACCCAAACACATTGAATCACTTCGAGCTACGTTGAACCAACTCAATCCCTTAAGAGTCAAAAGTGCAAAATGGTTGCAATCTTTGAGAAGATATTACTCAAAAACCATGATGCTTATGAACTCTTCGTCTGAGCCTACATGATTGTGTTGGTTCCCTCTACAATAACCTCTCTCAATTTTTGTTACCTCAAATTCATTTTTTCATGGTGTCTAGTTTTCACTTGATGGAAAAAATGTGAAATGCAAGCAGTGTAAAGTGGTGCAACTTTCATTTTGCAAATCATGTGACCAAACAGACTGTTCCAATGTGTCCAAATGGATGCATTTATGCAAGTCATGGTCCTCTTTCACACCCAAACATGTTGAATCACTTTGAGCTATGCTCAACCAACTCGATTCCTTAAGAGTCCAAAGTGCAAAATGGCTGCAATCTTTGACAAGCTATTACTTAGAAGAAATGATGCTTAAGAACTATTTGTCTGAGCCTACAAGATTGTGTTGGACCCCTCTACAATAGACTCTCTAGGTTTTTGTTATCTCAGAGTCATTTTCTTGTGGTGTCCAGTTTTCACTTGATGGAAAAAGTGTCAAATGCAAACAATGTAAAGTTGCAAAGTTGTGCAACTTTTGTTCTGCAATTATTGTGACCAAACAAAATGTTCTAATGCATTTGAAAGGGTATGTTTACACTAGGCATGGTACTATTTTTCACCCAAACATTTTGAATCACTTCAATCTACGTTCAATCGGCTCGATCCCTTAAGGGTCCAAAGTGCAAAATGGTTGTAATCTTTGATGAGTTATTACTTGGAAATCATGATGCTTACAGACTCTTCATATGATCGTATAGGATCATGTTGGGCCCCTCTACAACAATCTCTCTCAATTTTTGTTATCTTAGAGTCAATTTCTCATGGTGACCAGTTTTCACTTGATGGAAAAGTGGCAAATACAAATAGTGTAAAGTTGAAAAGTGGTACAATTTTTGTTCCACAACTCATGTAACCAAGTAGAATATTCTAACACATATGGATATACAAGTTTATGTTAGGCATGGTTCTCTTTCACACCCAAACACATTGAATCACTCTAAGCTACATTCATCCAACTCGATCCCTTATGATGGCATGAAAAACAATCGAAAAGAGAAATATTCACACAATAGTTGACAAGTCTAAATTCTCCACACCAAAAGCATATGATCATCCTCAAGTCTAGCAAGGGAAAGACATTTTTTAATTATCCTCCTTGCCCTTACAAAAATATACAACCAATTGAAAATGCATTCAATGGTGGAACTTGGAAACATTTTTTTCCTCAATTAACAACTTTGGTTGTGAAGGATTTTGTAATTTTCATTTGAAATGATTTCCTATGCTTGAAAATTGGAGTCTAAGAGAAACAAGTGAAGCTGTCACATACATTTATTATTTGGTGTGATAAATAAAGTTTTCACCCAAGTCCATTTCTTCTTTGTATTATAAATTATAAAGCTTTCTCCAAAGTCCTTTTCCTATACAAGAAATAATATTGCAAAAAGTTGACATATACATCTTTTGATGTTTTTATATGGTGATGGATCAAGAAAATTACAATTCATTTTGTACTATGAAGATTATGCTATGAAAATGTTTAAAGACTATTCAAGATAAATGTTTGTATGATAATGTGTCAAGAAGTTAACTATTCATCATCTACTATGAATATTATATTTTGTAAGTGTTGTGAACATTATGTATCCTTTGCTTAATTGAGTTGTTCCAATCAAAAGATTAAATATACTAGAATATTTTTATGAAACATCTCATGGAATACCAATTGAAAACATATTTTTTCTTTTAGATAAAGCATTTGATGAAACTCTTTGAATTAAACTAAATTGAGATGTGCAAGAACAAGGGAGCACTAGGAAATACATTGCTCAAGAATCTTAAATAAGCTTTATTACCAAATTTGAAAGAGCATGATAATCCCATAGTTGAAAATTTTGCAGTGATCAAAGTGGTACTAATTCTATATTATATAGATCATAATTATTCTTTATCTTTAAGATCTTCCAAGTTTGGGAATGGTTTCACCAAGCTATGAAGGATGAAATATTATTTATTCAGTTATGCATATGTGGGTTCATTTGCCTTATCTCCCATTGTAATTTGGGGTGGATTACTTCTTTCGAAGTATTGGGAATGGTTTGGGTAGATTTATATCCATCAATCCAATGGAAATAGAAATTTATCAAAGGGGTTTCTTAACAAAGTTTGGTTGATAGCTGGGGAGTGAGCATGGAAACAATCCATTGATTATGAAAATGTTAGTGTAGAATATTCTACCTAAAATATTCCTTTAGAGATGTTTGCTAGTTGTTAGATTTTTAGGATAATGATTTATTAGTTGTGCAATCTTACATGGAGTTGCATGCCTATTTTCTAGTTGGCAGTTGCCATTCTAGAAGGCCCATCTTTTGATATATATATTATACTCATTCTTAAGAAATTATCAAGTTAATAATCAATGCATTTATTTATAGTTGATATTTTCTATTCAATTTGTGCAATTTTGTAATTTATAACTCTACTAGTACTCTTGGAAATATTGAAGTTGTTTAGCATCAACTAATTCACCCAAATATTTATTATGGGAAGAAAGCCCTTCGCTTAGCTAGTATCTCTAACATTTTTATTTTACAAGTTCTCTGGTTTTCTTCTGTGTAGGTTGAAATCATGGGTGGCGATAACTATGGTGAATTTTGAAAAAATCCTTTGGTTTGGCACATTTGTGTGGAGGGTGGCTTAGCTCCCCTTATGGAGAATCTCCTGGGTCATGACCCTAACCTATCTGTGCAATTTTCCAATTCTTGGAAGGACTAGAGAGTGACACTAGGAGGAATATCATTTAAAGTCAGTGGAGATGTGATTGTGTAGGCTACTGGGATGCAGAGCATGGGAAAAAAGTATCTGAAACACACTAGGAGCCAAGATAATGACAACATGAACACGTTCTTTGTGGGGAGTGAGGCGTCAGTCCGCAACCAGTTAGGGTTCAAATGGGAGGTCCTTTTGTAGCCCTGGGACCAAGTTTGTTTGGTCCTCATGAAATACATGACACTCGAAGGTATATTTAAAACCTACTTTTTCTACCACTTCCCTCTGTTCAATCATCTTAGGCACAAAGTTATTTTAAATTTTTTGTTCTTTTTGCTTATAGACTTGGAAATTTTGGTGGAAAAATGCAAGGAAACTGCTAACCTTAACTCGAAAGATATCCCTCCTCTGCCTCTCCACCAGGGGATTATCATGAGACTATCATTTCCACCTTGATTTATGCCCATATGAGCCCATTTTTTTTGTTCGTGTGGAGGAATTTGAACCCCTCGTTGTTGCTAAAATCTCCCCTACAGAGTCTAAAAGCCCCATCTAAAAACACCATTTTAGTGCTACTGATAACCCTAAACCCAAGCATGTTGCTAAGAAAATCAAAGGTAACACGGGTAATGCTTAGATGTGTGCGGTGGCTAGTCTATGTGAGCTCAAGGCTACTGCGGCCAAAATTGCTTACAAAGCCACATTGAGAAAAAAGGGAAAATATGAAAAAAAGGGCTTAATGGAGCCTATGGTGACAAATGACAGAGGAAAAAGTTTTGTGGGGAAGGATTCCAAGGGTGACATAGTGGTGGAGGTGATGGTTATGATTGGTGGAGAGACCACTATTCGGAGGTCTGAGAGATTGGAAAAAAACAACAAAAAAAGACAGGTGGTGGTGGACTCAGAGGAGGAGCAGTTGGATAGTAAAGACAACAAGGAGGAGGAGATGTCCAAGGAGGAAGAGGAGGAAATTTTGGAAAGACCCCACACCATCCTTGATAGTAGCAATGAGTTGAAAGAGAACTCAGCCTCTCAGTCTTCGCATCCATTGGATGCTGAGCATGTTGAGGAACCAAAGGTTAGTGACAAGGGAGAGTAGCATCATGTGCTTGAAGAAAGAATGGACAAGCTGGATAAGAGATTCAGGGGCTTGACCCGCTTCACTGTGAAGCTGGTTCATTTCCTCACCATCACTCTATCTATGGTGATTCAAGATGAGCTAGAGGGAAAGAATGCAGATGAGAATCAAGAGTGGGTTGGGGTTGATGTCGTGGACCTCTTGTCTAAAAACTGGGATAATGTCAATTAGCTATTATTTGGTCTATGTTTTGGTGCGTCTGTTGTTAGTCTATGGTCAGTGTACTATTTTTTTGCTATTTCCTTTTTTTTGCTATCTTTTTTTGGTAACTTGGACTTGATCTTTTTTGGCCCTTGGGGCTCGATGTGTAAAGGGTACAACACCATGTAAATGATTCTTACCATATCAAAAACTAATAATTTTTTTTAGCATCAATCAATAAATATTTAAGACAAACCATGAAGGAAAACAATGAGGAATGCTAGGGATAACCAATTAATAAGTATGCATGTGAATAAGTCAAGCACACATGTGAATAAGTGAAGAAAAAGTACTCAAATACAGGTAAGACAACTTGAAGTATACACATGAATACATAGTATACACATTAATACAAAGTATATGCATGAATACAAGGTATACACATGAAAACATGTAAGTCACAAAGTATACATTGGAATACATGTAAGTTGTAAATCATAAACTTGAATACACGTAACTCATATCTATTGAACCATGGATTTATAATGCAAATATGGACACCATCGATAATAAAGATTTGTATTAACCAAATAGACATATAGGAATACATCAATATATGTTGATATAAGTATAAAATATATACAATAGCCATATAGGCATACAATGTCAAATATATGCAATATAAAATACGTACAAAAATTCCATATAGGCATAAAACAAAGGGCTCTAGAATCAAAATTCATTGCTCTCTATGCTCTCAAAATAAACTCTTACCCTTTGCTTTTCGGCTAGATGGAAATAAGTTTATCACTCATTTATTCTGAGGTTGAGGAGTGCTCTTGGTGCTTCACCTAGGGTTTAGTTCTTGGTCAAGCTTTATCTGTTACAATAACAATTAAAGACATTAATTTATAGAAATTACATTATAAAAAATGATATATTTAACAAAATAATCAGTTACCACCACTAGATAATCACTCTCCTCAAGGGAAATATTCACATACCCATGTTGTAGTGTGTTGAATCCCTATAGAAACTATCGAAAGATAAATTGAACTACGAATCAATAATGGTTTGATTTTCACTAACTAATAGTTATAACAATGAATGTATATTGAAATTTAGTAATCTACCTCATACCTCCATGAGAGGCATCAAGGAGTCTATAGAAAAAGAAACACCAAGCTCCATTGACCTATGAACATGTGGAGGTGTATCCGCTTCCAACATTTGAAAATAAAACAACAAAGTATTCAATCATGGAAACTATAATAGTGATGCATGTCATCTCTTTTAATGTATGAGATAATGAACAAAATTTTGAGTACTTATTGAACTATATATTTCTGACTATCATGCTTACTATTTTCCCTATCCATAGCTTGTTCGAAAGCACTTGTTTTAGGATTTTATCCATAGCAACAAGGTGGTGAACCATTTGATAAAATGCTTTGGTAGACTTGTACGAAAATTGTGGTAGCATAGAGAAGGCAGTGAATTGTTTGAAAATTCCTCATAGAAATGTGGTTTCATGGAGATGGAATGCCATTACAAACAAATGAGTCATGGAATTCCATCACCATGAGATCACATTTCTTTGAGGAATATTTTCAAAAAATTCATTGCCTTATCTATGGTATTATGTTGGGATGGGGTGGATGGTATAGTGTGGTCTTGGTTATGAGATGGAGGGTGATCATGACATGAAGAGGGAGGGGTGGGGATATGAATAAGTGGGATAAATGGTGGAAGGTTCAATGGATTGGTAAATTGAGGATGAGGATGAGGACCTTGAAAATAATTTGTAGGGGAATTTTGGCTAAAGGATTGGTTTCTATTCTTCATGTAGTGAGTTGTTTGAAAAAATACCTCAAAGAAATGTGGTATCATAGTGATGGAATGACATTCCATCACCATGAGACCATATTTCTTCAAGGAATTTTTTCAAACTACTCACTGCCTTGACTATGATATTGCTTACCATTATGCTTTGATACATTTTTTCCAAGTATCCATAGTTTGTTGGAAATCACCTATTTTAGGCTTTTATCCATAGTAGCAAGGAAGTGAGTAATTTGATAAAATGCTTTGGTAGATATGTATGGAGAATGTGGTAGCATAGAAAAGGCGGTGAGCTGTTTGAAAAAATGCCTCAAACAAATGTGGTATCATGGTAATGAAATGACATTCCATCACCATGAGACTACATTTCTTCAAGGCATTTTTTTGAACTACTCAATGCCTTATCTATGTTATTGCTTACTATTATGCTTTGATAGATTTTTTCCAAGAATCCATAGTTTGTTGGAAATCACCTTTTTTAGGCTTTTAGCCATAGCAGGAAGGAAGTTCAAGTAGTTTGATAAAATGATTTGGTAGACATGTATGGAAAATGTGGTAGCATAGAAAAAGGCAGTGAGTTATTTGAAAAAATACCTCTAAGAAATGTGGTCTCATGGTGATGGAATGACATTCCACCACCATGAGACCACATTTCTTCGAGGAATTTTTTCAAACTACTCACTACCTTGTCTATGTTATTGCTTAATATTATGCTTTGATAGATTTTTCTAAGCATCCATAGTTTTTTAGAAAGCACCTAATTTGGTATTTTAGCCATAGCAACAAGGAAGTGATTAGATTGATTAAATGATTTGGTAGAGTATGGAAAATGTGGTAGCATATAAAAGGCGGTGAGTTGTTTGAAAAATGCCTCAAGGAAATGTGGTCTCATGGTGATGGAATTCCATTCCATCAGCATGAGACCACATTTCTTCAAGGCATTTTTTAAAACTACTCATTGCCTTGTCTATGCTATTGCTTACTATTATTCTTTGATAGATTTTTTCCAAGCATTAATATTTTTTTTGGAAAGCACCTATTTTAGGATTTTAGCTATACAAACAAGGAAGTGACTAGATTGATAAAATTCTTTGGTAGACATGTATGGAGAATATGGTAGCATAGAAAAGGTAGTGAGTTAAAAAATGCCTCAAAGAAATGTGGTCTTACACCATGAGATCATATTTCTTCAAGGAATTTTTCAAACTACTCACTGCCCTATCTATGCTATTGCTCACTATTATGCTTTGATGGATTTTTTCCGAGAATCCATAGTTTTTTGGAAATCATTTTTTTTTAGGCTTTTAGCCATAGCAGCAAGGAAGTGAACTATTTGATAAAATTCGTTGTTAAACATGTATGGAAAATATGGTAGCGTAGAAAAGGCGATGAGATGTTTGAAAAAATTCCTCAAAGAAATTGGGTCTCATGGTGATGGACATCACCATGAGACCACATTTCTTTGAGGCATTTTTTCAAACAACTCATTTCCTTGTCTATGATATTTCTTACTATTATTCTTTCATATATTTCTTCCAAGAATCCATAGCATAGAAAAGGTAGTGAATTGTTTGAAAAAATGCCTCAGTAAAAAGCAGTCTCATGGAATGCCATGAAAAGCAAATTTAATTGGTAGCTTCTCCTAGTTATTACTTATACTATGTGAAGTAATTACATCGCTTCTTATGTTGAATTTCTAAAAAACTATATTGTAGTTGAAATTTTGTCATCTATCAACATCTAGTTATTAGTTATGCAATGTGAAGTAATGCTTTGAGTTTGAAAGATGTGCAATGCAATGTAATCAACGATATGAATATAAACTATACAAATATATTATGTACAATTCATTAGTTAAACTCTTTATTCTATTATCTGTGTGAAGGTTTGTACAACTCCATTGGCACTAGGAGGTATTCCCACGAAACCTCCAATATTAGCCTATTCAACATCCAAAATCAGATATTCACATCTAATAAATTTATAATTGTTTAATAGTTACATACCTCAGCGACAGATGCAATGGAGTAATAAATAGGTGGAGGGCTGGTGTATCCAGTATCAACACGGTGACCCCAAAATTTTATTACAATCATAAAACTAAATTAGTTAATCTTGCATTTCAAAATTGAAATTTAATAAATTAAATCCAATGAACATGCTAACATTTACTTGAGTATCGATCCCAAAAGCCTCATTCAAAATGCCAGTCTTCCTTGCCATCTTCGTAGTTGCAGACATATCCTGTGCACCAACCTTGTCAGTGTTTGAGGGGTCATATGTACAAGTCAACTTGCAAAATTTACACGAATGGGGTTGAAGCCTACCACTCGAAGACTCCCTTGGATGGCACTGTATTACAGGGCTGGCATGTTGGATGATACTATGGGTTAAAGGGTTGATAAGCTGCAAAGTGTCCACCTCAGCACTCTCCTTCATGATGGAAGGGATAATGGCATTCTCACGAGCCGGCCTAGCGAGAGCTCTTGTTGCTTGTTGTTGAGGATCCAATCATGTATCGGGTCTATCTTATGTCAACCCCTCACCTCTCCCCTAAAAGTCCCTCATAGTAAAAAACCATGTACCACCTATCCCAAAAATAGTTCATAATCCCTTGGTGGTGGCACAAATGGATAGGAAATCTCTTGGCATTGAAGTTGAAAGATTTTGATTTGTGCGTGGATCAATGAATAATGAGCATAAATCATATTTTGTAATTTTTAAATCTTTTACTTCTTTATATGATTATTTATCTATGTAAAAATTTCTAGCCACCTACATCCTATCTACCCAACCACTTAATTGTTTGTTGATTACATCTAATTTTTTTAACATTTCTTGAAGTGAACCTGCAAGTGTTCTTCTTTCCATGGTGGGTGATCCCACAAAACTAGTTTACAATTCCATTGAGGAATAAAAATTACAAAAATTGCCCCCATGAAGAAAATTTTGGGTTTTGGGGGGTTCGAACGAACTTAGGGTCTGAACAAACCCAAAGATGGTTCGCTCAAACACCCCTTCAAGCGAACCTTATTAAATGACGGGTCCCTCATTTTTCATGTTTTCCAAAATAAAAACAAAGATAAATTTTGAAAAAAGGGGGGTTCGAGTTCAAGCGAATCTCCATTCATTTGAAAGGTCAAACAGGGTTCACTCAAAGGGGGGTTCGAGTGAACCCCCATTTTTCTCCCTTCTCCCCCTCTTGCACCAAATTTCTACAAAAAGTTTCCCTTCAAAGCTCGGGTTGAGGATGAAAATGGAGGAGACTTCATAGACCCAATTGGATGATGGTAGTCCTCAAAATGAGCTATCCATTGAATATAATTTTAGTATGTTTTGGTTTTATTATGTATTTTATTTTTTAGTTTGATTAAACATAGGTTTTTCACTAAAAATCAAGCTCTCTATTCTGCACATGTGGAAAAATAGCAGATTATAAAAAAACAATTGAAAAATATCAATGCACTAGATATTGATGTCCTTGATCCAACAAGAAAAAATTGAATTTCGATGCATACAAAAAAAGTTATGCTTTAGCCAATGAATCATGTCTAAATTGCAAACGGTCTGACTTTGAAACTTAATTAAGGAAAAAATATTCAATGAAATTCTATGAAACCAATTCCATGCACTAGATATTGTAGTTAAGAAGCTAAATTAAAAAAATAAAAATTTATCCTTCATAAAAAAACTTATGTGTTAGCTAGTGACGTCACTCTTTAAAAATGACATTTATTGTTAAAAATTAGTTTTCGAAGATGGAAAAATAAGTGCAATTTGATTCCAATTTTTTTGAAATAAATATGTTTAGAACCTACAGACAAAATGTCACAAATCACTAGTTTGCATCATCTTCAAATTCCTCATGGTTTAGCCGCTATAGGTGCCCGAAAGTGAAGATTTAGTTAAAAAAATTAGTTCAGTCCAATTTGGCCAAAAATTGTAAACCAGTATTATGAGATTACCATGGTTGAACTTACTGGATCGTTCAACCTCGTGATTAACTCCTTAATCTATTTTTTTATTGTTTTCAATTACCCCCATTAAATTTTGATGAGAGCTAGGAGATTGTTGTTGTGGTTGTTGAGGATTTTGTTCTGGTGCTTCTTGTTGAGTTTGTTCAAGATTTTGAGGAGGGTTTTCGGGTTCATTAAAATTTCCCACAAATTAAATAAATGAATATAAAAAACAACCTAAAACTACCAATTTCACAACAAATTCACAAAAAAAAAAGAACAATTCTTACTTATTTAACATCCCCATCAATGTGGCAACATCCTAGCCATGAAATTGCAACAAATTGATGAAGAAAATGCAATTTAACCTCCTTCCAAAATGTGAGCATGCAAAAGCAGGGTTTTTGGCTACAGGTAGCAAAAAATATAATCAAAATACAAATGAATTTTTTTTCATTTTTTTTGGTTTTAATGAGCTATAACACACTCATGTTATAGCATGAGCATGTTATAACACACGAGTTCTATAACACGAGTGTGTTATAACATGTTCATGCTATAACCTATCAAATAATTTTTGAAATTTTGTCCACTTCTTGACCCCCTATCCTTTTGCACCCACCCCTAAACCACATTGTTTAAGGGAAGTAGCTTTTGATCATCATCTCAAAGCCTACATGGAAGTTATTCAATTTTATTTATCAACTGCAAGTCATGTTCTTCACCAATATCTCATGCATATTGTAGATCATTAAGCAAGTTGGTGAGAACAGTGTCTTTGTGAGTCAAAGACTTCAATTTTCATGTATATGTCTCAATTGGGAATGATCCCAAACTCCTCCAATTTTTCTATCTTGAGTTTCCTCATCTTAATCCAAGATTGTACTTTATTTTCCACGTCTTCTTTCACTTGAGAGAAATCATTCATTGCATCATCTAGTTTCACTCTTATGTTTTCCATCTTCTCTAGTTTTTCCATGGTTGACCCTAACATTTATGTGCCCAATGCAATCAAGTAGTCAAGATATTCCCCAACTACTCTACCTCTAGCCTATACCTTTTCTGCCTTCTGAATAATGGAATTCTTAGTGCCAACTGCAATTGCTTCAAGTTCAATGAAATAAGAAGTTTGAGTTATCTTCTATAACACAGTTGTGAATTGCTCTATTTTAGCCTTATAATGATCTTTCATTTTCTTCTTCTTGTCATATTTCTCAATGACAGAATCTAAGGTTGATTAAACATCCACCTTTACGCTATCATGAGTCACTTTACCCAGGTCAACCCTTGTGACAAAATATTCTACAAAATCTACTTCCTCATAAGTTCTATTAGCAGGAGGTTGAGCTATCTTTGCATATGTGTGACCATCCTTATCAAAAATAATCCTAGAAAGAGTTGTAGCTTTCTTTTTGGTTTTATTCTTGGAAATAGCAAGTTGTGAAAAGTCAAATCCATCAAGAGGAATAGCCTCTTTCCTTCTCTTTGGTGTTTTTGAAGACAACCATGGTGGCAATAGTGAAGTCTCTTCAGGCTATGTGGCCATCATATGGGATGTATTAGTTGTATCCAAAAAGGTTGTAGTCATGATGGGATATGTGTTAGTCAAAATAACCTTAGGAATTTTAGCTTTAGATACTTGCACATAATCATTCAAAAATTGCTCCAAATCAGAGTGTGATGTGAGATCAAAAGACATTGATGACAAACTTGGTGATGACATAGAAGAACTAGTTGTAACTCAGATTTTTTGGAATTGTGGAAGATGCTAAAGCTGCACAAGATTAAAAATCAATTCTAATCTAAATAAAACAACAAAGAACGATAAGTAAGCATGATTAATCTAAACTAATAAAACTAGAATGATCTCACCGAATATGCAAATACTTCCTCGATTTATCTCAATTGCCCTTCTCCATCTTGTTGTATTGTTATTCTTGCCCTCAGATTTCTGAATGCAAGCATAACTTCGTCGAGTGTCTTAGCAAAATATCAAAGATTGTTTCTCTTCTCAAAAGTGTATAATGATTTCGGGAGGAGGAATAATGATAATGACAGGCCATTTTATAGATTTTGTGTTTTCAAATGATCGGCTCAGATTGAAAGAGAGATCGATGAGATTGATGAATGCCAACAAGAACTGAGTTCAACTTAGGTAAAGACTAATTTTAGAACATGAGGGAGTTCAATCTTCATCTTCAAAAAATAAAAGAAATAGACTTTGTATGCAAAAGCCAAAGTTAGAAGTTGGAGAATAAATGCATGATAGCAAACTTGAGTTAGTTAATTAAATAAAGATATTTAATTAATAAATATAGATCATGCATATGAGTTGGAACTAGTTAATCGACTAGTTGTGAGGAGAGTTCTCTCATAGAGATAACTCGAGTGGATAAGTGCATGTAAGAGATAACTGAATGTTAGAGGAATGTGACATAATTAATTAAATAATGAGGAGACTTTTAATTAAATAAATAAAGTAATTTATTTAATTTGGCTGTTGAAAAGGATAAAATGAATAATTAAATAATAAATATTTAATTATAGATGAAAAGGGGTTAAATGAATAATTAAATAAAGATATTTAATTATAGTTGGAAAAGTATGATAAAGGGGAATTAAATAATAAATTATTTAATTGATAGATAAAGGGAAAGAATTAATTAGTTCGCAACATAATTAAATAAATATGATTTATTTAATTAATTAAGTTGAATAAAGGATGATTATGAATTAATGAATTAATTAAAAAGGGTATTTAATTAATAGAGGAAATATGTATTAGAAAGGCAATTAAATAAGTAACATTATTTAATCAAGACGACGGACTATAGAAAATTATGTTGAAATGTGTACTCACAGGCCTAGACCAATTTTCGGTATCTACACTAGTCACATTGTCTAAACCTTGTCTTGGACTCTCAAAAGGAAATCTTGAGATGGGAGAAGAATGTATGGAATGAATCAAAATATAAGGTGCAACAAAACTTATTACCAAGGGAGGGTTAACAAGGACATTAGGTGAAAATGTGGTCATTGGAGGAGGTATAAAGGTGGACTTAACATTGTCAAGAGGGGATGAGATAATAGGTGGTTCATCATGCACATTTTCATGAGACCTCTTTGCTTCATGATCTTCTTCATCAATTTTCCCCTCTTCTTGAACATTTTTTTCTTCTTTCACATGCTCCATTTGAGCCTCAACAGACTGCCCCTCTATGGATTTACCAGCCTCTTTGCCACCCTTGACCACAAATTTGATCTTTAGATTTGAGGCTCTACTTGAGCTTGGAGCATCATTCTTGTTTTTAGTCCTTAGCTTTTATTTGTTACTTGCTTGTATTTCAACCTCATCTTCTGATCCCATGAAGAAAGGTTTCAATTGAAGATCCCTTTTGTCCAACCAAATATTTGTATTGGCCAATATTGGTTGAAACATTTCTCAAATTGATATCACTTCTTTCTAAGACCATTAGATTAAAGGAAGAGGAGATGTTGCAACATTCTTTCTTTCATATTTTCCATCTAAAATATTATCTCCATCTTCCTTGTCCTCTAGGATATTGGAAAGATCCAATTCTCTTATCTGATCCGAGGCAAGTCTGGAATAATTCATCCTTTTGATCTCTCTTTCTATCCTCATGTCGGCCCAAATATCTTTGACCTGATGCACATGAGAGAAGGCCATTTTGATTTGAGACTTCATACCTCTATAGTCAAAGTCGGATGTTTCCTTGTACAATTTGATTGTCACTTGTTGCATTTCTGATTCTACTACCTTTGCATTATGCAAGGTCATAATGGAGTACCTTCCAATCACTAATAGAAATTTGAATCCCGACTTATGGGCTTCCATTTTATTATTATGAACCACCATAATTTTCTTGCATAACTCCATTAGAAAAATTTTATCACTGGGATAATGTGGAAACATGTATGGATAGCTGGCAAAGCATCCCACTCTCAAATAAGTGAAAGTTGGAAATTGCAGAAACATGCATCCATATTTTTTTATAGTTTTCCATGCTTCATCTGACACCCTTTTGTTCTCCCATTCAGGATCAAAGGCACATAGGAGTGGTCTAAAGAAGGCATCATTCACCCTTCTAAAGTTCTTGATACTTCCCTTGAGGGTGATCTATGGAAAGTATTTGAAAAATGGTGTAACCTTCCTATCATCTTTAGAAGTCAAGATTGGAAAGTTTCTCATGGAGGCTGCAACATAGACTAAATATGAGGTCATGTAGAACTTATGTGTTGCATGTATCTGGGTTAACTGCTCATGGAGATCATTACTAATCTCTTCTCCCCAAAAGATGTGTTGCTTTCTTTTCAAAACGATCCTGATGTATGAGTACATCTAGTGCTCAAATAAAATGAATTTGGTAAACCATGCACTCTACTAAGGAGAGTGATGAGGTCATTTACCTCTTCAATAAAATAACTATGAGAAGAGTTTTTAGGTCATCTAATAACACCTAGCCTAGGGTCCTTTAACCAATTGTTGTTAATAATTCTCTTTACAAAATCAAGGTCCTTATCATATTTTCCTTGTGTAGATTCCTTAGAAATCTCCACATTTGAGTCAACATATAGGCACCTGAAAAATTTATGAAAGAAAATTGCATCTAACTCCATTACTATATTTTCGTTGGAATCCCTGAGCTTCTTCTCATCCTTGTTATAATGGGTAGTAACTTGTAGCATGAACTTTGGATTTTGAGAAGCTATCGGGAATGAAGCCACAAGGTGTATGTTGCTATAAATTATTGACTTCATCCCATTGGAAATTGGTTTCTTCTTAGCTCTCTCAATGAACTCACCCATGTCTACATGGCCAATTTTTGTGTCTCTAATTTCATCTACATTCGATGAGACCACTATAGGAGGAAGCACACCTTGGTACTTGTACTTCATTGCTTTCCCCTTTGATGGAGATGGATCTAACATTGGTAGAAGAATAGGCTTACAAAAATAGAGATGCAATATCTTGAGAAATATACACACAGAAAATGGAGTGCAAAGTATTAGCTTGGTGATGCAAGAAAATTTCCAGTGTTAGGAAATTTGATGTGAAATGAGTGTATGTGCTTGAAAATAATAAATCTGCAAGTGGAAATTGTCTTTGATCAAAAATTTACAAAGTTGGTAAAAATTACCGAAATTACAAGTGGGAAGATGTGTTATTGCAATTTAAAAGAATATATCTAATATTACAAGTGGGTAGTTTTCTTTTTGTAAGTTTGAAAAATATCACCAATTCTACAAATGGGAAGATCATTTTTGTCAAATCGAGAAAATTCTTAGCTTTTACAATTAACCTTGAGTTTACTTGTGAATTCGGTAAAAAAATGTGACTCTACAAATGAGTAAACTGATTGTTTTACTGAATCGAGAAAAATCTTTGATACTGCAAGTGGGGAATACTTTGGTTTGCAAGTTCGACAAGTAAAAGTTAGTCATTTTTTCACTTTCCAGATTTTTTTTTCACTTTGCAAGTCAGACTTGGCATCTTTTTGCATATTCAGGATTTAGGACCACATTTACAAATGAAACTTAGAAATTTTGTAGATGTGGGAAATTTTGACGCATTTACAAATGATTGAAGGAACTTTTGTTGAGTTTGGGAAAATCCCCAACACAACAAGTGAGAAGGACTTGTCTTGTCAATTTGAGAAATTTCACAGATTCAACAACTAAGGGATAGTATAATTTTGCATGTTCAGGATTTTCCAGCATAACTTCAAGGATGACAAGACTTGTTTGTAGATTTAGGGTAAAATCCTGACCTTTTCATTGTGAAAGCCCTAGTTCACTTGAACTGATGGTGAAAAAAACCGATTCATTCAACCATAAAGATTGATGTATATATAGAATTTTAAGGGAAAAACATAGTAAATATATTTAAACAAACCAAAAACTTATTTTGAAAGTAATGACCATTGATAATACAAACTAGGGCATTCCAAAACTTATTCAGAGTGAATAAACCCTAAGACTCAAAAGATAGAAAGAATGACTTAAACACCATTAAAACCAGAGACTTTAGGGCATACACAAACTAAGGAAGAAAGCAAAATTAAAAGTATATGCAGTAACATTAAATATAAAGATTATTAAAAATGAAAAACTTTAAACAAAAAGAATAAACATACCTAAGAATGAAAATGACGCTGATAACAATGGAAATCCCTAGGTCAAGAACTTGATGAAATGGCTTGAACTTAAAGTTGAATCCAACAAAAAATCTTGTAAAGAGATCCCAACGAAGTTTAGCAGGAAGAATTGCGAACAAATGAGGAAGAAGAATGAAATCAAAGGAATTTAAAATCAGTTAAAAAGACATTAAAAGGAAAATTAATGCCATTGGCACAAAAACCAAAATTTTAGGAGCATTAAAAATTGGTGTACTTACAAGCATTCTTGTAGTTTCAAGAAATCTTACCGATTTTACAAGTGACTTGTAATTTTAGGAAAAATCCCCGATTTGACAAGAAAACTCCAACTTGACTTGTAGGGTCGAGGAAAAAACCTAAACTTGTAAGTATATAAAATTTCTAACAGTTGGAAACTAAATTTTCATGATTTGAGCAAAAGGAATAATTTTGAACAACTCATGAGGATTAATGTTTGGAAGACGTTCTGAGACTTGGGACCATGCACAAGGGTAGATTGAGATCTGCCTCATTTTGCAAGCTTAGAGTGCATGTGACTACGAAACACAGTTTTTTCGTAGGGGTTATCTCATGAATCAAGAATAGATGGATTCAAGGATAATAGTTGGCTCTAGCTAGGGATCTTCCTTCATTCGTTCTTTGAAACAATTGAAGGGAGAAAAATTCTAGTATCTAAGTTTCTTCATCCATCCATTGGGCATAGAGTCAGGTGACAAAATAAATACTAAAAAAGACTCAAAAAATAAAAGACACAAAGACTATTAAATTATTTAAAAAACACATCTGTCACCTCATTGAGTAAAGTGTTTTAGATGTTTTCCACTATGTGGAAGATTGAATGGAGTTCCATCCTCATCTGCAAGAATTAAAAGTTGTTTTCACCTCGAAGCTGATGTATCTTGAATGGACCTGTCCATTGTGAATCGAAATTTCCATGCATGCCTTTCGGTTCTCTTCTCTTGTCCCACAAGAGAACTAGATCTCCAACATGGAAATATCGAGACTTTTCCTTCTTGTAAAAAATATTCTTCACCTGTTCTTGATGTTCCATGATATGGTTCACCACTTGAACATGCTTCTCCTCCAATTCAGAGATATACATAATACATTTATCAACTGAGTTGTCAAAAGTATCATCCTCAGTGGCCTTAGCCAACTTGAGGGTGGGAAATTCCAATGTGATCAAAATCTCTGCATTCAACCCATAAAGGATTTGAAATAGTGACATGCCTATCACTTGCTTGTGGGTAATTATGTCAGCCCACAAAGCCTCATACAATGCCTTGTGCCATAACCATTGATTCTCATCAAACAAATTGTGAATGATAGTAACCAGGTTCTTGTTTTTGGATTCATCTTGACCATTACCTTGAGGGTAATAGTCTAATGAATGCGAAAACATAATTCCATGTTAAAAAAAAAACTCTATAATCTCATTTGATGAGAAAATAGTTGCATTGTTTGTCACAATTTTGTTTTTAACACCAAACCTAGCAATGATATTCTCCTTTAAGAAATTAAAAACTAAATCTGAAGTAGCATGTTTCATTGGTATTTCCTCCACCCACTTGGTGAAGTAATCAGTTGTCATGAGAACATAAACATGTCCCACACTTGAAGGTGGATTTATAGTGCCAATGAAATCAATGCCCCATTGTTGAAATGGTTCTTCAATGACAACTAGCTTGAGTGGAAGAGAAGCCAACTTAGGCTTTCCTATGATCTGCTAACATAGTTCACATCTGTGCACCCAAGTGTATGCATCTTGAAATAAGGTAGGCTAGTAGTACTTAGCTCACAAAATCTTGAAATAAGGTAGGCCGATTCCATCTGAGCTCCTTTTGTATAAACCATTATCCCATAATAAAAAATTGGTTTCCTTAAGCTTGACTATTCTTTTATCCTTATGTGTCAAGCACTCTAGACAGTTGTACTAATGAATAGACCATTGGAATATCTTCAAAACTTTCCTCCTTAGAATCATAAAATTGATCCATATTGTTGTCAATGATAAGCTGACACAAACCTCTACCGTGCACCAACTTGGTGTGCTTTACATCCATGTCATACTCTTGAATCTTGGCAATCTAATTGCCCCTCTTTGAACCAAATGCTTGTTGAATCAAGATGGAACTTGACAATAGAATCGAGTATCAATGCAGTGACATGACTGTTAAGTATGTAGAATTGAAAATGCTTCACTACCTTAACCACAATGAATGCATGTTTTTCCATTTGAGAATATTTCAATTCATGAGGTTTTAATGCAAAACTCATGAAAAAAATAGGGGACTCAAACCCCTCACTATTCTGCTACACCAAAATTGTTGAAAGTTTATGCTCAAAATTGTAATTGTACATAATAAAATCCTTAGTGCAGTCTAGGTAGACTAACATTGGTGCATGTGAAATAGCTTCTTTAATATCATTGAACACAACTTTACCTTTTGTAGACCAATGGAAGGTAGTATGTGTATTCATCATATTTACAATATGGCATGTCTTCTCCATGAATTCAAGGAAAAACCTTCATAGTAAATTCACCTTACTGAAGAAAGAGTGAATCGCTCTTTTACTCATTGGTAGAGTAAGATCCTAAATTTCTTTGACTCATTCAGGATCAATTTTGATACCCTCCTTGGACACAATGTGACCAAGTAGTTTACCCTCTATAACCCCAAAAATTAACTTCTTGGGATTGAAATATATTCCATGTTGTCGGAACCTCTCCAAGACTTGTTTCAAATTATCGAAATGCTCTTGAATTTTTTTAGAAAATATGTAAGATCATCAAGATAAAAAACAATGAACTTACCCATGACATCATAGAAAGCTCAGTCCATTACTCGCTGAAATGTTGCAACAAAATATATGAGACCAAAAAATTTTTTGTAGTAGGCAAAAGTACCCCATGTTGTGGTGAAGGCATTCTTATGTTGATCATCTAGGCTGACCTTTTCCTAATTGTAACCGAAGAAACCATCTAACATAGATAGAATCTCAGACCTAGTTAACATTTGCAAGACTTGATCCATCATTGGTAGAGGATAATTTTCCTTCAATGATAACTGATGCAGACTTCTAAAATCCACACATATGTGAATTTCTCCATTCCTTTTATGAAATGGAATGATATTGGCTATCCATGTTGAATGGTGGATAAGAAATATGATCCTTGCATTTAACATTTTCTGGATCTTTGAAAGAATGGTTCTAGAGATCTTTGGATTGTATTTCCTTTTCTTTTGTTTATAAGGCAATGCTCCCGCTTTCAATGGAATCTCATGTTGAACTTCCTTTGGGTGAAAAGACTTAAAATCTTCATAGTAATATGCAAGTACATCAATGTATTTCCATAATAATTCAATAAACTAACTTTTCTCTTCAGGACTACAATAGTTCCCAATGTTCACCATTTTAGGATCCACTTCAGTTCCCAAGTTAATTTTCTCAACTTCATTAGATGAATCAAGATTGGATTGTTGTTCCTTTTTGACATAACAACCATGTTTGTCAAAAAGTCTTTCTAGAGATACCAACTCCTTGGTAATCTTATTCCCTTTGAGCTGCAAAAACTCTTCATCATTAACTAGATCAATTTTAGAGATAGATTCTTGGGATGGAGAATCACTACCTTCAAAGTATAATTCATCAAAATTTTCTACCTTCTCCAAAAAGGTTGTGATTTGGTGATCATCATTGAAAATTTTCCAATTGTATTAATTTTCTAGAACACTTTGATGAAAAACCAACTCAATGGTATAGGTAGAACCATGGAAATATTTACGTGGGACCAAGAGCGTAGTTGAAACCACCAATGAATCATCTCTATAATTATACTCTCTTGGGACAATGGAAACATTAAAAGTCTCAAAATCCTCAATACTGTCCCAAACCAAATTGTGGTAATTCCTTAGTCATTCATTTGATACAAGTTTCTTACTTGAAAAATGACTACTTCATCATCCCCTTGAACATGTAAATTCTTTATCGCTTTCCTTCATGCAATGTCCATTCCCAACAACAATGCTTCATACTCAACATTATTGTTAGTGTTGTCAAATTGATGTTTAAAAGAAAAAGGAAATAAATTTCCTTGAGGAGAAATAAAAGAAATTCCAACTCTAGAACCTATGGAAGAACAAATTCCATCAAACTCAATTGTCCAAACATCATTTGGATCACCAAGACTGGAAGTTTCAAAATCAAGAACTTCATTATTTGAAAGAGACATATCATCTGAAGATGAGTCATTTCTTTAAGATTCTTTCTTTGTATTTCTAGATGAAGACTCAACATCCTCATTGATCTACAAATAATTAGTTCCCATACTCAAAGAATCAAACAAAATCCGAGCTCTCGGATCATCTAACTTAGTCACTAAAAAATTGGATTCCCTTTCAAGAAGCAACTTTTGCATTACATCCTTTATGGGTATTCTAGCCTCAGACATATATATAAATATAGCTCCCCTCCAACATCCTTAAAAAAATTACTTCCAATCAAAATTCCATATGTGAACATCAACAACCAAAATCCTCATCTTGATTTTCTTCTCTAGATATGCAACAAATGCAGACTGTGAATCCTTGATTTGCTCGATCAAAGGTACTTGTTTTTTCTCCATAGAGAAGAAACAACCAAAAGTATTCATGAGATTCAATCCCAAAGTAGTAGCTACCTTGGCAGACATGAAATTATCGGATGCACCAAAATCCATTACACAATTACTCAACTTGAAATCGTTAACAAGAAAAGAGATGTAAAATGGGTCTATTCTCCCCAAAATGAATGAAGGAATAGTAACTAAGTTACTCTGTGGAAACTTAGATTTTGGAGTAGAGGCATCTAAAGATGAATCACTACTAGGACTGGTTCCCTTATCTTTAACAAACTTGACAAGTATGTCAATTGATCAGGATTTTCCTTGAGGTATTTAGCTTTGAATATTTGTATTTTTGTTCTCTTCGCATGATCAATATCAAAGGCTTAAAAATAAATCTAAAAAGAGGATGGGGTAATATCATTGATAGGTTTTTGGAATGCAATACTAGTCTTTGGAACTTGAATATTGGCTTTTGGTGTTGAAGGAACCACAGGAGGACAAGAGGTAGTTACTTGCATATTTTTTGTATCTTTCAGCTACAATGGCAAAGGAGACCTTCTTTTTGTAATAGTCACTTGTGGTTTGTACTTTGATTTTTTAGTGTCAACTTGATTTTGATCAAGTTGTTTTTTTTGTGACCACGTAAAAAAAAACATGCATCGGTAACAAGGACTTCATCATCAGATTCATTCTCAACATGTAAATAGCCAATGTTTCAATCGCCCACTAGATCTACTTCCTCTTCTTGGAATAGATAAGCATTTTTCTCCATAGGATATTCTAGTTGTGCGTAATCATCTTAATCTACTTCATGTTAGGGTTAGAAGGTAGATATCTAACAAGTTAAATGTAGATTTGAACGATAAAATAGAGAAATAAAACACACAAAAAATTATAACATAAACAAGACAACACAGAGAATGTGGTTCACCCAATCTGGGCTACATCCACAAAACCACAACCATCCAATAATTTTATTATCCAATGCAAAACATATTACAATATTGTGAATAATTCCATGCTTGTAACACCCCGCCACACAAACCTAGAGGATGTTGCAATTAACTACATAAACGAACTAATTTTTTTTTTTGTTTAAGTACAATTAACAAGCGAGTTTAGTAACTGATGCCAACAACCTCTAAGGTTACGAGACAAAGGTTATATAGAACCTCAACAAAAAACATGAATTTAAACCAAGTAATTTATTTAATTAAGATATAAATCACATACATTCCAATTAAGATAATTTACTTCAAGCACAAGAGATAACTTTCAATTTCATTAATCCATAGATAAACAATATGGTGACAACTCTCATTCCCCGAATGAGGCAAGTCCAAGAACATAATTACAATTAAAACTTTCCACCTCGATAACAAATGAGGGGTAATGAATCACAAGAACAACTGAAATGAAACAAAACAAGAACTGAAACTGAATCCCATGAGCTCTCCAACAGGAAATATCGTCCACATGAACATGAAGAAAGAACCCAACAGAGTAAGGTGCATGCCACCCAACCAACTGGTACCCAAACGCCCATCCCCCATGCTAGGAGATAGAAACAAGGAATCCTAGCCAAGGCCATCTACCTCTAGATACATGCTAACATGAACTGAACCAAACTGACACAACCAAACACATGTACCACACAAGTATAACACAAGTACAACTCAACATGGTTACATTACTTCCAGATATAAAGCAGATCAAATATTTTAAGAGAACCATACACACAGAATTAAATACCAACTATGGCCACATTAGGTATGTTAGGGAAACCATACCCATAAAATAAAATACCAACTATTGTCTTAGATAGAGTGTCATCACACAGCTCATCATGAGTTACCCATGCGGATCTTCATAGGCTTCGGCTAACCTAGTGGCCTCAACCGATCCCCAGCCCTCATACTTACTAATGCAGGATCAAAAACCTTACGTACAAATAGGATAGATGACCTTGCCATTCCAGGCCTTCACACTCATCCCAAGTCTAAACGAGTCTTTGTGTTTATGAGTGAGGAAAAATTATCTTGATTAGTGAGAAGTTAGTCCTAATCTTCTAAGTATCGTTTAGTTATCACTTGATTAACCACCTCCAAAGGTTTCCAGTTTACCTCTTTGGGCTATGATGCCTAAGGGAAGCCACTCTTCTACTTGACAACACACAATCAAACCAATTGCCATGGGAACCCAAGTGCACACAAAACAGATAGTACAACCACTCCAACTCTAGGAGGAAACCTAAAATTCAAACACACTCCAACACTGGAGGTACAACCATATAAAGCCACTCCTCTACTAGGAGTCACAGATCACATAAACCCCTCCTTCCATAGGAGGAACAAAAAATCCCCATTCATGGTAACTGGGTGATTAATTGATAACATAACATGCACTACCCATGGGATTCAAAATAGGATGACTAACATAATATGACAACCCACATAAAATAAGATCCCCATCTGGAAGACTTAAAAACCCTTCTGACCAATTTCCCCCCCAATGTGATAACATAAGAGATTACATTTAAACCAGCAATGAATAAGAAATAAATCTACTTCGGATTTCCTAAGTCCACTTCTTTCATTTAAATTTAGTACTTGATAGCCTTAAGAAAATTGAATTAAATATCATCTCTTTCAGACGAAAGATAAAACCCAAATCAAATGTTTAGCCCTTAATTGCTTGCAATTAAAAAGAAAATAAACATTCACTTCTTCGATTTAAAACATATTATTTTAAGTAACTATCTCTCCTTCCCAAAATAAATCATTTTTAAAATCATTCAATCATGTAATTAAATACATTTTTTTTAATCAAATATCACATTCTCTACATGTTTCCAATAATAATAAAATCAACATTTATTTCTACCATTCAGGACTTAGTATTTAAAAATAAATAAATATTTCCTCTACTTGACATAATCATTTCCAAAACAATTTAGCATAACTTGATATCCATAAATTATTTAATACAAATATATTATTCCATCGAAATATATTATTATTTTAAAAATAAATTCAATAAATTGATTAAAACACAATATTTAACTTTCCCAATTATATTAAATCATACCCTCATTTGATCAATATTTTTAATATGGGGATACTTTAAATATTTAAATTTAATCATTTTTAATTTATATATAATAATATTAAATATTATAAAATGAAATATTAAATATTAATATATATTTTATCATTTAATATATACTAATATTTAATATTATAAAAATATAATATTAAATTATTAAAATATATATTTAATAAAAAAGGGTCAACATGATTTTTTTTGCACGTTATGCACTCGAGTTGCACGCCGTTTTTAGGGCTAGCCACGTGGATCTCGTGCCGCGTGTGAGATTAGGGCTGGGGTGGCGACTATTTTTTGGCTGCGATTTTCTACACAGGGAGGTGGTTGCGGCTTACACAGCTAGCCCAAGATTTGGGGCAGTGGTTGTGAGCACAACCATCCCCAAAGCTTGGGGCGACTGTGGCTAAGCACAGTCGATGCCCCTTGGGGCAGCGGCCCTGTTTAGACACATTCGTCCGACGGTTGCTGTAGATGGCGGTGGCGGCGGTGTGTGTGGGGAGAGCATTGGGCGCGACTCCCGCCACAGTGCCTCCCATGGGGGGCGTGGTTGGGGTGAGCCCCCAACGATCTCCCCCTATTTTTTTTTAATATTTGTATATAAAAAAAAACGTAAAGCAACAATTTTTTTTGACTGCGGATTTCTCAAATTCGCCCATTTCCCAAATCTCCCCAGTATTCCAATCTATGTTTATTTTTATTTTTATTTTCTTAAACAACATTATTTTGAACAATATGCATATATGTATATATATTTCTCAATAAATATATATATACCTATATATATGATTTCTTTTTGCAAATTTAACCAAACTAGAAATCTAATTATGTAAATAAATTCTAGGAATAATTGTTTAAGACATATTTCAAAATTTTTTTAGGAAGAAATTCATTTCTAAAACAGGGTTTTTTGCAAATAAAATTCATATTCAACATGGGTTTTTTTCCTTGCAATCCACAAACAAAATTTAAATAATTTCCAACAACATAATCAAACTGTGTAACCTTTCAAAATGAAACTACCAACTGAATGAGCCTAATTTTTCTTGAGCTTGTGAAGAGATCGAGATGGTGCTCAGCTTCCAACTTTAGCTCCACGAATTTTCACAACTTCAATCCAAAACCCACAAAATGCAACAATTCTTCCTCTCTTCTATTTTCAATTTCTCCAACTTCTTGAAAAAACTTGTGAAGAAAATTCCAAAATATCTCCAAAATATCAATGCAACCACCCTCATAAATTTATGAAAACAAAATAACAAATATCTTCTAATTTCAATTTTGAATTCAAATTTCCTAAAATGAAATTTAAAACATTTTCTTTTAATTTTCAATTTCAAACAATATAACAATAACTTCAAAATGATAAAGTTAACTTATTTCAACATCATAAATTTAATTAATTAATAAAATAGATTTAATCAACGATTAAATTATTTATTAATTAAATTAAATTAATAATAAAATAAATTACCTTACTAACATAATTCCAGATCAAATTAATCAACAACTTATATGCATAAAACCATTCAATTACCTTTTTCAACTTGTAATTAAATAATTGAAGAGAGGGAACAATATCTAAAGCAACACAACCCGACTAAGAACCGATGACACACTATGACTAGGGTGATGAATTGGCATGGAAAACCTAGCTACTATCTCCCAATCGAATACCGTTGGGCAATGGACAGGCTCAAACCTATGAAACTAGGTGGAGTTGATGTCCTGTACCTGTCAACCTGCGAACAAAGGATATATCCACATGCATATTTATGTCATAATTAAAACACATCGTGAAGAGGAAATCTCGGAATCAGCGAGTGATGTGATACCGTCCCCTTCACCAATACAGTGTAACTACATGACAAATCTAACATACTAATATAATCCAAAGCATAAAACATCACTGATTCAAACATCCACAATGCTAATCCACAACATTCCATAATGATAACATCACAATAAAATACCATCACATCAAAACATAACATTAATGTCATTTTATAAATAGCCATCAAATAGCAGCTGAGTACCATAGTCAAGGTACTAATAGAAAACACACGTAATAAGGTATCTGAATATCCAAAAATGCATCAAGGCAAACAAAACAACACAAGGACACACTGTCCAGCCAAAAGGCAAAATGGAGGGGTATTACATCCTCCCCCCCTAGGGTTAGACTTACTCCTGGAAGCCTACAAACAAGTAGGGATATAACTCCCTCACACATAATGCACCAAATAAAAACCTCATCTACACACCAAGGTATTAAGTGAGGTACACAACTTAAAAAGCCTACACAACTAAAATCTTAATGGCTCCATCATAATCCTAGAGTACCCAGTGTTTAAACCTAGGCTCTGATACCATGTGTAACACCCCGCCACACAACCCTAGAGGATGTTGCAATTAACTACTTAAAGGAACTAATTTTCTTTTTGTTTAAGTATAATTAATAAGCAAGTTCACTAACTGATGCCAACAACCTTTAAGGTTATGAGATAGAGGTTATATAGAACCTCAAGAAAAAATATGAATTTAAACCAAGCCATTTATTTCATTAAGATATAAGTCACATACAATCCAATTAAAATAATTTACTTCAAGTACAAGAGATAACTTTCAATTTCATTAATCCATAAATAAATAATATGGTTACAACTATCATTCCCTAAATGAGGCAAGTCCAAGAACATAATTACAATTACAACTTTCCACCTCGATAACAAATGAGGGGGAATGAATCACAAGAACAACTAAAATGAAACAAAATAAGAACTGAAACTGAATCCCACGAGCTCTCCAATAGGAAATCTCATCCACATGAACATGAAGAAAGAACCCAACGGAGTAAGGTGCATGCCACCCAACCAAGTGGCACAAAAAGGCTCACCCCCCGTGCTAGGAGATAGTAACAAGGAATCCTAGCCAAGGCCATCTACCTCTAGACACATGCTAACACGAACTGAACCAAACTGACACAACCAAACACATGTACCACACAAATACAACACAAGTACAACTCAACATGGTTACATTGCTTCAAGATATAAAGCAGATCAAGAATGTTAAGAGAACCATACACACAGTATTAAATATCAACTGTGGTCACATCAAGTATGTTAAGGAAACCATACCCATAAAATCAAATACCAACGGTTGTCCTAGACAGAGTGTCATCACACAACTTGTCATGAGTTACCCATGCAGATCTTCATAGGCTTCGGCTAACCTGGTGGCCTCAACCGATCCCCGACCCTCATACTTACTACTGCAGGATCAAAAATCTTACGTATAAACAGGATAGATGACCTTGCCATTCCAGGCCTTCCCTCTCATCCCAAGTCTAAACGAGCCCTTGTGTTTATGAGTGAGGCAAAATTATCTTGATTAGTGAGAAGTTAGTCCTAATCTTCTAAGTATTGTTTAGTTATCACTTGATTAACCACCTCCGAAGGTTTCTAGTTTACCTCTTTGGGCTCTAACGCCTAACGAAAGCCACTATTCTACTTGACAACACACAATTGAACCAATTGCCATGGGAACCCAAGTGCACACAAAAAAGATAGTACAACCACTCCAACTCTAGGAGGAAACCTAAAAAGAAACTCACTCCAACACTGGAGGTACAACCATAACAAGCCACTCCTCTACTAGGAGTCACGGATCACATAAAACCCTCCTTCCACAGGAGGCACAAAACATCCCCGTTCGTGGTAACCAGGTGATTAACTGATAACGTAACATGCACTACCCATGGGATTCAAAATAGGATGACTAGCATAATATGACAACCCACATAAAATAAGATCCCCATCTGGAAGACTTAACAACCCTTCTGACCAATTTCCCCCCCAATGTGATAACATAAGAGATTACATTTAAACTAGCAAAGAATAAGAAATAAATCTACTTCGGATTTCCTAAATCCACTTCTTTCATTTACATTCAGTACCTCATAGCCTTAAGAAAACTGAATTAAATATCGTCTTTTTCAGACGAAAGATAAAACCTAAATCAAATGTTTAGTTCTTAATTGCTTGCAATTAAAAAGAAAATAAACATTCACTTCTTCGATTTAAAACATATTATTTTAAGTAACTATCTCTCCTTCCCAAAATAGATCATTTTTAAAATCATTCAATCACGTAATTAAATACATCTTTTTTAATCAAATATCACATTCTCTACATGTTTCCAATAATAATAAAATCAACATTTATTTCTACCGTTCAGGACTTAGTATTTAAAAATAAATAAATATTTCCTCTACTTGACATAATCATTTCCAAAACAATTTAGCATAACTTGATATCCATAAATTATTTAATACAAATATATTATTCCATCGAAATATATTATTATTTTAAAAATAAAGTCAATAAATTGATTAAAACACAATATTTAACTTTCCCAATTATATTAAATCATACCCTCATTTGATCAATAATTTTAATATGGGGATACTTTAAATATTTAAATTTAATCATTTTTAATTTATATATAATAATATTAAATATTATAAAATGAAATATTGAATATTAATATATATTTTATCATTTAATATATATTAATATTTAATATTATAAAAATATAATATTAAATTATTAAAATGTATATTTTTAATATATATATAAAAGCAAAAAGGGTCAACATGATTTTTTTTGCACATTATGCCCTCGATCCGCGTGTCATTTTTAGGGTTGTCTGCGTAGATCTCGGGCCGTGTGTGAGCTTAGAGCTAGGGCGGCGATTGTTTTCTGGCCACGATTTTTTGCACAAGGAGGCGGTCGCGGCTTACACAACTGGCCCAAGCTTTGGGGCGGTGGTTGTGAGCATAGCCATCCCCAAAGCTTGGGGCGACTGTGGCTAAGCACAGTCAACGCCCCTTGGGGCAGTGGCTTCTATGGATGGCGGTGGCATCAATGTGTGTGGGGAGCACGCTTGGCGCAGCTCCCCCCACAATGCCTCCCATTCGAGGCGCGGTGGGGGTGAGCCCCCAGCGACCTCCCCCAATTTTTTTCTTTTTGTGTATAAAAAAAAACGTAAAGCAACAAAAAATTTTGACTGCGGATTTCCTAAATTCGCTTGTTTTCCAAATCCGCCCAGTATTCCAATCTGGGTTTATTTTTATTTTTATTTTTTTAAAGAACATTATTTAGTACAATATGCATATATGTATCTATGTATATATATATATTTCTCAATATATATATATATATATATATATATATATATATATATATATATATATATATATATATATACCTATATATATGATTTCTTTTTGCAAATTTAACCAAACCAGAAATCTAATTGTGTAAATAAATTCTGGGAATAATTTTTTAAGACATATTTCAATTTCGTTTTAGGAAGAAGTTCATTTCTAAAACAGGGTTTTTTGCAAATAAAATTCATATTCAACATGGGTTTTTTTCCTTGCAATCCATAAACAAAATTTAAATAATTTCCAATGGCATAATCAAACTGTGTAACCTTTCAAAATGAAACTACTAACTGAATGAACTTGATTTTTCTTGAGCTTGTGAAGAGATCCAGACAGTGCTCAGCTTCCAACTTCAGCTCCACGAATTTTCACAACTTCAATCCAAAACCCACAAAATGCAACAATTCTTCCTCTCTTCTATTTTCAATTTCTCCCACTTCTTGAAAAAAACTTGTGAAGAAAATTCCAAAATATCTCCAAAATATCAATGCAACCACCCTCATAAATTTTTGAAAACAGAATAACAAATATCTTCTAATTTGAAATTTTGAATTCAAATTTCCTAAAATGAAATTTAAAACATTTTCTTTTAATTTTCAATTTCAAATAATATAACAATAACTTCAAAATGATAAACTTAACTTATTTCAACATCATAAATTTAATTAATTAATAAAATAGATTTAATCAACGATTAAATTATTTATTAATTAAATTATATTAATAATAAAATAAATTACCTTACTAACATAATTCCAGATCAAATTAATCAACAACTTATATGCATAAAACCATTCAATTACCTTTTTCAACTTGCAATTAAATAATCGAAGAGAGGGAACAATATTCAAAGCAACACATCCCGACTAAGACCCAATGACACACTATGACTAGGGTGATGACTTGCATGGAAAACCTAGCTACTATCTTACAATCGAATACCATTGGGAAACAGACACGCTCAAACCTGTGAAACCAGGTGGAGTCGATGTCCAGTATCTGTCAACCTGTGAATAAAGGATATATCCACATGCATATATATGTCATAATTAAAACACACCGTGAAGAGGAAATCTCAGAATCACAGGGTGCTTGCAAGCGAGTGATGCGATACCGTCCCCTTCACCAATACAGTGTAACTAACTGACAAAGATAACATCCTAATATAATCCAAAGCATAAAACATCATTGATTCAAACATAAACAATGCTAATCCAGAACATGCCATAATGATAACATCACATTAAAATATAACATTAACGTCACTTTATAAATAGCGATCAAATAGCAGTCGAGTACCATAGTCAAGGTACTAACAGAAAACACATGTAATAAGGTATCTGAATATCTAGAAATACATCAAGGCAAATAAAACAACACAAGGACACACTGTCTAGCTAGAAGGCAAAACAGAGGGGTATTACAATGCTACAACTCCTTATCCCATCCGCTTATAAAAATATTTTAGAAGCTTCTATAAATTAGGGTTTACAAAGTCGGCTTTTTTCTTTTTTTGGTGACGAAGCGAAAAAAGGTGAATTTATTTTTTCTCGAGGGTTGCCACCCCTGAACCCCCACCCAGGGCCCAGCCCAACCCTGGATCCCGATGAGGATACATGAAGAGTGTACAATACTAAGGAGTGTACAGTACAGCATGATCAGTCATCACATACCAACAATCTCCCACTTGGAGACTAATCAGGCTTCACACCAACATAATCTCCCACTTGGAGATTGATCCTAGATGACACCACTACACTTACAGCTCCCACTAGAAATAAGCACCTTGGAATTTTCTACTCTGTTTTACTTTTAACCATGAAGACAAACCGAAGCTGAAGAGGATCCCAACTTCTCCCTTGTCACTTCCTTTGTAAACATATCTATTGGATTGGCATCTGTATGTGTCTTTTCTAGCTTTACCTGTCCATCCTCCAACATCGACCGAATGAAATGTTATCTCAACTATATGTGTTTTGTTTTAGAGTGCAAGGAAAAAATATTTGCAAATGTATAACACTCTGGTTTTTTGTAAACAAGTGATTTTCAACCTGTTGTTTCCCAACTCTTCCATGAAAAATTGCAGCCATATCATCTCCTTTGTTGCCTCTGTTGCAGCAACATACTCTTCCTCTGTGGTGGATAAAGAAACCACCTTTTACAACTGAGAAATACAACTCGTTGTTGTCCCACCAATTGTAAATACATAACCTGTGGTACTCCACCTGGTATCTATATCCCCTGCCAAATCTAAGTAAACATAGCCTTTTAAATCTGTATTAGAGCCCCCAAAACATAAAAATTTATTGGATGTACCTCTCAAGTACTTGAGAATGCATTTTATCATATTCTAATGCTAAACTTCAGGATGACTCATATACCTACTAACAACTCCTACATCATGTGCAATATACGATCTCATGCATACCATGACATACATTAAACTTCCTACAACTGAAGCATATGGTACCTTGGACATTTTTTCTTCCTCGTCTTGTGTCTTTGGACACATATCCTTAGTCAATTTGACATGACTGGGAAAAGGTGTGCTAACAGCTTTTGCATTCTCCATATGAAATCTCTACAACACCTTTTCAACATAATCAACTTGAGATAGAAACAATTTTCTATTTTTCCTATCTCTTGTAATCTTCATACCAAGGATTTATTTTTCTACCCCCAAATCCTTCATATTAAATGAATTTGCTAACTGTCGTTTTAACTCCTTTATGTCATCCATGTTAGACCTCGATACAAGTATATCATCAACATATAAACATAAAATAATGTAGCTATCTTCAGCTAACCTCTTAAAGTAAACACAATGGTCTGAATTACACTTATTTTAGCCTTGCTCAACCATAAAACTATCAAATTTAATATACCATTTCCAAGGTGCTTGCTTCAAGCCATATAAATTTTTCTTCAATCTGCACACTATTTTCTCCTTACCTTTGACCTCAAATCCTTGTGGTTGTTCCATAAATATTTCCTCTTCTAGATCACCATGGAGAAAGGTTGTTTTAACATCAAGTTTTTTTAAATGAAAATATTTAGTAGCCACAATACTTAAAACAGTACGAATAGAAGTCATTTTAACAATTGGAGAAAATATTTCATCAAAATCAATACCCTTTTTCTATGCAAATCCCTTTACAACTAATTTGGCTTTAAATGTTTTCTGACCTCCATCCTCCTCTTTCATCCTATAAACCCATTTGTTTGGTAAATCCTTTTTACCTATAGGCAACTTGCATAATTCCCAAGTCTAATTTTTCAACAAGGAGTCCATTTCTTCTTCCATTCCATGCTCCCACTGAACCTTGGTAGCCACCTACATAGCTTTATGATAACATTCTAGTTCACCAACATCAGTTAAAAAAGTAAAATACAAAGAGGGAGAAAATATTTTCAGAAGTCTACTTATCCTTGAAGATCATCTAACATTCACTAGAGTTTGTGGTATTTGTTTTTTTTGTTGCAGAGCATGAGGAATCACTGGAACATCGTTGTTTGGAGTATCATCCAACACTGCATAATCATTTTCTTTCTTCTCATGCTACTACAATTGATCTTTGTACAACACTTTAGTATTGAATATGACATCCCTATTTCTCACAATTTTCTTATTTTCAAAATCCCAAAGCCTATAAGCAAATTCATTAATGCCATATCCAACAAATATACATTTTTTTGATTTTGCATCAAGCTTGGTTCTATTTTCAGAATCTACATGTGTAAATGCTTCACAACTGAAGGTTTTGAGAAAAGAATAACTCACCTTCTTACCTATCCATGCTTCCTCTGTAATACCACAACCCAAAGGATTTGAGGGACCTATATTAATTAAATAAATATAAGTGTTTTTATCCTTTTCCCACATGTTTAAAGGCAACCCAACATGCAATATCATTGTCTGTGCTTGCTCCATTATTGTTCTATTCATGTGCTCAACCACTCCATTTTCCTCTGGAGTCCTTGGAACCATTTTTTGTCTACGAATACCATTAGAGGAACAATAATCTTCAAACTCTTTTCTGCAATACTCACCACCATTATTAGATCTGAGATATTTTAAATTTTTACCCATCTCATTCTCAAACAAGCTTCATCATTTTTTAAAAGTTTCAAATACATCAGATTTCTGCCTAAGGAAATAAATCCATACCTTCCTAGTTGCATCATCAATGATCGTAACATAATACTAAGAGCCACTGAGAGAAGATACCTGATTTGGTCCCCATACATCCATATGCACAAGCTCCAATTTCTCATCTTTCTTTGGTTTCCCATTTTTAAGAAAAATAACTCTCTGTTATTTTCCATACACACAACTTTCACAAAAATCCATATTAACACATTTTAGACCTGGTAAAACATTCTTTGAATGAAGTACTTTCATACCTTTTTCACTCATATGCCCAAGTCTATTAAGCCATAGTGCTGATTCAGAATCCACAACTATTTAATTTTCTACCTACTGAACTGTAGCAAATGTTCCTGAACATTGATTTTTATCTACAATAGATAAAGTAGAAGGAACAGTATGACCTATACAAAGATATAAGGTGCCTACTTTCACACCTTTTTCTACCACTAAGGCACCTTTTGTAACCTTCCAATTTTTATCACTAAATGTAACAACAAAACCTTCATCATCTAGTTGCCCTGTTGAAATTAAATATCTTCTTAACTTTAGAACATGCCTTAGCTCATGTAGTAGCCAATGATTCCCATTCTGTAACTTAATCTTGATTCTTCCCTTTCCAACAATCTGGTAGTGTTTGTTATCTCCCAAACAAACCAGCCCAAAATCCCCTTGGAAATAATCAAGAAAATAATTTCTATGGGGCGTAGCATGAAATGAAGCCCCTGAATCTAACAACCAAGAATCATCAACATTGTCAAGGGAAAGAATCAAAGAATCCTCATTAGATTTATTACTTACCTCATTTTCTTCTTTATTTCCTTCCTTTTTGTATCCTTTATTTTTTTGAGACCAACAATCTTTCTTTAAATGAATCAGCTTACCACAGTACCAACAATCCCTCTTGTCTCTAGATTGGGACCTTATGTCCTTTGATTTTCCTTGTGACTTCCCATGATTTCCAAAATTGTTTCCTCTCTCCTTTGTTCTGCCCCTTCTTTCTGCATTTAAAACATTGCCTGATGTGGATGTTCCACCTGAGCTTTTCCTACAAATTTCCTCACTCAAAATAACACCAACATCATCAAATTTCAATGTATTCGAACCAGAAATAGAATTGCTAACAACAATTACCAAGCTATTCCAACTTTCAAGGAAAGAAAACAAAACCAAAAGGGTCCTGACTTCTTCATCAAAGTTTACATTTACAGAAGTTAATTGACTGGTAACCATATTAAACTCATATAAATGATCAACAACTGACACACCTTCTACCATTTTCATATTAAATAAATGCTTCATAAGCAATACCTTATTCAAAGCGGAAGGCTTTTCATATAAATTTTCTAGGGTTTCCATCAACTCTTGAGTTGTCTTTTCTTTTGTAATATTGAACACCACTGATTGTGCCAGGCATAAAAAAATACTGCCAAGTGCCTTTCTATCCAAAATATCCCAGTCCTCATGAGACATCACTAAGGGTTTCTTAGTTTTCCCTTCCAATGGCCACCATAAATCCTTCTGATAGAGGTAGTCCTCCATTTGCATCTTCCATAACTGATATTTTTTCCCACTGAACTTCTCAACCTTCAACTTACCCTCATCTTCCATTCCTCCCACTCAGCTGTGAGACCTTCCTATAGAGGATAACTTAAAACAACCCACTCTGATACCACTTGTTAGGGTTAGAAGGCAGATATCTAACAAGTTAAATGCAGATTTGAACAATAAAATAGAGAAATAAAACACACTAAAAATTATAGCAGAAACAAGACAACACAAAGAATTTAATGTGGTTCACACAATCTAGGATACATCCATAAAATCACAACCATCCAATGATTTTATTATCCAGTGCAAAACATATTACAACATTGCGAATAATGTCATGCTACAACTCCCCATACCAACCGCTCATAACAAGCTTTTAGAAGCTTCCAAAAATTAGGGTTTACAAAGGGTGTACATGAATAGTGTACAATACTAAAGAGTGTACAATATAGCATGATCATTCACCACATACCAACACTTCATAATACCCCATGACAACATTGGTAGGTAGAGCTTCTAGAGAAAGTCTTCCTTGCGATGCAAGAAGTCTGTTTTGATTTATATTATCAGAATAATTAGAAGAATTTGGATAAGTCCTTCATGGGACATCCTTATAGGAAGAATTAGATACTTGCTTCTTCAAGGCCAACAAATCATTTTCCAACCTTTGTACTATAGGATTTGTAGAATTGGAGTTATTAGAAGATGAAGAATTAGATTTTTTTCCTCTATTTTGATTTGTTTCTTTCCTTAGTTTTCTAGAAATAATCAAATCATCTTTAAAACTCATAGCCAACTATTGTGCTACTACGAGGTCAGCTAGAACTAGTCTATGTAATAAGAAACTTACTTCTAGAAGTTGTGTGTTGATAAAAAAACACTTCAAATTATGAGGAGTTGGTTGAGCATCATTTGGAATTCTTGTTACCGACTTATTAAACTTAGCCACAAAATCTTGCATAGGCTCATGTGCTTCTTTTCTCATAGTATTAAGTTGTGATAGCAAGGCATGTGCATCTTCTAAGGGTTTGAACCTCTCTTTAAACTTGGTACAGAGAGTAGCCCAATTTGTAATAGTGTCAGGAGAAAGAGTATAAAACAATTATTTCACTACTCCTTGTAAGGTCTCAATGAATAACCTTACAAAAACATTCTCATGCTCAATGCCAAGAACACCACAAACAATGTAAAAGGAAATTATATGTTCATCAGGATGCTACTTACCATCTCCATAGAATTTTGAGATGTTCTTATGTGAAACATGTGGAAGTTCATGTAAAGAAGCCACCAAATTTAGAGGACCAAAAGAATTTCCCCAAGAACTAGCAAGTGGTTGAGCTACCATAACACCTTGGTTAGGAATAGGTACTATTGGTACGATAGGTAGAACTTTGTGAAAAATAAAAAAATCACTTGGAAGTGGTGATCTTATTCTTTGAGGAGGATAACTCCTAGTGCATTACAATGGCGACCTTTCTCATGGAGGATAACTCCTAGTGTATTGCAATAGTTGACAACACCATGAGAATGGGGATTGAACACCCATTTAATGTGCAAGAAATTCAAGAGACATCTAAATTTTAGGTTGTTTTAAAAAAAATCTACACATATGTGCACAATTTGTTGGTATTTTAAATAGATTTCAAATCACCTATTGGTACACTTGAATATATATATTAACCTAATTCAAGTACACATGTGCTTTAAATATGACCTTGTAGGACTTTTCTGGTGGTGCTTTATGCCTTGATGATGTCACACCACCTCAACCAAGACATGCAGAGCAACCTCATATGGTAATTTAAAATTTTGATTAATTTAAAGTCAATTAAAAATTATACATTGTGAATACTTAAATTAAATTTAAAATTGAATATATATATGCTCATACATGTTAAATTATTTTTATTTTATAGAATGATACATGTCTTGTAGCTGAGCATGCAAAGATAGGTCTTGCACTAGAGCATGCACAACAACCTCTTATGATAATTTAAATATGATAAGTTATAAATTAAATTGAATTAAATCATTTTTGATCATCATACATCTAATCTCAACTTTATTTCTCTTGTATGTAGATTGATTTGGAGCATGTAGAGACAGGTCCAAGTGCAATAGAGCATGCAGAGTAGCCTCACACGGTAATTTAATTTTATGATAAATTATAAATTAAATTACCATTAAATCATTTTTAATCATTTCTCATCTGATATCAACTTTATTTCTCTTGTACAGAGTGATTTAGGTCATCTAGGTAGTCTGTGTGGTGTGAAGAGGTCTCTTGAATATAGAGTTGATATGAGTTGTATTATTTTATGGGTTGTATTTGATTATACCTGTTTAGGATTTTTCATGGACTTGAGCTATATACATACATGTACAAGTTTCAGTATTTCAATATAATTTCATGGATTATCTATCTATATATATGTTTCAGTATTTTCATGGACTTTATTAATTATAGTATTTTATGGTCTATTATTGTTAAATAGTAATTTATGTAGATGTACATTTATGCATTTTATGTGAAATTACTATGAAATTGATAAGACATTCAAATATTTGTACTTTACAAAAGATTCATAGTCAAGAGATTAATAGGAAATTAATGTGAAATTAAATAAAAATATGAAATTAAAGTTGCAATTAATAGGACATTTAAATATTTATACTTTACAAATTTAGTGATTCATAGTCAAGGCATTAGTATCAAAGAAGTTCTCAAAAAAATTCTTATGGGGATCAAATGCTTCAAAGTACATGTCTGATATTTAATCACTACAATTTCTTAAGGGGATTAAAGAAGTTCTCAAAAAATTTCTTAAGGGGATCAAATACTTCAAAGTACATGTCTCATATTTAATTGTAATTGATATAATTAAGTAGTAGAATTTAGGATGACTCATCATAACAATCACAAAAGTTATAAAAAAATAATGTTAATGTTAATATAATTTATGTCGTAATAGGATGTCTTAAGGGGTCCTAATAGGACTTCTTAAGGGGATCAAAGAATTCAAAGTACACATCTCATGTTGGATCACAATTGATATAATTAAGTATTAGACTTTAGGGTGACTCATCATATCAAATGATATAATTAATTATATAAATATTTAGGATATGTCCTAATAGGATGTCTTAAGGGGATCCAATACTTCAAAGTACATGTCTTATATTTAATCACAATTAATATAATTAAGTATTAGAATTTAGGATGACTCATTATAAAAATCACATTCTATACAAAAATAGTGTCAATGTTTATTTAATTTATGTCGTGATAGGATGCCTTAAGGGGTCCTAATACGATGCCTTAAGGAGATCAAATAAATTCTCAAAATTTGGTTAAGTTTCTCAAGGCAACCAAATTTAAAAATAATATACATGATATATAGTGATTATACAATCAAATTTAAAAATTCAAAGTATGAAAGCATGCACATTTAATGAAAAAAATATATTAAATATTAATTTTGATATATAAAAACTCTTAGAGTATAATTGTGTATGTACATGTATACAAATTTGTAATTTTTTATTTGTGTATATACATATATGTCGACTCAAAACAATGTTTACAAAATTTGGCTATGCCATCTCAAGAAAATATTAAACTTGTAGGGAATGTAGCACGTCTTCACGCCACCTGATATCAAAATGATACAGCAATATCAATATATCATCAAAACATGTATTTTAATTTATATAAAGCTATCTATATACACAAGTACCTATTGTTGGTTTTTTTTATGGGGGAGCACAAACCACCTAAACTTTGAAGTCCTTGAAAAGGGTAGCCAACCTTTTATATTCAAGAACATTCAAAGTTGGTGGCCAAAAAATGAGTAAGGATTTACAAGCCCTTACTCCTACTCTTCAGGCTCTGTGGGACCTAGGAGGGTGTTCCTATTCATGTGCATTTGATGTCAAACTTATCAAGAACACTTCTATAAACATATTTATTCCTACATGCTATAGATAAATTCAATTTATTAAAGACTTGGCTAGCCTTTGAACAAAATAACATTTATTTCTAGGAATTAGGTAGTACTTTAGATCCATTCATTGTAAGTGAAAGTTTCAATAATTTGGTTCTTATTTCAAATCAATAGCCAGGAATACCTATAACCATTCACTCATAAGATTTAATTAACAAATAGACCAGTGCTTCATCAATTGGGAAGATGGAGTTAGATATATAATAAACCATAATATACAAGCTACTGATTCAAAATATTGGTGTACTATTTCCATAGTACTTTGCAATATGAAAATTCATAGTGCCTGAAACAAAACTTCTTACCAAATCCTATGCAATTTATTACAAATCTACAACCCTCTTTTAGCATTTAGTCCACTCTTTGAGCTAAAGCAAGAAAAAGAGTCATACATCTAGTCAAACAACTGAAGATAAATGAGAATTCCCTTGATATTTAATTTATAACTTGCAAAAAGGTACAAAGGAGAGTATATGTATCATAACTAAGATTTTCTTTGATATCAGTAATTTCTATAAAACTGATTTAAAGACTATCATATATAAGACTCATACCCAAGACAATGTACTATTTTATTCATACTTATATTTCCATAGTATGCTCCTAAGCCAAGCTTCTACCTAAACTATCTATGACTTCAAAATCCAACCTTTGTAATTAGCCTTGAAAACCCTTTTATAGAGTAAGGGAGCAAAAAGCATCGGGATAAATTACAATTACATTTACCCACATTTCACTTTAATTTCACCATTCTTCAAAATATTCCCCAAGCAATTGTAAATCATCATTTTCAACATAAGGGAGAGAAAAATATCAAAAAACATCTGTTGGGGAAGCCCACCAGCCTTCCAAAAGGAATCACATCACAACATCAAAAATTTTACATTCACATCAACCACTTGAAATAACCATCAACACAAAAAGAAGACAATAAAAACCCAAATTCACACACACTAGACCAAAGAGACATGTCAGCACAAAGGACAAAAACTACCTGAGCAACAATTTAGGAGGGGAGCGGGTGATATTCTTCCTAGTTAGTAGAATAAGAACTCCCACTTGGTATCCTTATTGAAATTGGGGTGGTTGTCACCACCCCATCCTTGGAGTTAGTCAAATCATTCAAGGCCATGAGATATTGGTGATAGCTAGAGTCAGTTTCATCTCCACTATTAGATGGATCATCCAAGACTTCGATGGGAGATTGATGTCATCCCATAAAAGCTCGATGATACTTGTTTTTCCTTGAAAATTCTCTCTCAGGATGTTCTACCTTATTTTCCTTTCCTTTGACCAACTCCTTAGATACAATTTAGCTCCTTAGATGATATGCATGCTTGAGAGTAGCACATGTAGACTTCTTTTTAGCTATTTCCTTCTTCTTCGATGTTACATGAATCTCAGGCACATTCTACTCCTCTTTGGACTCAACATTCTAAGACTCAAGAAGTCTCCTAGACCTATGCATTGGGCTAATAAAACTGCCCACCTTACCCATTATTTGATGGAACAATTCATAGAAAGACTAGCCTCCCACATAGAACAACAAGCTCAAATTTTGCAACTACTCTGAAAACCTCATGTGCTCACTCCCTGACTCTCAATTATCTTGAACAAAAAATGGTGAGAAAAAAAAGAATGGAGTCACCAATAAATAGGCCAACTATAGCATGAATTCACTAACGTTCCAAGGAAATTCGCACAAGAGAACCACCAACCAACTGCCCCAATTTTTAAATTTGAGTCATTGATCACATACTGCAACAAAATCAATGGGAAATTAACCAAAATAGTTAATTATGACATAAAATTAATTTTGCATGCATTTGATACTTTTTCCCAATCAAATCTCCCAAGTTGATAAACACCACTCAATCTTCATAATTAATCACATACTTAGCTTGATAAAACTTGTCGTATCACATTTACCCCTTCACTTGTCGAAATTAATTTTCTCACAAATCACCACCACAAGATAGTAGGAAGTGATCATGATCAATCCTCAGAATATCACCCATACTCTGTGTTGCATCAAATTGTTTATCCCACGTGTACAAATTCCTAACATAAATGATGACCGAAACTACAAGCATCTCTCAAATATTGAATGTGTGCTAAGGACTTGGTTGAAAATTGGTGATGCTCTAAATTTTTATACACTTTCGGCCAAATTTGGGAAAAAATTCTTCTTTGCTAAATTTTATCAGACCATCTGAAGTAGTCCATGTGGTAGTCGCCTGCTTTCTCGCTAAACATGAGAGGTACAAATGGGCTCCCCACAAGATGGTGAGGATTGGTTAGTGTAGTCCACATCACTCGCCATTGACCATCGGTTTGAGACCCCACAAAGTACACGTCTTCATTAAGACTTAGCAGGTCCCTCCATTAGAATGATAGATGCCATCGTGCTCGCTAGCTCACTCCCAATAATAAGCATTAAAATAAAAACCAATGAGGTGGTGAGGAAAAGTGGAGATCAGGCCACGTTGCTTTGTAATTACCATAGATATGATTTTTTGTGTTGTTTGTTGCTTGCCAAAGATATATGTCCCACCTTCTAAGATTCCACATGTCACCATGCCCCCGCGCCTGTGTGACTTCTTCACCTTAATAAACAGTATGAACGGGTGAGCAAGGAATGACTCAGATGATAATATGTGTGACGAGGCCTATCGTTGATCACCTTCAAACCCTTGCATGTTGACTGCCTAGAAACATGGGGCCCACCACTAGTGATGACATATGGCAACTGCCCACCAACCCATTCATTTATTTTAATAAAAAATAAACAAGAACAGGGTAGCGGGGAGCAATGGAGATCAGGCTACGTGTTTCATTGATCATCATTGATTTTTTTTTTGGTATCGCCTATAGTCTTTAATCGAATTTTGGGCCTGCAAGACACGTGGCTTAAGCCCGCTAGCCTATGTGAATAAAATAATAGGGCCAAAAAATGGAACGGGGTGGTAGGGAATGGTCGAGATCCATCTTTAGTAATCGAAGGACCATCATAAACCTCCATTTTTGTACATGTCAAAAAAGTTAGCTAATAAAACAGGGCCACCCCTAGGGTGAAAAGACTCAACCCTTAAGGATGAGGACTTTAAAACCTAATTTTTAATCATTAAATATTAGGCCCGACCATGGTAAAAATTTAAAATGGCTAACTTGCAAATGGTGACTGAAAAATATAACACAAGAGGTCGGTATGGAAAATGATTTTAATAGCTCAAGACACAACTTAAATGACTAACAATTGGGTACACAGGTCAATGAAATATTATAACACTTAATGTCGATGCTAATACAAATTTTGAAGAGAGGGTTAACAAACTAAAACCCTAACGCTTAACCCCAAGAATATAAGCATAGAACAATTGTAGGGAAAGACATTCCTCAGATTTTCAAAAATTTCTAGGAGATCTACCACCAATATTTACAAGTATTCCACACATGTGTGTAGGTTGAATCTGTATCCTCTCCTTTTTGTTTCAAAGTATGTGATCAATGTGATGATGGCTTAAGGATACAAAAAGGATAATAAATCAATTTTAAATATTAATGCACAAATAACATCAATATAATCAAAACATGTATTTAAATATATAAAACTAAAACTATATAATTACATGGCTTTACCAAGTATTTCATGTTGTCTAGGTTGAATCTGCATGGAATCTCTTTTTGTCTCAAATTATGTGATGAATTTTTTATCAATGTGATGATAGCTTAAGGATACAGAAAGGACAATAAATCAATTTTAACTATTAACGAACAAGCAATATCAATATATAATCAAAACATGTATTTAAATATATAAAACTAAAACTATATAAATACCTGACATTACCAAGTATTCCATGTTGTCTAGGTTGAATCTGCATGGACTCTCTTTTTTGTATCAAACTATGTGATTAATTTGTGATGATGGCTTAAGAATAAAAATGACAATAAATCAATTTTAACTATTAATGTACAAGAAATATCAATATATAATCAAGACATGTATTTAAATATATAAAACTAAAACTATATAATTACCTATTTTTACCAAGTATTCCATATTGTCTAGGTTAAATCTGCATGAAATCTCTTTTTTTTTCTCAAAGTATGTGATGAATTTGTGATGATGGCTTAAGGATATAAAAGGACAATTTAAATCAATTTCAACTAATAGTGTACAAGCAATTTCAAAACATGTAAATTTAAATATATAAAACTAAAACTATATTTACTTATTCAATTGTATCATTTACATCCTCTCCTTTTTGTAACACATCTATGATTGTCTCATGCTCTTCCATAGAAATTGTCCATAGCTCTTTATTTGCAAGTCTTCCACGATACATCACTAGTTTTATATTTGTTGTCATCATGAAATTTGAGTAGTGTATAATCTTCTTATGTGTTTTATAATCTTCGAATGCAAGAAAAAAAATTCATCCTTATAAGGTATTTTTGTATCCAAGTGCCAACAACCACCACTAAATCTATTGGATAATGATAGCCATCATCAAAGAACTTCTCAAAATTTTCCTAAGGGGATCAAAGAATTTCTCAAAATTTTCTTAAGGGGATCAAAGACTTGTTATCAAAATTTGTTTAAGGGGATCACAGAACCTGTTGGATAGTGATAGCCATCATCATCTTCTTGAGGTGCTATTAACTTATGTTTAGCCTCCACACAATGAGCCAAGCAATATTCAGTTTCCTTTTCATTCTCCTCAGGTGTAATAATAGCATACACATGTCCTGCAAACAAATTTTGATTCAATAACTTGCACGTGTCCATATAATTTGACCAATCTACATACATGCATTCATATGTATATAAATAAATAAAATAATTACAAAATAGTAATAAAGTGAAATAAATGGGGCATTAATGCCCCTGAAAAACGTGCCTACATCAAACATCAACTTGATGGGTGTGGTGCAGATATAGTTATCCTTCAAGAAACCAAATTATTTGATGATATATTCAAACTAACAATTCAGAAATGGAATTTGTGGAAATCTATTCACTCCCTTGCCTAAGGAGCTTCAGGGGGTTTAGCAATTCTTTGGAATCCAAAGTGAATATCAATGGATCTTCTTAAAAATGAGAATAATTGGCAATTGTTAGAAGTGAAGAAATTTGATATCAGATTCTGGATTTTCAACATTTATGGTCCCACACCTACTAGAGATAAGAAATGTCTTTGGGATCACTTATCTCTAGGTATTATGTCCTTGGGTGATGAGAAAGTTATCTTGGCTGGTGATTTCAATGCTATTCCATCTACTCAAGACAAGACTAGAGGGATATGCCTTCCTGTTAAGGTTATGTCTGATTTTAATTCTTTCATCAATTCTAATTCTTTGAGGGATATTTTTCCAACCAATGGTAAGTATACTTGGACAAACCGAAGGAGTGGTTTTCTTCAAATTGCAATAAGGCTGGACCATTTTATTTTGTCTCCAAATTGGCTCAGTCTACCTTTAAATTTGCATATGAGATTTTACCTTTCCTAGATTTTGATCATTATCCAATATCTCTTTCCATTGCAAAAATCTCCCCTCCCCCTTTGAAATATTCATTCAAGTTTGAAAGTATGTGGTTTAGGCATCCCAAATTTATGGAATTGGTTCGTCAATGGTGGATCTCTTCTCCTTTTGAATCTGGGACAATGATGTTCTGCTTATGGACCAAACTAGTTCATATCAAGCATCATATTCAAAAATGGAATAAGGAGACTTTTAAAAATATCTTTCAATAGAAAGATCTGATCCATCAAGAATTAGAAGGTATCCACAACCAAATTATACAATGAGGCCTAGATGATTTGTTGTATGAAAAATAAAAATGAATTGCAAGCAGATTGGGAGGAGCAATGTGCAAGAGAAGAATCTTATTGGAGATAGAAGTCGTGGGAACTATGGTTGAAAAAAGGCAATAGAAACACCAAGTATTTCCATGCCTCTGCCCAGATTAAAAGAGCAACTAAGGTAGTTCAAATGATAAAAGAAATTCCATCAGGAAGATGGTTGTCAAATGAAGATGATATAAAGAAAGAATGTGTTATATTCTTCTCAGCTTCTATCTACCCCGAATGATAGGAACCATCAAAACAATCAAGATGTGGAAGAGTTTCTACAATAAATCTCGCCTCTCATTTCTGGTGAAGAAAATGAACATCTATTGAAGCCATTCACAATTGAGGAGCTCAAAAAGGTAGTTTTTTCTTTGCCCCCTAATAAGGTCCCAGGGCCTGACAACTTCAATGTTCTTTTTTTCCAGAAATTTTGGGATATTGTGTGCTATGATCTTTTATGGGCCTTAGAGGAGTCTCGCAAAACTGGATCTCTGCTTAAGCAATTCAATGTAACTAACATTGTTATCATTCCTAAAGTTTCCAACCCTTCCTCCTTTGCAGAATATAGACCAATATCATTGTGTAGCACAATATATAAGATATTTTCAAAGGCAATCTATTTGAGGCTGCAACCCATCATTCTGAGGATAATATCTCAAGAATAGGGGGCTTTGTCCCAAGAAAAGAAACATATGAAGGTGCAATCATGGATCATGAAACTCTCAATTCAATAAAAGCTAAGAAAATCCCTTCTATCATTGTCAAACTTCACATGATGAAGGCATATGATAAGGTCAACTGGTGTTTTTTGAAGAAAGTAATGATCAAATTTAGTTTTTCAGCAAAATGGTGTCATTGGATTAAAACATATCTATCAAGTGCCAAATTCAAAGTAATCCTCAATGGATCTCCAATAGGTTTTTTTAGCTCCTCCCAAGGTGTAAGGCAAGGAAATCCATTGTCTCCTTTCCTTTTTATCATAATGGAAGAAGCTCTTAGCAGATATATCAGTAGGATGCACTCTCTTGGTTGATGGAAAGGCATCCAGTTAGCAAATACAGTTATGTCAGTGACTCATTCCTTATTTTTCAGATGACCCAAACTTATTTGGGGTTACAACATCAGAGGAAGCATGTAAAATTAAGGAGGTACTCAAAAAATATTCCTTGGCATCAGGTTACCAAATTAATGCTTCAAAATCTAAAGTTCGCATCCTTAATACAGATGAGTCAAATGAAAGGTATATCCTCCAAAAATTTTGGGATCTCCTACAAAAATTCGAAAGGTATATATTATCTCACACTTTTAGAGAAGGTCATAATTTGGTGGACTCTTTAGCTACCATGGGAAGTGCGAGGCAAGAAATAAATATATCATTTGATTTATCTTTGCTCGATAATTATCCAAATATAGTGCATTGGATTGAGAAAGATGCCTGCCACCTCAATTAAGTAGCCAAGCATACTTTGCAAGTTTTGTTTCATGAAAATATTGGAATTTGGCAGGGGTACGATAACTTCTTGATATCTCCATGCTATAAATGGAATTTTTATCATGATTATATGTCGGCTCTCATCCTTTTTTTCACTCACCTATGGAATTTACTCTGCTTGTCAAATGAATTTGGATTAGTACTTAGAGGATATCATCAGGTGATCCAATATTCTGTTTGTGATCTCCAATGAATTGATGGGTCAAGTTGCACAATAGGCAATTTAATTTCCATTTACCTATCCTTTGGAGATTGCATTTTGAATGCTTGGTAAGTTTTTGATGGTATTTTGTGGGTACCGTCCAGAATTGAGTGGTGGTACTCCTTATTAAATTCTGCAGGCTGAGCTGCTCTCTTCATATGAACGAAAGAATTTAAAGTTTCATCACATTAATTTCAAAAGACATGTGAAGAAGTTGTATTCATTATTCACTCTTTTGCATGAAGGTTTCTTGTGGCTTTAAATTTGGTATTATATCTCTCTTTTTAGAAAGTTTTTCAAGAAGTTCCTTTGTGATTTTAAGTTTATTCAGTGGCAAGTATGGTGTTTCGGCCTTGGAACTTCCACATAAAATACCCTATCCAAGCTTGGGAAAGGTCGTTCAAAGATAATCTCTCACAGGCAGATCTAAATCTGATCTTTAAAATGGGTAGTATGTAGGAGGAGGATGCAATTCACTCAGTGTTGGGTGAGCACATCATCCACCCGAGAGCTCGTTCGACTTTATTTACCTCTCGGGTGCTATCAATTTTTCTGTCAAATACTATGGATTTGTTGCAATCACTAAGGGATTTAGAGAAAATTGTTGTTAAATTTGTAAACCCTCAATTCTATGAAAAGATTGAATTGATGTATCTCATCCAAAAGTATAATCTATTTTCTAGGGAGGGCTATGTTGGTGGCCTATTTCCTCATGAATATATTAAAGGAAAAGTAGGATACGAAGAAATTTTTGAAGCCATTCGGTTAGGTCTTCAACTTGGTAATGATTACGTCTTGCTGTCAACTCTAAACAAAAATGAGAAAAGGATTTTTGGATCCCTGGAAGTTGAAATTAAGGAAAAATTCTATGTTATCTCTTTCCTTTGGGATCTTACTCTAAAACCACCCTTTTGTCGGCCTTCAACGGGGAAACAGAAAGTGAAAGTTGAATTAGTAACCCTTGTGCACAGAGAAGAAGAAGTGGCAACCACTCAATGCGCCACCTCATTGCATCAAGGTTCCATGGCAATGATTCGATTGGAAATGGTGGCTCACACTGTTGTTGAAGTCTCGCTAGTCTAGCTCGACTCGCTTGCATAGGAATTGATCCCTCCATTCATCCCCAAGTAGTAATTCATGGATGAAGCAGTGTAGGATCAATCCTCAACTTTTGTTGAGTGTACGGAGGAATAAAAGGGAAGAAGAAAGGAAAGATTAAATTACTTTCTTTTTTTTGGTAGAAATTTTGAAAATATTATTTGGCTATGTCTCGGGATGTACCTCTCTTCGAAGTCCTTAGAAGGGCTAAGGTGGTGACACTGTAGCTAGGTTTTTAAAATCTGAAGTATTGTCCCACATGTGGGATAATTTTGTAATCGAACTATTGTATTAATCTTTTTTGTATCCTTTTGTATTGAACGGGCTATAACCGAAGGTTTTCTTCCTGGTTCTTTCTTTCTGATATGCCCTATGAACCAGGAATTTTGTACATATTTTATATTAATATATTATAGTGGCATGACCACTTTTGCTTAAAAATAGTAAAAATAAAGTGAAATAAATTGAATTGAATTACCCTCTTGTACAAGGTCTAAAACATGGTCATAATCGTCTAATGCAAACACTTGATCATTGCATTCAATTTTTGATTCATATTGATCGTATGCTTGTGCAGGTTTCAATGATTTTTTCTTCCACTCTTGAACCCATGTTGTATTCTCAAATGCCTCCCAATCTCTTGAAATACAAAACTAACATAAACATGAAAGCTCCCTTTTATAGATAGTCCATGTGCTTGCATTCAAACTCTTAAATGAATTCCATTTAGTAGATCCACTTATTGTCCCAAAATCAAGTCTAGGTAGAATATTCTCTTCTTCAACCAACCAAAAGAATCAATGAACTATAGAGTAATCACTTAATGCATGTGTATATACTCTTGTATTTCACCAATCCACAATCCCACGTATATCTTTAAATTTTATTGCATCCTCAAATTTCAATTGCTCTCTAGCAAGAATTATTTTAGCACAAACACCAACTCCATCATGTTCTCCTTTACCATGTCCAGCTTCCAAAAAAATCCACATATGTTCGATATTATGTTCCTTGTGAGCCCTACTTAACCAATAGAAAATTTAAGCATTCTTGAACTATCCCATAAAATTATCTGACCATATGAGATGTTTTTTCATCTGGATTCCTCTTTCTCTTAAATTTTTATAAAATATATTGAAATAGTATTGAACAAACTCTGACGAGTGTAACTGGTTGTCACTCAAATAGAAATGATACTCCCTCAAAAAAAAATTATCATCCTTTGTGCTATCATCTGCATGTATATAAGCAATATGAACAAGCATAGCCACTTGCACTGAATTTTAATATTGTGATTGGATTTCCTCTTGCGGAGCTAGAGTAAAGTTTTTCATAAAATCAAGACATCAAACATGTTGAGAGTGCTTGACATATTTTGGTACAATCTTACTCTTAAATTTTGATATAAATGCATGTGCACTAATTTTTTTTGTAATCAAATCACAACGCTTTCCAAATTTTCCATCTTTTAAAGAATATTCAACATTCTCAAACCTTTTAACATCCACTAATTGTTGTCCAAAATCATTTTCAACACTTGCATGCATACAAACTCCTAAGAATGAAAGATTGCCACAATTAGTGCATTGTCTAGAAATACATTAACTTAAATAAAATAATTTCCCATTAGATCTTTCACAAAACAAACTTGATATAAACTCCTTGATTATTTTAGGTGGCATATTAAGACCACATTCCTACATAATCATGTTATTATGTAGAGTACAACGTCTATACCAAAAAGCATCATCATAATAATGAAATTGCACATGCATTTTACAACAACAAGATATTCATTGCCTATTAATTTTCAAATACCAAGGTTTACATTTTTCAAAAGATCTTTGATTTATTATAATATTACTAGGTAACACTAAATCACCACAAAATTTTCTATAAAATTCAGTTTGAGTTGTGCCTAATAGGTGTTTTGGATGAGGATCGCGAATTTTGGACCCAACTCTTAATTTTAAAACATCTCTAGCATTAGATGATACCCTAGTATTATCATGCCAATATTTTTCAATCAAAGATTTGATTTCAATATTCAATTTCATGTCAAACCTTGGGATTCAACCACTAAAACTCCAAAATTTATTGATTGGATCATTTTCTATACTTTCTCTTCTCTTTTTCTCTCTTACCAATGTTTTAGGATGTATTTTTATAATTTCACTAATATTGCTTAATATTATTTTATTAAAAGTTACTTTATTAACTATAGCAGTTGTTATAACTCATCATGTTGCATTCTTATCTTTAGATCGACTATTCTTTCTAATAGACTCAATGGAACTAGAAATATTAGACATAGCATGTTTTAGTGATTGATCTTTTCTTCTTGGTTTAACAAAAAATGCTTAACTTTTTCATAACTTTTCTTGAATTTTCCAAATTCTCATCAATTGCATCATTAATTGGCATTGAAATGATAGTTTTATGATAAAAAAAACTCTTTGTATAATCTATTGGCACGCGTTCTTATTTTTCCTCAAGAAATCTTACCAAGAAGATCATCCAAAACATCTTTTTCAATTTTTAAAAAAATATTTTGATTTTCAACATCACATCCTGGATTTTCATTTTCAACTTCAAAATGATTTTCATTTTCATTTTCAACAACAAAATGATTTTCATTTTCATTTTCAACAACAAAACAATTTTCACTTTTATTTTCAACAAAAAAATAATTTTCATCTTCATTTTCAGTAACAAAATGATTTTCATTTTTATTTTCATTTTCAACAACAATATGTCTAAAATTTTCATCTCTACGAATATTATCAATCTCAACATTGTTAAATCTAGCTTCTTGTAGATCTCCTATAAAAAATGTTTCCATATCATTCAAAGGTGGATTTTAAGACGTGCCTAGATTTGTGCCCATTGAAACATTCTCCATAGCATTGAAAGGGGGATTTGAAGACATACCAGGAGTAGTTTGTATAATCATATTATTTTCCACATTCACCTCTTACAAATTTACATCGTCTACATCCATGTTCTCCTTAATGTTTTTATCTTCAATAGTTGTTTAATTGGATGCTTCAACGTTATTCATTGATCAAATCCTCATTCTTCTATCTCTTTGTATTTTTGCCTCCTCTTTGTTTGCTTCAATTTCTTCAGGGATCAATATCTTCTTATCTTTCCTCTTATTATGAGCTTGTGATCCCTTGATTAAAAAACTTTGAAGTACAAATTAATGTCAATAGTGAAAGTCTTCATCATTTGTTCTTCCTTCAAATGAGTAGAAAATGAACACAATTCCACTAAAAGACCATCCCAATGATGCATCCTTTCAAAAATTCAATTCAAATTGCAAGTTCAAGACCCTTTAAATAAAAAAATGATAGAAAATAGGTGAAATTTTTGTTGTTTGTCATACACTATCAAGTTGCAGAATTCACAGTAATATTTTACCAATAATTTTTTTTTAAAAAGGTCAAAAAAGAAATGAGATCCCGTTTTATAATTAGGATTTCATAGTAAATGAGATCTCATTTATAAACGAGATCGTGTTTCTTTTTTCAATGGTTAAAATAAGAAATGAAGGAAATAGGATCCCGATTTACAAAAAAGGATCACGTTTTGTAAATCGGGATCTCATTTCTTAAAATTTGAATTTTTGGTTAGGTTGTTGCCTTATTTTTTGATTCGAGAAAAGACTTGGGGACCCGAACCTAATCTTTGGACCTGGTTTGACCTATAACTTGAAGGTCATGTCAATGTCACATGAAAATAGTGACTTTGGACATATGCTTGAAGACCTTTTTGCAGTATTTTTTGATGAAATTAAAACCCATTATAGATGAGAGGTGTAGATTCCATAAACTTGAAATATTAGATTTTTTTTAGAATTTTAATAAAAATTTATTAAAATATTTTTTTGTAAAACAAATTGCATGAAAATGTCCTTCAGACAATTCTTTTCAATTTAAAAAAGAAGTGAAAAATGACAAGTTTAGGTCATCTTATGCATGACATACATGACAATGTTTCAAAACAAATATGGCCAATAAAAAATTAACAAAAAAAATTCAATAAAAAATTACAAAAAATTATTGAAGACGTGCTTTAGTGAGTTACAAATATTTTCCCAAAAGGATTTAGAAAAATATAATTATTTAGGTCAAAATATGGATGACATAACGTGCATGTTATGGTAAAAAAAAAGTGACTTTTAAACAGTTGTTTTTAGAAATGCCTATTGAAAATCAATTTGTACCATCTAGGTATTAAAATAAATTACATATTTGGAAACTAGACTCCACCTACTACATTTTATGATTGGCAAATTTTTTAAGATTCCATCTCTAAATACTTCAAATTTTAAGATCAAATGTGAAAAATTATGAAAATTAGGGAAAACACTTCCACTTTTTGGCCAAAAAGTGGGTGAACAACTTCTTGCACACACCCTTAGAGTTGTGAGGGTTCCTTAGTTGTAAAGACCCAATTAGGCCTTGGTGCAGGGGCACCATGTTGGTTCACTTTCCAATCAAGGTCTTAAGTTTGTCCTAGGTTGATTTTAGGTGTTTTGTGTTATTGGGCATCAAATAAGATCTAATAGACCATGTTGAACTTGTTTGTGTTAGTTTTGAGGCCTAGGTGGTAATTTTTGAGTCATATGTCAAATATTGTTAGGAAAAGTTGCTAAAAATGCAAAAAATGCAAGAGTTAGGAATATGAAGGGTCAGTTAGTTAAAGAGTCAGGTTTAGGCATTTATTTTTGGTGTAATAATTTTATATATGCTGGTAGAACCTTGAGGAAGAGGTTAGAGAGATTGTGTATGAAGAAAAATCAATGAGAAACCTCTGTATTATTGTAAATTATGTGTATTTTTCTTTGTAAATAGGCTACTCCCAAGACTTGTGCGGATCTGTATAAAGGAGAAATGGTCTAAAAGTTATGGGAAATATTAAAGGCATGAAGTATCATCAATTTTCATTTTGTTTGATTGAATTTTATTAAGATTTGTGAATTTTATGGTCGTTTTGTTGCTAACGGGTCTGTAAGGGGTCTTGAGGTACAAAAAGATGCATTTGTTATCATTTCCTCCAATGGATTTGTCTAGAACTAGGTGAAATGGGGGATTTTAGGTAGATTTCAATGTTAATGAAGGATTTAAGAGCAAGGAAGACTATTTGATAAGGTTTTGTTTGTTGTCCTAATTGAAAATGCATGAATCTTGGTTTAAAGATGATGGCCACAAGTAGGGTTTTGATGAAACAAAAGTGTTTAAGGATGGGAATCAGTTTATTTACCATGTGCAGACATATTCTAGGGTGTTTGAAGCATTGGAAAAGTTATTTGAGGTTTAGGCTGCACATTTTCAATCAAACCCTCATTGTTTGAGCATAGTTCACCCTAAAACAAGGGTTTGTGTTCTACTGCCTTAGGAAGAGTTTAAGTGACCAAAATATTGTTGATTCTGAAGTTCTATAACCTAGTAAAGGTCTTTCCATAGTTATTTGGGGTTGGTAAGTGAGTTAGTTGATACATGCTTTGTTGAATAGGCCTAATTGAGCCTAATTGTTGTAGGACAACCATTTTGAATGGCATTCTTTCCAAAACAACATTAACTGAGTTTGAAGTATGTTGAAGAGGGCCTTAATTGGCATTTGAAACTATCTTGAGTTTCTTGAGTCCTCATCTGGTTTTAAAGTTATGCCTGATTTTGTCAATATGGACTACTACAAGCAAATAGGTGTCTTGACAGTGACTAATGAAGAAACTGATGAACCAGTGTTTGAAGAGAGTTTTGTTGGCTTATTTAAGTCATTTTTATGTTATTCAAAGTAGTTTGGGGGTTCAATAAGATTTTGGAGCGCTAGTTGTTATTTTAGTTGTTGTGTGGCTTGTGGCATCAAGTGATTTGTGAAGCACAAGATGAGTCAAAAGTTGAAGAATGAACAAGAATTGTTTGTGTTTGGTTAAGTTGAAATTGTTTGAAATATTTTTGGCCTCCCTACTCTGTATCAATTGGTATCAGAGCTAGAAGACTCTTGAAAAAGAAATATTGTGTTTTTGTGTCTTGTAGAAAAGAGGAAAAAAGAGACAAGGAAGGAAAAAGAAGAGGTAAAAAAATGGAATTTGATCAAGGGATTAAGGAACTGAGGAAGGATATGGAAAAAACTAGAGGAGATGAGAGAAAAGATGGTAGAGGAACGGAAGGTTAAGTTTGAGAAATTAGAAAGGAAAGAGTTAAGTTGGCACTTGACAATTAACAAGAAGGTGATATGGCCCATTAGAAAGATTATTCAGTGGAGAAGACAAGAGGAGACAATAAAACCAAATGTGAAGGAACCTTTGATGATGAAGGAAGATGATGAAAAAACCAAGAAAGATGATATGATGGTCAAAGAAGAAGAAAGCATGGAGTTTGTAGCCACCGTTAAAAGGGAAGATGTGAAAATAGTAAATTTGGAGAATGATTCTCCGTTGGAGGGAAAAAGGTAATGAGATGATGTCAAAAATAGACCTAGAGAAGGTCAAGGATGAATTGATCTTGGAGGATCAAGGTTGGCTACAAAGGTATGTTGAATTGGTGTTCTCTTCATTATTTTCTAAAAAGGATGAAGGTCTTTCAGTTTTTTTCATACCAAAGTTTAGTGAACCTGTTAAAGTAGTAGTCTTAGGGGAAAAATATTAGATAAACTAGATGGAAAACAAAGGTGAAAACAAAAGTGATTTGGTATAGAAGGTGGAGCATGGATTTAATGAGAAGAAGGATGATGGGATATACTATTTTCTTATTGTGTTTGTAGCTTTGAGGAAGGGAAAACCTACATTCAAGATGAAGCAAGATATTGAGATAGGTTCAATGATGTTTTCAAGTGAGGAAGGATCCAAGGATCACCTATCATACAGATCTTTGCAGTTAGAGCAACATTTGGATGCCAAACCATTCACAAGGGTCAAAGATAGTGCAAGATTTATGTACCTAGTTAATTAGAAGGGTACACCACATAAAGGAGATTTTGGAGGTTAGAGTCATGAAGTGATCAAATTTCACAAGCTACAACTCAATCCTCAAAGGGGCTTGAGAACTTTTCTAGGCCGGTTGTATTGTGCAGGGCCACCATGTTGGTTCACTTTGCAATCAAGGTCTTAAGTTTGTCTTAGGTTGATTTTAGGTGTTTTGGGTTATTGGGAATCAAATAAGATCTAATAGACAATGTTGAACTTGTGTGTGTCGGTTTTGAGGCCTAGGTGGTAATTTTTGAGTCATATGTCAAATATTGTGAAGAAAAGTTGCTAAAAATGCAAAAATTGCAAGAGTTAGGAATATGAAGGGTCAGTTAGTTAAAGAGTGAGTTTTAGGAATTTATTTCTGGTGTAATAAGTTTATATATGCTAGTAGAACCTCGAGGAAGAGGTTAGAGGGATTGTGTATGAAGAAAAATCAATGATAAACCCCTGTATTATTGTAAATTATGTGTATTCTTTTCCAAATCTGCTACTCCCAAGACTTGTACAACTCCATACAAAGGAGAAATAGTCTAAAAGTTATGGGAAATGTTAAAGGAATGAAGTATCATCAATATACTTTTTTTTTATTGAATTTTATTAATATTTGTGAATTTTATGGTCATTTTATTGTTAACGGGTCTGTAACCCTATTTTTGGGTCTTGAGGTACAAAAAGATGCATTTTTTATCATTTCCTTTGGTGGATTTGTCTAGAACTAGGTGAAATGGGGGCTTTTAGATAGATTTCAATGTTAAAGAAGAATTTAAGAGCAGGGAAGGCTATTTGATAAGGTTTTGTTTGTTGTCCTAATTGAAAATGCATGAATCTTGGTTTAAAGATGATGGCCACAAGTAGGGTTTTGATGAAACCAAAGTGTTTAAGGATGGGAATCAATTTATTTACCATGTGAAGACATATTCTAGGGTGTTTGAAGTATTGGAAAAGTGATTTGAAGTTTGGGATGCACATTTTCAATAAAACCCTCATTGTTTGAGCAAAATATTGTTGATTCTGAAGTTCTATAACTTGGTAAAGGTCTTTCCATAGTTATTTTTGGTTGGTAAGTGAGTTAGTTGATACATGCTTTGTTAAATAGGCCTAATTGAGCCTAATTTCTGCGAGATAGTCATTTTAAATGGCATTCTTTCCAAAACAACATTATCTAAGTTTGAAGTATGTTAAAGAGGGCCTTGATGGGTATTTGAAACTATCTCGATTTTCTTGAGTCCTCACTTGGTTTTAAAGTTATGCCCGATTTTGTCAATATGGACTACTACAAGTGAATAAGTGTCTTGAGAGTGAGTAATGAAGAAACTGATGGACCAGTGTTTCAAGCAAGTTTTGTTGGATTAATTCAATCATTTTTATGTTATTCAAAGTATTTTTGGGGTTCAGTGAGAGTTTGGAGCCCTACTTGTAGTTTTGGTTGTTGTGTGGCTTGTGGAATCAAGTGCTTTGTGAAGGACAAGATGAGTGAAAAGTTGAAGAATGAACAAGAATTATTTGTGTTTGTTCAAGTTGAAATTGTTTGAAATATTTTTAGCCTCCCTACTTTGCATTAGGCCTTAAAAAATGAAATGATCAAATTATCTCTTACTATTTAAGGTTTGGTTGAATTAAATATGTGTTTGTGTGTGTGTTTCTTCTTCTTTATCTTTTAAAGTTAATATGAGTACTCAAGAATTGATAATTTAGCTAACTCAAGCTAAGGTATCCAATATGACACAATATAAAATAAATTCAATTCAGACTCTTATGTCCTTTGGGAAAATTTGTTTGTACAAAAAATAAACACAGTTAGTCAAACAAACCAAATTCTATCCAAACGATAAATTGTTGGCTAGAGTCTTAGACTTATCAAGATTGAATTGGTCCCGAGTCATGTGAAAAAATTGATAGTATACCCAAGATATTGTACCAAGGTTTTATGCAAGTGAAAACATGGTTTACATACCCTTAGATTTCAACCATGGCTAGGTATGTGAAAAATCCACCTTAAGATAATTCTAAGTAACAAAGACTATTTAAATCAGCTTTTCTTTATCTTTTATTAATAAATTATATTTCATTCTTAGAAAGAAAATATAATGTCTAACTATATCCTTTATACCTGAGTACTAGAGACATCCTTCATCTTGAAAAAACTACCTACATAACGTGTATCCATGGAATCAAGGTATTAAATGATTCATTAAGTGATATTGGTGAATATGTAGATTTCGTTTGCACTATGTTTTATGTAAATGGTGAGTGGGTACACAACCCTTTCTAGGGTCCAATTTCCCTAGACATTTCTTCATCAAATATCATCCACTCAAGTGAAATAGAGACAAAAACCTAGAGCATCATCTATTAGCAAACACTTTAAGGGTGTTTGATGAGAAATTTGTTGAAGGGATTTTTTATTAGTTTACCTATATACATGTTTGGTTCAAGGAATTTATTAAATGAATTTTGAAATTTAAGATCTATTTTCACTTAGACACATATTTATTTCTTATGCACAATAGGACTTAGCCAATTCTCCAAAATATGTGGTCTTCTCCGGACCAACACTTTTGCATGTCTTGTACAATGGGTTGTTGTCAATGACAATACCATACACTAGCATGCTCATGTTTCCAAAAATGTATTCTTCTCAACTTCTATAGCTACTTAAATTCTAATGTTTAGAAATACCCATAGTCTCCATCTTTGTTCATGTAGTCTAATATTATATTTCTTATTTCAACAAGGATTTATATTTGAGTGGAAAATTATAATACAATCAACTTTCCATTAAAATTGTTAACCAATTAAATATAAATAGGATTTTTCTAGTTGTCTTTCTATTTTTATTCATAGTTCCTAGTATGATTAGGTTTTGTTTTGCTTCAAGCACCCTAGGTTTAATTACCAACAAATCATAGTTTCAAAATATTTTACATAGAGATTCCAACTCTTATGAAAATTGAAACTACCATTTCCACTTGCATATCATTATATAGTACAACTAAAATTTGAGTGATGCCTAAATTTCAATTCCAAGTGGTCATTACTAATCCTTAAATGAAAGCAAGGAAGCTATTATTTCATTCCTTGTTCTAAAATCATTTAATGCATTCTATTTTTATCTTGTTATTTCCAAATTTCATCGGGTTAATTACTCAGTATGACATGAAAGGGTTATCCAAAGAAAATTACACTTTAACTAAGTTTTATAAGTATCATGTGCAAAAAAAATTAATAATTTTATTTACTATCCCTTAAAGTACTCAAAGTACAATATTACAAGGGGTTTCACAATGTCTCACATATTTGAATGAATTATCACTTACATCTTACAAAAATAATTTCTTAACTCATAATTTTATGATTGAGCTTCAACTCTTACATGAAGATATGTCTCATTACTTACAAAAGGATTTACACAATCCTATAAATTTTTAGGCTTTAGACAAAGAAAAATAAGCATAGTCTCTTCAGCTACATTGAATCTATATATGGATAAAACACAACTCAAGAACTCTTGACCCAATTTAATGTATCTAGACCACTTTTTACTAGGTGAATAATCTTGATGTAGCAAGAATACAAGGAATATTTTCATTAACATATAATGGTTATTTATAGTTTAAGTTGTAGAGAAGTCACAAAAAGACTCAATCTATATGTTATCCATAAAAAATCCAAGATATTATTTAAAATAGATCATTCTAATTGTTTTTTGAATCTTTCAAGAGGATATAAGGTAATTAATTCTTAAGTTTCAATGCCACAAAATCTTATTTAATTTTTCGCTTAAATTAGTTTTCACATTTGACACCTTCACTAATGTTTCTCAATACCACTTCACTTTGTTACGTATCTACAAATTCCTGGTTTGGCTAGATTTATTTTAAAAGATGGATGTCACTAATTAAAAAAAAATTCATCATTTTATTGTAGTCAACTTTTGACCACTAGATAAATTTCAAATCCTCTTAGGTTGAGTAAATACTACCAAGTTCTCATTTCTACCCTAAGGTAATTCTAATTAAATTTATTAGTTTAAACATATTCAACTTATAATAAGTAGATGCAATATTTTCCATGCACACAACATAATAGAGGCCCAACCGATGCCAAGAGTTCCCTAGAGTTACAACCTACACTTAGATACCAAGTGTCATACCCAAAAAAAATCATCATGAAAACCCAACAATTTTTTTTAATCTAATAATTATGTTAATTAACACTCAAAGTGTTTAAGATGTAACACCAAACATGATATGAGTTGTACTCCTTCATAAATTCACTTATTAAATCGAGTGCAAAGGTTATCTATACATAAGTTGTATGCATGTCTCAACTCAGGTTCACCTACCACACACTCCCTTATACTCTCTTTGTGTTGTCTAGGTAACAAGAGTCTTGGATTGAATTTGTGAGTATTATAAGACTAAGTTTTAGGACCAAGGGTTAACCAATTAGAGTTCAAATGCCCACAAGATTCAATCAGGTTTAATGAAGGTTAAACAATTATTGAGTTCTAAGGAGACTAAGGTCCCTATAGTTGTTTTTAAAGATTTGTTTGATTTAATCATATTGTGGTTATATGTATTGACAAGTTTACCTTTGAAAGAAAAAAATATTAATATATATTTCTTATCTTATTAACTTAAATGCACCAATATGTTTAATCTTTTCTCCTCGAGGTAGGGTAACTATATTGAATCTAGATTACACAAGAGAGCAATTAATCCTTCATACTTAGAAATCATTGACTAGTTTTAATACACCTTAGGCTAGGTTAAATTTGATATATAATGGAGGCCCCCTAGAGTTCCAATGTAAAATTTTTTTTATTGATATTACTCAAGTTCATCTAATTAATTTATTGAATTGATAAATACCCCTTTATCCCATTACTCAGAACATGACAATATCTTTAATTTACCTAAGCTAAATGAATTAGGTTTAATGATAATATAATTTTAGAACCCTTTAATAGAGACATAAATTTTCACTTCATTAAATTTCAAGAATTAAATATCTCCCTTCTGTTATTTTTTTTTGATACATAAGATTTTATATTATATTAATTTAAATATGAAGATTTACACCCATCTGCTAAGCATGATTTTTCATCGTCCAACCAAATCCCAAAAACAACCCTTCTATCTACATCCAACACAGAGAATAATTTCAGAGAAAATTTAACAAAATTGGCATTATCTCTACCAGAACCAAAAAATACTATACCCACATACTGCCAATAGACTATATCCGATTTTTTGCAAAAGAGGAAACTACAATTCATAGGAACCCATTAAGATTGGTGAAGGACACAAAATCCTCCACCCATTCAAATCCACCAGTTTCCATTAACCCTGATAGCTTCTTCAAGTACTCCATCACCAAAGCCACAATCATTTGATGGTGCATAAGAGTCATGCCACTCAAATCCAAGAGGAAGGGGTAGAATTTGACCGCCTCGTTCATGTTCCACAGAAGCTTCATATCCATAGGATGTGAAATCCTCATGCCAATAATTTATGCTTTTAGAGTCTCCTCCATGCCACCAAGTAAATATTTAGGAAACAACTGCACCAAAAACTCCTTCGATTCCACCTTAGGCACTCGAATATCCAACAAAGAAGCCAAAAAATGCGAGGAAATATGGGCATTGTCCCTCCCATACTCATTCCGATCAATGTGGCCTTTCCCCACTACCATCTTTACTGCTGCAACCACGAGAGGGTCATTATTAAGCAAGACTCTCTTTAGCTTTTGGTCCGTTATCTCATGGAACGTGACCTACCTCATATTTTCCCTCAGAGAAATTGGAGTGTTGACACCAAACCATGCCAAACCCTCCATCGAAACAACAATTACAAATTTTGAGCATATGACCAAAGCCATCCTCAGATTCCACAAAATCCAAACACAGTTCTCCATCAACTCTACACCTACCACGACTCACCCACACCAAAGGCTCTTCAAAAAATGAGACCAATGCCAACACTCATAAATAAAGCCCACAACAGCCGATCAATTCCAGCTTCTCACAAGCCAAGCATAATTTCAATGCAAGGCAAGTTGTCCTTGCATTAACCATTATGTCCTTCCTCCCATACCTTGTATACAAAGATTTCCTTAGAAAACATGCTCTTTCCTATCAGCCATCATTATGATTACACACCAAATCCAAGGAGATCGAGCTCATACCCCAATGACCCCTTCCATGTTGGATGCCTTATGAGGATGCCACCTCACCAACCAATAGTAAGCCATCCACCAGCTTGGAGGGCCACCCACCCAACCACCCACATCTCCCTTTTGTTAATTACTAATAACTCTAAAGTCACCATTTTGTTAGGGTAGGTTAATTAAATTTATAATAATTAAGTCCCTTAAGTTTGACCTCATCGTTAATCAGTCCATATTATTTAAATGATTCACTTAGTTAACTCAAATCTCAAGAAGGATCGACACATCGATCAGCATGTCCTTTTTGATTTAAATGTGATAAGTCCTCTTGTAATTTTATCCAATTAATTATAAAATATTTACTTTATTTACATGAAATTATAAATGGTTTAAATTTGGTTCATTCATAGGTAAGCCTCTTGCTAACCTTATTAAAATAGCTAATTTATTTATCCAATTTATAATAAATTAGGTTAGCTCCAATTAGATTTATTTAGGAGAATTTATCTCAATCATAATTATTTTACAAGGGGTTTAAAATATTGGATGTCCTTAGTTTTAGTCAAATTTATTTCATTGTGCTTCATTTAAATTTTAAAATTTTAAAGTTTCTTTTATAAATATTTTGAAAAGTGACTTGTAAGTGAGAACATGAATGAGAGGTCCTAGTATCATAGACCCCACCATGGAATTAAATTATAATTTAAGTAAGATTAATTAAATATGGTGGATTAAGAAATAATGGAATGTGCACTCCATCTCCACCCTTGGATTGGAATCTAATCTTGACCCTTGGATCTTAGTATTTCACAATCCAACCCTAATTCATAACGATGGTTTATAAAAATTGTTTTCTCTCATTTGTATTTCATTTATGCTTGCATGTGTGAGGGAGAGAAGGGATGATGAATGGAAGACTCTTGCAAGGTCGACCATTGATGCATCTTGCAAGTTTTCAAGTTCTTATTTTTTCATAGAGTTTATTGTCCATTATTTTATTTCCATTAAAACTTATCTTTTAGCATTTATGTTATATATATATATATATAAAGACTTGTATAAACCCCTTTCCTTGATTCATTTCAACATATTAATCTTTATCTGCATAGTCATGGAGGGAAAACTTGAGGCGACTACAAATGAATATTAGATGTTGTGAAATTTGTTTTTGTTCTATGTTGTTTACAAAATAGGAAATAAAATGTTTAATAAATGTTGAATGGTTGTTCATTTTATCTCTTGAAAATATTTACCCAAACTTGAATATGTCAATCTACCAATTTACAAACTCATGTAAATCGAAATCTTTCTCAATAAATTTAATAGGAAAGTTTAATCTTAGTGTAACCTACATTACACAATGTTTATGCTAGTCATTTTGTTTTATTACTTCTCTTTATATTTATACATATAATTTAATATATAATATTATGTTGTTGCAGTACCTGAGATTACACAGATTAGAATAGGTGTTGCATACAATAGAGAAGGTATAATTTATTATAGTTCATGAGTTAAAAAATTGGAACCCTAAAAGGGGCAATGACAACCCTAAGGAGAGTTGCACCCCCTCAAATACTGTGGCTCTTGTAGCATTGCAAAAAGGCTCTTTTGGATTTTTCATGCCTGTTTGGATCCTCCTTGTGGATTTTGGCTTAATGTTGCCTTGATTTAGTGTTGTGATGTGGATAACACATTCACATTAGGTCTTTGGACCTTGTGAACTAATGTATTTTAATGGTATCTTGGAAAGGTGTTGTAAAGTGTTGTAACACACTTTCACACTTTTCTAGGGTTTTATCAATTAACTAAGCATAATAAAAATAATTTCAATCATAATTTATCTTAACCTTGTCTTATTTGGTGTTTTGTAAAGTTTTGTAGAACAATTTCATATTCCTCTAGGCTTGTCATTAATAATTAGGATTTCTTATGCTTTAATTGGCTGCATTTTACATCCACAAGCCTTATTTATGTGTAGTTTTTAGGATAATCCTGACAAAAAGCATTTAAAACATCAAAATCCTAAAAACCCACCTCAAATTCCTAAGGTGGGACCCATTTGCCCAGGATGTTGAATGAGTCCCATTTAACTCAAAATAAAATTTAATGTAAATCTTTGGCAAGATTTTATTCTCCAAGATCCAATGTCATCTTATAGTATTTTAATTTCAGGAATTCTTGCATAATTGAGTATAAATACAAAGTTCTTTCACTCATTTTCACCTAAGACTTTTGTGAGAAAATCCTAATAGAAAATTGAGTTTACAAGAGCATTCAAAGATTTCAAGGTCATATTATCAAGCATTCAAGTGCATTCTTCAAGCATCAATCATCATGCCAAAGATCACATTCTTAATGTTTGTTATTGTGCTCACAATTGTGATGTAGCATTACATTCAATATCTATCTTATTCAAGAAAGATTCAAGATCCACATCCATTTTAGCCCTCTCAAGCATGTTTGTAGACTTCATAGCAAGGGTTTTGTGATTTGTAGCATTTCCATTTGTTCATTCCTCATTCTCCTTTTCTACTTCATTTTATTTCAAGGTTTAATTACCAACAAGGGGTTTGACCAAGGAAAACCCCTATTCTCTAACCCCACAACCATTTTCCCTCTTCTTGTGTGTGATTTGCAGGTCTGGGTTGCAGATTTGTGAAAGAGGAAAGTTGTCAAGTCTTCAAAGTTTTCAAAGTTGCTATTCAACCTTGGAGAAACTTGGAGAAGAGCTACAGGTGGTATTTTGCATATTCAGATCCAAAAACCAGAAAGGAAGAGAAGAGTAGACTGAGAGGCACTGAATCCTCCTCAAAATTTCTAAAAAAGTAGAAGTGGATTGATTTTGCACTATTGGTGAATGAGTCCCATTATATAGGCTTGAACAAGATTTTTGCAGATTTGAATAGCCTTTTGGCTGAAACCTGTTCCTGCACATTTTCTTGGAAACTAGACTAATTCACCCAGCTTGGTGAATGAGTCCTAGTCAACTAAACAATATAATTTTTCAGTGATCCAAATATCCATTCTACCTTCTTCAGTCTCCTAGGTGCACACTTTCAGTTTCATAGCTTTTTACTGTATTTTACTTATCTTTCTAAGTCATCTTGCATACTACACTTTGTTTTCAAACATATCCTTCTTCGACGTTTACACTTGGTGGTGAATCCCTGATTTCTTATCATTTAATCCCCTTAGAACATTCTCTTTGTCAGATTTCAATCTCCTTTGTGTTGAAATCTCAAGGGTTTGTTCTTGAGTGAAATGCTCGAGAAGAAAATTGACTGCTCTCTTTTTAGTTGCAAAACCCTAGAAGCCCTAGAGAGCAAGGTCCCCATTTTCCACATTCTAGTTTTGTGAACCTACATTTAGAGAGCACTTAATTCTGATTTGGAGTGCATTTACATCCTAGAGCTTGCATTAGAATTTGCATTGGTTAATTGGCATTCTAGGGTTTCAATTCTTGCATTAGTGAAAATCTCATTTATCTTGCATTATTGGACTTAATTTCATTGAAAATCAGTAAAATTTTACATTCGCATCTCACATTTGCATTATAAAACATAAAAATCATAAAATTCAATTCAAAAATTCTAAAAAAATTCAAAAAAATTAGTACCTGGACTCATTCACCACCGTGGTTGAATCTATCCCTTTGCATATTTTGTACTACATTTTCTATCATTTATAGTTCAATTTCCGAGTTTCTGTTTGTTGTTTCTACATTTCAATTTTACTTTCCAAAATTTTAGTTATAATCATTTCATTCTTATTAGTTTACATTATATTTGCACTCACTCCGCATTTAGCACTTTGCATGAGTGTTTGGTGTCCTATTGCTAATACCATAGTGAGAAGAAGTTTGAGACTCAGTTCATCCCGTGATAGCACAATCATTGTGGATCTTGGGTTATCTAGAGCTTCCACTCCTAGTATTGACACTAGTACACTAGGCATGGATAACACCCTTAGTAACTCTTTTCCTTCAAGTAGCATGCAAGTTGAACCAAATAATGATAGCATCCCACAAGAAAACCTAATCCACATTCATGAGGACCTAGTTAACTTACAACATAAAATTAGTCTTGAAAATATTTCAACTACTATGATTCCTACAATAGAAAACATTCACCATATGCTTGAAAGTGAAGATGGTCTTAACCTTATGAAGAATATAGTGCAAATATTTGGCAAGCATCTTCCCTCAACAACTAGTTGTCCTTTCCCCACAAAAAATGCTCCAAGCCAAGGAGGAACTCAAATTCCTCCTCCTACAACAATACCCTCAATCCCTACCTACACCCCTCCTCAGGTCAACAATGCAACAAGTTAGTAATGTGATTCCTTCCTTGGGTATTCTAGCTAGCATTCCTAGTTCCTATGTGGCATCACATGTTATAGCTCCTACTACCTTACCATCTATAAGCATTTCATCCACTTGTCCCACAAACACATACACTCCATCACCACTTTCACTTCCATCTCATAACACAAGAATTGACATCAACTTTTCAGAACCATGTCATCCCTTAAAAGGAAAGTTTTTACAATCAACCAAAGTCAAAAACAACCCACCCACATATTATGTCAAAAGCAGTCCATTATCCTTGGAGATATTATGAACACCGATGCCACATGGTGTAGAGGTGCATAGATTTGATAAATATGGAGGGAAGGGAGATCCTTCTAACCATGTTAATTCCTACACTTCCCTATGTAGTGAATTTTTCCTTGATGATAAACTGTTGGAAAATCTCTTTCTTAGGACCTTAAAAGACACTACCTTGGAGTGGTTCTCTTCTTTATCAAATAGCTCGATTCGTTCATTTGATGAACTTGTTGATTAATTTATAAAACATTTCCAAGTGCATATTACTCCCAAGATGACCTTGGCTGACTTGATGAGATGTAAGAAAAAGGAGGATGAAAAGATAACTGACTTTATCTCCCAATATCAATCGCTTTATTCCCAATTTTAGGTCGAGATCCCTAACCCACACCTTCAAAATATTTTCATAGAAAATTTGCAAAAAAAAATCCAAGACAAGTTGACCATGATGAAATTCCCATCCTTCATGCACTTGTGTACTTCCCTCCATGATTATCAAAATTCAATTTGTAGTTGAGATACAAAGTCCACTTCTAGCTGAATCGAGAGATATGAACCCACACACCAAAACAATTCCCAACCTTTTAGAAAACCAAATAAAGTGTTCCTCCAATTCAACCCCCCTCAAAAACCAACTCAAAATATCCACAACCAAGTTGTTGTTGTCAAAGCCATAATTCCCTTTATCTATGAAGATCCAAAGAGACAATTCACTCCCTTACTTGACACCCTTCATAATACCATGTCCCAACTTCTAAACAAAAAAATGACTACCTTACCTCCCATCAAAACACTTAAAGCTAATAAGCCTCTACCTCTAAGCTTTAAATCAAATACTTATTGTCACTATCATCGACAAAATGGATATGACACAGAACATTGCAAGCATCTTAAACATCTTGTGCAAGACCTCATTGATTCTTGTCATCTATCCATTGTGGGTACTAGTAATCAAGGCAATAAGTCTATTGTCCCTCCAAACCAAAACTTGCAAATTTTCACCAATCCCATGCCAAAACATAATATTTCATTTGTCAAAGCTAGCAAAACTCCAAAGAATGATGTGATGAATGTTGATACAAATGATGAAAAAATTGATTATGTTCTAACTAATGCTATCAATTTCAATCCTATAGATGAAATGATAGGGGTGATAGACATCATCCCTCATAAGGGTCGAACTAAGAGTCCTATCTATATTTATTTCACATCTAAGGATATACTTAAATATTTACCAGATGGTTCTCTTTTCATAGCCGATCATATCTATGACAAGCCCACTAATGGGATATTAATAGATACCACCTATGGAGAGAACATGATCACTGAGGAGTTATTACTCTTGCATGAGCTCTATCAAGATGAATATGACAAACCAAAAGCATGGATCAAGACACACAATGGTTTTGTATGCCCTATGATCGAATCAATCAACCTACCATTACAAATATTACCAAAAACATTAAATGTTACATTCCCCATCATCCCATAGTTGGACCAATTTTGTGTGAAGCTAGGCCACCCATGGATTCTCTCCATGAAAGTCATCCCTTCGGTTGTGCATAAATGCTTAAAGTTTCTCTTTTACAATGAGATATTCACTATTCACCATAGTGGATTTAACCACTTATCATCTTAAGGAAACTTTTCCCTAGATGCATTTTGGCTTGAGCCCTTGGAACCTATAGAGCCAAGAGAAGACTTATTTTTCTTATCCTACCAAAATTTCAAGACAAAGAAGATAAAAAATTATCTCTCTACAATATGTCCTCGTCCACCTCCAAACCTACCATCCTTGATGAAACCATGCTTGAACCTAAACAAGACCAAAACAATCAAGACCAACCTAAAATAGAAACCTCACCTACCTCTTACAAGCGACCCAGAAACAATGAAACCAACCCCGCCACACCTCCAAGAATTAAAAAAAAATTACAAAGTCAAAGAGAAATTGGTTGAACAACCTCCCATGGTTTCATTTGTTCCTCCCCTTAGGGAAGAAAAGAAACCTATGGTTGATCAACCCTCTTTGATGAAAATTGAAAACAAAAATAAATGAAACAAAGGTGCTAGGGAGCATAGGTGTAGATGTTGTTCCCTTGCTCACAAGTTACATGATGAATTAAACAAAGAAAACCAAGATCCAAAACTGATTGAAGCAATGCATGATGACCCTCCTCCCCAGCCGAAGCAAGAAAATTCAATGCATCCTCCACAACAAGAGTTGAACTCTTCAATGGATATTATCCTTCGACCTCTTGTTGTGATCCACTTAGATGATGATGAGGATGCCAAAATTGATGAAGAGGTGCATAATGAACTGAATACATTTTTTTCCTCTTCCATGAGCTTAAACAATAAATCTTCTATAAAGAGTATCAAATCCAGTGCTTCTCCTAGTTCAACACTTGCTCTTGTCCCTTTGGCTAGTTTCCTGCCTTTAGTATATAATGAACATGATTGGGAGGAAGATGACTTGCTCATAGGTTTACTCTCATTTTCCTTACTAGCCTTTTATATTTTCATTTTATTTTGTGTGTTTTCATTTGCATGATGTGATCCCCTATGACATTTTTTTTCTCTCTTTGTGACATTGCTCTATTCGTACATTTATTCTTCTCTATGTCATTCATCTCTTTCGATTTTTCTTTATCTTTTTCTTGTGTTTTATTTTTGGGGATGACACAAGGAATTAAGACATTCATGTCTCCTTCATGTTGACCCAAAAGGATTTCTTTTTCTCTTCATCTTAATATTTTTCTTGTGTTTTCCTTTTGGGGATGATGCAAGGCATTAATACATTCATGTCTCCTTCATATTAACCCAAAAGGATTTCTCTTTCTCTTACCTTTTCATTTCATATTTATCTTTTTCTTGTGTTTTCCTTCTGGGGATGACACAAGGAATCAAGGCATTCATGTCTCCTTCATGTTGACCCAAAAGGTTTTTCTTTGTTTTCACTCTCTTTGTGTCATTCTTCCAGTTCTATGTGTATTTGGGGGATGATGACAGTTATGAGCTCCTTAAAAATGTTTTAGGAAAGAAAATACTAACCCCAAATCCATAGAACCTTTATGTTTTTGGTGTTTTAATTTTGGGGGCAACCCCTCTCTTTTCTTTTTCTCTTACATGATGCAACTTTACTTGGAAACATATGACTTTGCATAGGGCTTTCCAAGTTGGCTCTCATGTATCTCTTCTCATTTGCATTTCTCATTTGCTACTTTAAAGTAATTGCTCCCAGTATGGTGTTTAGTAGTTCCTTTAAAGTGGGGGCATACATTGACATTATTCTTTTGATTTTTTTTTTCTATGGTTCTTAGTGCAGCCTTCTTACTTAAGATGATGCATTTTTTCCGCTTTGTGGATGACATTGGGTGTGATTTCCTTCATGAACATGATCTCTCTTAGCATATTACATTCCTCTTAGTGGTTTGATGTGACACACTGCATCCCCTAAGTTGTGAATTTTCTATTCTTTGATTATTCCTCTCTTGGAGACATTAGGCACAATGTTCCCTAAGTTAAAGACCTCACATGAACTAAGTAAGACTCCTTTGAACATTTCCTATTTTTTCATTTTTCATTTTTTATATTACCACTTTGAATAACATAACTTGCATGCCTGTGGAGCCATCCTATTTGTTCATGAGATCCAAGCATATGAATTTTTGCTTGTCTCGTGAAGCTCAAAAAGTCATTTTTTGTGGTGCCTTATTAAAGTTATCCGGAGATATAACTTTGGTATGGTTGAGCGAAAAGCCCAATCTAAGGCATGACTTTCCCCATAGCCACTTTCATGTGTGTGTGAGTACATACCAACCATGAATATATTTTTCTCACCTTTTTGGACTTCTCACCTAGCAAACAACCATGAGTTCCATCGCCTCAGAGTGAGTATGCATTTTTTTGGACAAATAGCCTATATCTAATCCACATAGTGATGGACAAATGGATGAATCTTTTTTCTTCTCTTTTATTTCTTTTATCCTTTTCATCTTTGGTAGTGTATGGTTGGCCTTCTCGCTATTCTTCATATCATTTTCATGTGTGTTCCTTTGTGCTTATGTTAGTTTTCCATGGGATATAGATCATTGTCATCTCATCTTGCTAGCATTGATACATTGGAACCCCTCTTAATGTGTGCTTGTCTACTTTAGTGTGAGCTTGAAGCATGTTCCTCCTCTCACTAAAGTGGGGGATAAATGTAGCATTGAAAAAAGGGTCCTTTGGATTTTTCACGCTCGTTTGGGTTCTCCTTGTAGATTTTGGCTTAATTTTGCCTTGATTTAGTGTTGTAATGTGGATAGAACATTCACATTAGGTCTTGGGCCCTTGTGAACTAATGCATTTTAATGGTACCTTGTAAAGGTGTTGTAAAGTGTTGTAACACACTTTCACACTTTTCTAGGGTTATATCAATTAACTAAGCATAAAAAATATAATTTCAATCATAATTTATCTTAACCCTTCCTTATTTGGTGTGTTGTAAAGTGTTGTTACACACTTTCACATTCCTCTAGTATTTCCATTAATAATTGGGCTTTCTTATGCTTTAATTGGCCCCATTTTGCATCCACAAGACTTATTTATGTGTATTTTTAAGGATAATCCTGAAAAAAAGCATTTAAAACATCAAAATATTGAAAACCCACCTCAAATTCCTAAGGTGAGATTCATTCACCATTCTGGGAAAATGAGTCCCCTTAGGTGGGACCCATTTGCCCAAGGTGGCAAATGAGTCCCATTTAACTCAAAATCAAATTTAATTTAAATATTTGGAAGGATTTTATTCTCCAAGATCCAATGTCAACTTGTAGTGTTGTAATTTTAGGAACTCTTGCATAATTGAGTATAAATACAAGGTTCTTTCACTCATTTCCATCTAAGAATTTTGTGAGAACATCCATATAAAAAATTGAGTTCACAAGAGAATTTGAGAGAGATCATTCAAGAGAATTCTTTAAGCATCAATCATCATGTCAAAGATCACATTCTTCATGTTTATTATTGTGCTCACAATTGTGATGTAGAGTTCACAATCCAAGCAAGCATTACATTCAAGATCTATCTTATTCAAGCAAGATTCAAGATCCACATCCATTGTAGCCCTCTCAAGCATGTTTGTAGACTTCACAACAAGGGTTTGGTGAGCTGTAGCATTTCCATTTTTCCATTCATCATTCTCCTTTTCTATTTCATTTCATTTCAAGGTTTAAATACCAACAAGGGGTTTGAAAAGGGAAAACCCTTATTCTCTAACCCCACAACCATTTTTCCCTCTTCTTGTGTGTGATTTGTAGGTCTAGGTTGCATATTTGTCAAGGAGAAAAATTTTCAAGTCTTCAAAGTTTTCAAAGTTTCTATTCAACCTTGGAGAAGCTTGGAGAAGACCTACATATGACATTTTGCAAATTCGGATCTAAAAACCAATCAGGAAGAGAAGATCATATCAAGAGGAACAAAATCCACTTCAAAATTTCCAAAAGATTGGAAGTGGAATGATTCAATACTATTGGAAAATGAGTCCCACTATATAGGTCTAAATAGAATTTTTACAAATTTGAATACCCTTTTGGCTGAAACCTATTCTTGCACATTTTCCCAGAAATTGGACTGATTTGCCTAGCTTGGAAAATGAGTCTGAGTCAGCATAAACAACATAATTTTTAGTGATCCAGATCTCCATTCTACCTTCTTTAGTCTCTTAGGTGCACACTTTCGGTTTCATAGCATTTTACTTCATTTTACTTATCTTTCTAAGTCATCTTGCATACTACACTGTGTTTTCAAACATTTCCTTTTTCTGAGTTTACACTTGGTGGTGAACCCCTCATTTCTTAGCATTCAATCCCCTTAGAACATCCCTTTTACAAATTTCAATCTCCTTTGCATTGAAATCTCAAGGGTTTGTTCTTGAGTGAAACGCCCGAGAAGAAAATTAACCTCTCTCCTTTTAGGTCAAAAACCCTAGAAGCCCTAGAGAGCAAGGTCCCTATTTTCCACGTTTCAGCTCCCATAGGGATCACACACCCCCAAAGGTGTGGGGATTCGACACCCCCCAACCCCTGCCATTGCAACAAGGTGTGGGGAGGGGGTCCAACCCCTCTTCCCAATTTTCATTATTTTTATTTAAAATTATTTTATTTGCATTTTTTAATTCAATAATTACAACATTTAAACTTATCATAAATAATATAGTATTTATAATTGTTTATAAAAATATACCATATATATAAATGAATATATATGAAATCTACATTATATATATATATTATAAAATTTATTGATTCATAGATAAATCTCATAATATATAGGTATTTCTATAGTGATAATAAAATATACATTTTCATACAAATATTTCTATAATGATAATGAAATATACATTTCTTTGCAAATATTTTTATAGTGATGATAAAATATATATATATTATTTTGTTTTGGTCTTAAAATAAGGGATAAATATAATTATGTTTTTAAGGCTTAGTACCTACAATGAAATCTAAAGATAAATATATTGCTTCAATCTTGAAATCTATTACAAATTACATTAGTTTTTTTTCCTTTTATCCACTTATGCTACACAATAAATAAAACTATCTCTTCAAATGAAAGGTGAACAAACAAAATTTATAGCTCTTTCAAGTACCAAATGGAGATATCTCTTTGTCTCAAACATCTCTTTTAATACAAGTTTATAAAGTACATTCCTTTTCTCATCGCAACAAGGTACTAAAATTTTATTATTACAACATATCCATTCATTTCATATTACCCATATTCCTCTTACTCAGCTTATAAACCTTCATAGATTAATGTTATACTTCCCATGAAACTCGCAAGATCATTTACAAAAAAATATATTGTTAACATAGGCTCATCCTTTTTTGTTATTAAGAGAAAATGAACCATTTTGTTCCAACTGAATACCAATACCTATCATTTTGTTATAAGAAAATATAATCCTTATTTCATTTACAACCAAGGGTTATTTTCAAAAAAAAATCCAAAGGGATGGTATTTGCACTTTTCATTATTTCATTCTACAACAAAATACTAGCCTTCAATATTACAAATAATATTTAGAAATAAAATGAATAGCATAAAATGAATAAGAACTTGATCTATTACAATAATATTGAGAAAACTAATAACTTACATGCCCATGAAATAAACCTTTCTCTCCACCCAACCATATTGGCATCTATTGATGTGTTTTTTATGCACTTCACAACATAGGTAATGCATAGGTGCATCACCTCTCTTGAAAGAAAATCTTGGAGTGATCCCATAGTAGTGGTTTACAATTTTTGGCCAAATTGGACAGTGAAATTATTATTTTTAACTGAATCTTCA